>RSEF01000006.1:2498242-2520893 GCA_003993805.1 Himantopus leucocephalus
AAAAAAAAAACCCCAAACCCAACCAAAACATGGAACCTCTCTACTATAATTTCAGAGTCGTGCAATGCCACTGTATTTTGTGAATCAGCTAATCAGGAATGGATTACCCACGTGAAACATGGATATAAACACAGCTGATTTGTTGGGTACTTAGGGACCTGAAACAACTTTTTTTTTTGCGCATGTTGGGTGGAGAAGACTACTTTGCTTAACTCTGCTTTCTAAAAAGTAAATACATAATTTATAGGAAAGTAATTTTATTCAAAAATACTTATTGTAGATTCCGAGTCGATCTGAGAGATTTTCATTTGGAAATTCAAAGGAAATCTGCACCTGAATACACAAACAAGAAAGCATGAACTTTGAGGCAGATACCCTGCTATGAATATACAGAAAATTGTTAGACAAGCAGAGAAAGGATTAGGATAGAAATGGAATTAACATCCACTATTTTTGGCTTAGCTTCAGATAGCTTATGAGGGGATCTAGGCTGCTTTCACTAATTCCACTGAACTACTTTAAAGCAACAAATGTGTATTTTGCTATGACTTATGATTAAAGTTGTGACCTATTTAATGCACTAGTAAATTTAGTATCAGGATATTAAGTATCGTGTATGTTATTGATTGAAAGGTGCTCACTGGTAAATTAACTATGACTCCAAAATTCTTCAGTATTTTTATATTGCATGCATATTATTTTAATTACAATTTGGCAACAAACGCAAGTAGATAAAGTGGAATAATTCTTTACTATCACGTCAATATGTCGAGCAAGCTTTCATGTAATATATAATACCACATGATATTTCAGTATGATTGTATTTTGTTCCTGCGTTATATATTTGCTGCTGATTGCTTTCTTCCCTGCATTGGGAGGCTTCACAAGAGTGATATGATAAACAACACATCCACAAAACAAATTGTGGTTTTCATAATGAGGATAGTTATGTGGGACAAGAACATAAGAGGATGTGTTAATAATGAAAGAATTCCAGCCATGCTTGCATTTCCTCCAACGAGCAAAGAAAGAAACTACAAAAAGGCCATAAAAGTAACTCAGCTGCTGGATCCTTTATCCCAGGGAAGGATTTTTTCACTTTGAATACTTTCTTGAGCAAAAATCTGCACCACTGATTATGCTCTTTTGTGATGCAGTATGAATTGCCGAACAAATTAAACAATATAAGTTGCAGAATTTGGGCTGAGACAAAGAGGAATTTCATTTGAAATGTAACACTATTTGCTAGAAAAATATATGCAATGCCAGAGAATTATTTCTCTAAGTTTTCCACAGTTTATCTTTTGCTTTATATAACTGTGATGGTCAACCCAAAAATCAACAGGACATGTAATAGTGATTGCAGGCTGTTTCACCCTTCTTCAGTTTGTTGGTCATACAATCAGAAAAAAACCCCAAATTTTTTCTTCATACATTTAATTTTGTGCTTTCAAACCTAGCATCTGACTACAAAATAAGTGATAAATCGGAGCCGATTTCAGAGGTGAGAGCATTAATATGCAAGTGTGGAATTTGGAAGAATTAGGTGATTTGATCCATACCAAAATTTTTGGATGACGACTGTTAATTCCAGGTACGGGGCAGGACCCTCCGGCGTGAGCACTAGCACCTTTGGAGAAGACAAGCAGCATTAGGGGGTTGCAAGGTCTCTGCCCAGAATTCCTTTCTTCATTCGCATCATTCTGGCCCCGCTGTGCATCAGCACTTGGTAACCTGTACGATGATCATCTTCATAAAACACAGAATTTCTGCAATAGCACCAAAATCCAAGACAAACACATGTATGTTTTATACAGGGAGGATAGTGTGATTTTAATTAACTGATGAGATTTACTTGAATAGAAGGCTGCTATATGTAGGTTCTTAACTCTATTTAATCTTATTACAGATACCATGGCTATAAATTTGAAAAGGCAAGAGCGGTTTATGTTTAAAATGGCAGAACTTTAATTACAACCTAAAGGGCAGCTGTCCCTTAGCCATAAGCACCGCTGACACCTGCCTAGGGCACAAGACAGCACACACAGCAATAACTCAATTTCTGCCTGAACAGCTGAGTTACCTTGGGTACCAGGTGCAACGCAGCGTGTACACGCTGCGTTCTCTTCAGGCCTGGTATTTTAAGCAACGTGTCTTCCTTATCGGCATCTACAACTGAACTTCTAAGACAGACCTTTACCATGGTAAAATGGCAAAAAGGAATATCTTCTAATACGACATTAATTTCTTTAAGAGCTGTACTCATTCTAAAGAGGCTTATACCACCAAAATTAAAAAAACAGAGTATGGTCATGTCTAAAAATTTGCCCCTTCTTGCCCACATTGAGAATTACTGGTGACTCGCACGAGATAAGAATGATCTGTTTTGCACTTACACAAAGATTGCCGGGCTAGTATTATGAGACCTGACGGCCTCTCCCTAACTACACTCCTCTGAAAGAAATAGTCCATTAACAGTAATCGCTAACCTCTGCTGCTGGGCGGGGGGAGTCAAACCACTTGAAAGGCATTGGCAAAACAAGATTAGCCATGGTAAAAAGCTTAGAGATTCAAGTGTCTGGGATTAGGTTTTTTTATGGCTTTAATTGTTATTTTATGTTGTGAAGTGTAAGGGAAAGGATGAAAAAGAGGAGTTAAAATAAGGGAAAAGGATCACTCATCAGGGAACTTCAAGGACTTCCTCTAAATTCTGTAAATACAATTATATCAATGCAATTAGATTAATACAGAATCAGGTTGAGACCCCAATTACTTAACCTTTAATCCATCATCTTCCTTTAGGCTTTCCATTTTGGAATAGCATTATAAATTAACTATGCCTTGTTCAGTTCAATCTGCTAATGTCCCCTTGTAAATATTCTGGGTTGTCTTGTATTTCCAAGTATCAGACAGATCTACAGGACAGACTGATGTGGGCACCTACAAATACCACCAGATGCACACAACAGACAAGCGCGTATGGAGTATGAGAATGAATGGTATGATTTTCCAGTTCTGCGCCACTGGAAGCACCACTGACAGTGGTGCACATGATCACCGTAATTCACTCGCAGGAAGAGGAAGAGAAGTATGTTTGACAGGCTAGAAAACACAAGAGCAGAAGGGTTATGACAGCAATCAGCACACCAAAAGCATAGATCATGTGTGTTTTACATACGTATAAGCTGACTAGTCACAGCTATTCTTTCATTTCTGTTAATTATCACTTTGCCTATCAGGCTTGGCTTGAAATTTCCAGCCCTGACTTTGTCTTTTCCCCATGTGAAGCTGAGCACACTGGACAGACATCTCTCTGCATTGATTGTCAAGAAGATGAAAAGGAAAGAGTGCCCTTTTTACTGAGTACTAATGAACCCCAGCTATCTCCTTACTTAGGACCCAAGCAGAGATCGCTTCCCCCTAATGCTGAAGTTACCGTGGGTAGCCTAGTTACCAGTGACCTTACCAGGGGATAATAAAATAGTTGCCATGTCAGAAAGTGAACAAACGCTTGCCGATACATCCACCTCAAAGCAGAATGACAAGGCCATTGTGTCCACAATTATCCCAACAGCAAGAGAAAAGTCATGCAAAAGGATGAGCATTTGCTTTTAAGAAACAGCAGGGGCAGCCCACAGCCCACAGCCCAGGTAGAGTCTGAGCCAGGAAAGAAGAGCTGGGAACTCTAAATCCTAAAATGAAAAAGGCTAAAGTGAGAGTGCTGTGAGACAAGAGCCTGAGAAGGATGAACCAAAGGAGACTATTTTAATGACAACTTGAATTGAATTCCCAGGAAAGAGAATTCACACGGGGCTGTAAACAAATTATTGGGAAACCAGAGAGGGGTGCACTCTATCGTAAGGGAGGCATGTGTAGGGAGGTAGTCCTGACACCACCACATGACGCACTGTGCAACTACACATCCCCTTCACCACCCTTCCTTATTTAATCATCTGTCCCAGAAACAACGTCAGAGATCTCTTAGGATTTTGATCTTTTTATAGAAGAAATTTATAAGCAAAGCATTACTCCCACTCTGTCTCCATGTGCACAGAGACCTACCTCAGTGAACAAGCTGCCCTACAATACACCCGACAGAGCTAAAATATGAGCTATTGTACAGTCATATTTGATGCTTACTGTTAGTATTTGACAGCTCACTTCTTTAAAGCTCGTCTCTTCAGTCAGAAGACTTAAAACTTCTTTATTACAAGTGAAATATGCTGATATGGTCACATAATCAGCTGTTTTCAGCAGCTGGGGCTTTAAAAAAAAAAAAACATCGAATATCACGACAGCAGGCAACACTGACCTAGAATCATGCTTACAGTGAACAGCATGTGCCTACAAAAGTGGTACGTTAATACGATTGCCTTCCTGGTTTAAGCAGAACAGAATTATGCAAAATGAAACTGTTAATTCAGCTGCCAGGTTTATGCTATTAAAAATTGCTGGCCACTGATATCCGCTGGCAGTACAAGAGTCTTGTGATAAAAAAAATTCATAATTTCTTTAGGAATTAATCTTTAATGCATGAAATTTCCATGAAAACCGCAGACCTACCTTGGGTTTCTTTCAGAGAGACAGACACTAGGTGAACCTTTTCCTCTTCACAGCAGAGGATTCTATCACACGTACCAATTTGGAGGGGACAGGGTCGGTCCTCCTCAGAGCTCCCTTTTTGGGTCCACTCTTCAGTTCTGAACAGACTAACCCCAAAGCAAAGCCATTGATCTGGAACGCTGTATGGCCATAGCTTGCTCAGCAAGCTTCTACCCGTCAGAGGCCCAAGCCTGCAACCTGGGTGAATCACAGTTGCCTGTGAAGCATCAAGAACTTAAAAATCATACAGAAAGTCAAAAGCCTGCTTATGGCTTGCTTCCAGTCTCACAGCAAGGGAGTACAGCTACATATTAATGCAATCTTCTTACAAGAGGCCAGCAGTTTGCCCGACCAACAAACTCCACCCAAACTGGCTAAGTGGCTAAAATACCTACTTGTAAATTCGTGTGGGTTAGGAGAAAAACATTCAAAGCATCGTTTTTGCTGTTTGCTTGAAAGCTTAATAGCAACAGTTAGAGGGAAGATATGAACTGAGCTTGGCTTAGCACCCCTGACCCATTGGATATCCCAGCTTCAACTTCAGGATTCAGAACTGTCGTTACTTTTGAATATGGGAGTAATAAGACAGTCCACCCTGACAAGCCAATGTGCACCTGACACCTAAAGCTCTGTCACACAATCTGTGCAAGTCGACGGACAGTTAGTGTGCGTGTGCTCTGTGCTGACGGGAAGGAGGTGGCCAACGTGCAGGGATCGGCCTTCGTCTCAGCCGCCCAGAAAATCTCACTCACTTGGGCTCGGTGTGATGCCCATGACGATCACAGCTTGATAACTAGGTAGGGTGGCAGATAAAGCAAGCTCAAATCTGCCTGCAAAATACTGACTAGGTATAAACGCGAGCACAGCGGCTTTCATGTTCACCTATCATCCTTAATAGAGCGATGGCAATCCCTACAGCGGCTTCAAACGGGAGTAACCGTGACAAACACAAGTAACAGTAATCTGAAGCTATCCAAACATGTCTGTTTGGATAAAGGAAGACAACGTTTACAGGTTGAAAGGTGCCCCACCAAAACAATCAAAGATGGTCTATTCTTCTTCTATATGTAATAGTTAAATCCCTTTCCTGCCTAAAAAAACCTGGCAACTTATCCAGCAAGACCTAGTAGTTTACCCTCATTTCCTGTTTCCTTATTTTTCCCAGGGACTGAACACCACAGAAGGGCTACAAAACCCCCTTTAATTCTTTATTTAAATGACAGTGTCTATGAACTCGACACAAAACATCGGAGAAAAGAAAGATTCAAAAAGGCAATCCATGTGCCTCCAGCGGCAGGGAGAAGGTTGACTTCTAGATTGTGGACTGACAGAAGACTGACTTCTAGATTATAAAAATAATTGCTCAGTAATTAGAAAGAGGAAACAATTGCCTTCTAATTCTGTCTGCCCTCACTGACATACAGTATGACCTTGAGGAAGTCATTCACTTTGTGACTCAGTTTACTCATCTGTTACTCAGGGATTAGATGTAGAAGCCCCTGATGTAGGTATTTAAATGCTTAATTCACGATTGCGGTGCATTCTGAAATCCCAGGATGAAAGATATTAAATATAAGGCGTTGAGAGGAATGTATTCTGGCCCTTCTTTCATAATATTTGGTTTGAAAGAAATAAATAGAGCATCTCTATGTGAAATTCTTGTTGCACTTGCAGAAAACTCATCTTACCAGTAAAGGTCAGACACTGTCCATGCCTCAGAAGCATCTGGTTAAAGCACCCCCTCCTCCAGCTTCCCAGCATCAGGTGAGGATGACTAATCTTAAGGATTCCAAATACACAAAACTAGTATTAATAGAATTTCTCAATATTTATATATTGCATATCATATGATATAATATGCATGCTAAGAAATGCATATTATAGATGCATGGTATATTAAGTAGCAATGATTTATTTTAAGTAGATTCATTATTCCTTTATAAGCAGAGCTGTCACAACTGCAGACCATGTTGTCCCGCATTCACTTACAAGCTTTTATTTACTGTGATGAAATTTTCACGGAAATCTCTCTGGCAGAGAGATTCTGTGAAAAAACTCAGTCTTTGGTTCACACTGCAAGCTGTCTTCTATATTTCTTTAAGGAGGAAAAGAACTGGCAATCTCTATCCAGAGGGATAAGTGGTGCTACACACATATAGCCGAGTGAGTATTGAAAAGGACTGAAAAGACAACCATCTAATCATGTTTCACAGTGTTGATAAAAGTTCCCATTGTCTGACTGTAGAATAAACTACCTTTGAAACTAGATAAACAAAGAATATGGGAGGAACTAGGAAGAATAAGTTTCCTTTTCAAACTTGATATTTTGTCATAAATAACAGTTATTACGTCCAAGTGTGGTGTCTCTTTCTCAAAAAAGCAACTCTCCCAGTTAGTCTGTGGTCTAACCAGACCTATGTGGGCAGCTATTATCTATAGTTTTCAGAAAACATCTGAAAGGGGTGAAAGGGAACATCTCTCTACTCTCTCAAGACTGAGAGAAGAAAAATATTCGAGCTCGGCTAGAGGAGAGCCCATGCTCACAAGATGTTATCCAAAGCTTAAGGAGAGAAAAACCAAGACACGGTAAAGCAGCAGACTAAAGCTGGCAAATGTTTTGTCAAATATATAAAGTATATAAAGAACTTCCTCAAGAACTTATGTTTACAGCCTGCTGTACGTAAACAAGCAAGTTTCCCCTCTTCTCAGTTAGTCTCAACCACAAAATGAGTTGCAGAAGTCTCTGCTTCCTTATTAATGTTCAATGATGTCAGAAACACAAAATATTGAGGTATAAATACGGAACAATGCAGGAGCTGTAAGACAATGTAGGTTCCTGCCATCACCAGGGTAGAGGAAGATTCCACCTGTACGACACAGACAGCTAGAGGACAACTCTTTAAGCATCTTCTCTTAACTACTAGCAGCAAAATACTGATTATAAAGAATTCAGACTCTGTTACAGGAATTCTTTGCTTTTCAAATGTTGGTTTGAACATATCCAAACCCACGTGGACAAAACCCTAAGAAATCTGATCTGACCTCATAGTTCTTGCTGCTTGAGCAGGAGGTTGGAACAGATGAGTTCCCAAGGTCCCTTCCAAACTGAATGATTCAATGATATTTTTTTTTTTATTGTTTCCATAATTCTGTGCTTTTATCTGTCATTGCAATGAGAAGTTTTCCTATAGCTTCTTATCCTGAGCCTCAAAAGAAGCTGGAATGTGCAACCATTTTGCAATATTAAACCCTTTGTTTAATTGATTAGCAGATCCTGTACCTTTTACTGAAATGAGGTAAAATNTTTCCATAATTTTGTGCTTTTATCTGTCATTGCAATGAGAAGTTTTCCTATAGCTTCTTATCCTGAGCCTCAAAAGAAGCTGGAATGTGCAACAATTTTGCAATATTAAACCCTTTGTTTAATTGATTAGCGGATCCTGTACCTTTTACTGAAATGAGGTAAAATAGGAATGACTTTTGAAAAGAACCACAAAAGTGATCCCTGTATTCTACAGACAAGGTGATATGTATGAAGGAGGCAATGAACTCCAAAAGTTTCTTTCCAGACTGTTAGCACTTTTCTTGTTACTGTATCAACAAAAGGACTCCACCCCTTCCACAGTTTAGAGGCAATACAGAACCCAATAAAAATGCTAAAACAAGATGTATCTTTTTCCTTGACAAGATTTCAAGATGTGCTTATCCACCCTTGTCAGTCATAAATGCCAAATAACGATAATAAAATAATTTTAAGTCTTAAAAAAAAAAATAATCCCGTTTAGAAGAGTTAGGGTGGCTTTGTGCATTCATCATCTCTCCAATTTCCATGTCAGGTTTGCTTAGTTTAAGCTGGAAAAGAAGTCAGAGCTTTCAATTCAGCTCAGATGAACTGGGTTCTGTCAGTCTTATGCACTGTTGACTATGGTAAAGCTCTCCAAGTCAAATGAAGGTCTTACAACTGCTCAATCCCATTAACCTTCATTGTACACTCAGGTGTGCCCTTGCTAAAGCTTAATTAGCAAATGTTCTGAAGATGGAGAAATACTCTTGCTCCTTTCTCTGATTTGTATTAAATCCACACTGCGTAAGAGTTAAGCCATAATTTTGGAAGACATACTACTTTAAAGATGCACAGAGGGACAGGCCAGTTTAAAGGGGATCTTTCTTACGATGCTTTTTTGGTGAAGAATGATGCTTGGATATAACTCACGTGCTTAATGCTCACACTCAACACCGTGCTAGCAAAGACCTGGCTGACGTCAACTTTATTTAGTTAGCCTGTCCCTATTCCCATGCTCTGAGCGTATGTATACCTAAGCAGCCCCAAAGTGATTTTTTGCAGTTCCTGTTGCTAAAGATAATTTCTCTGACTGGAATTTTATTCTGAAGAACTTTAACAGCTTTTGTAAAAGAAAGAGACCACCTTCTTCCCGACCATCCACTAAGGAATCAGAGAACACTCCTAAAGGACAGTTCTTAACATACACATGAACTCTCAGCTGTGTAGCTGTAGATTAATTCTGCAGTTATAATGTATCCATAAGAAATAATGTGTAAAGTGATCTTAACCAGAGAATGGCTCATTTAGTGTCTCTCAGTTCACTGCTTTCTCACGGTATCCCTTGTCCAGATATTCCTGACCACTGTACTCCAACATTTATTTTCCTTTTCCCCCTCTTTTTGCTTTTACAGAAAAGTTCTCTCTCTCTCTCACCACTGAAACACCCCTCACACCAAGATAGAAAAAAAGACTATTAAGAGTTTGGATGATTCAGATCTTCCAGAGNTCTCACGGTATCCCTTGTCCAGATATTCCTGACCACTGTACTCCAACATTTATTTTCATTGTCCCCCTCTTTTTGCTTTTACAGAAAAGTTCTCTCTCTCGCCACTGAAACACACACACACACACCGCCCCCCTAAGATAAAAAAAAAAGACTATTAAGTGTTTGGATCATTCAGATCTTCCAGAATTTTAATAGCTCAAAGAGAAATGTTTTCACATCCGATACTGTATATGCATGCAGCTTTACAGTTTACACCAGGTAAAAAACTCTTATTGCTCAATGAAACTGCAAGAGTTTACCAAAAGGCCAGTGCCCACAAACCCTATGGTGCTGCTCATGGTCACAGGAAAAATTAAAAAATAAGAAGAAATAGTGCAAGGAAAGTAAAGTGTAAGATCATTTGCAGCCTATGATTCATGCTATGCTGTTGTTCTTGGGCCAGAAGTGTTTGGGACTACAAGCGATAAACTGTCACATACATCTGCCAAAGATACATACTTTTGTCTCTTTTAGTAAGCAAGAGAATTGCCTAATGACTTGAGGGTCACTTGCAACAGTAAAACTATGGCATATAACAAAAATAGGATTTTTATTTTTTCTGATTCATTAAGAAAAATACTTATAGAACAAAGAAAATTAATAAATACCATTAACAGCACTCTGTCAGGTTCCTGAGCCTTTGGAAGCATCTTTCCTAAGCTGCATTCTCTTGCAAATTGTATAACCGCTTGCAATATCCAAATACAAGGGACCAGTTGAGTACACTCCATCCTCATTTTAAAACATTAACTATAGGGGAAAGGAATGGAGAATTCAGCCTCTTTAATCTCCAGAAGAGTTGCTGAAGAAGAAAGAGGATTTTGCTGCTGTTCTACACAGAACTAACCAGCCTGCAGACAGGTGTCACATCTCACTGGTACAGCAAATACCTCTGCTCATCTGGAGTGTTTTGAAGGTACCTCCAATTTACCCTTTGCCATTGTCCTTAATAGAAAGAAAATTAAAATTCAGAAGTATAATGATCATCAATAACAATTTCTGTCTGTTCTACCCTCCCTCACACTCACTTATTTTTCAAGTTTATTTTGAATACGTATTGTTTACTATGGAAGGAAAAATGTGGATTTGGTATGGTTATCTAATGGGGAATTACCATTCCTGGAAATAAACCAGCTCAGACATCACAAGGCTATATGCAGTTTACTGCTTTTGTTGTTTATGCAGCCCTAGATAATTGCCAGATAAACTAAACTGTAGCTGCAGCTCTCTAGAGTACAGCTAAGATAAAATGTCTGGATGATAAAAAGACAACAAACCCCTACAATCAGAGAAGAGTGTTTTACAGAGTAACTGATATACGACGTGAAAACACGAAGCCCCCATCTAATCCACGCTCATAAACGAAACCTTCCCCAAACCTCATTCTTTTACACAAAGACACCATGCAGAGGTCTTTGAACTCGGATCTTACTGCAATGTAGGTCCTGCAAACATTCAGACATATACTTAACCTTAAACATGCAAACAATTATTTGCAAGCTTTAATCAACATCTTGGTGCAAGGAAATCAGCGGTATTTTTGTATCAGATGATTACTTTGAAGTGTGAGTCACTGGAAAAGAGGTAGATTTTGATCTTTATATGGTCCATCTTATTTATGCACAAGCTCAACATCTTACAAAATATATTTATTCAATGGTTATCCTCCCAGTCACCTTTCATGCTTAGAGTCCTCTAAAGAGAAATAACTGCTTGCTCTCCGCCTCCCTTTTAAACCTCTTCCCCAAAAATCCAGAAGCGCGTCAGCACAAATTCTTACTTTTAGTCATAGGAGGTTATAAACTACAACATATGCACAAAACGCTCTTCTACTATGGTTTCCGATTTAAAACATTTACTCTAGTGACAATAAAAAGTCAAACCAAATCAAACCTTTTAATTTGGAAAAATATGTTTCGGTTTAAAGGAAAACTTTGTCAGTCTTTCTAAATACTTACTGATCATTTATCTAGGAAAGAAGAGTGCGTAAGACAAAGCTGATATGCAGAAGGCACTGAAATATTCCTCACTTTTTCACTTGTGTTGGATATTAACTTTTTAGGAATTTAAAAAACATGGTACACATGGTGGAAAAAACAAGGGAAACCATTCTCTGGCAGATTATTACTAAAAGGTAACAATTTAAAGCAATACAATTTATTTAATTTTTTTTTAGTATCAATACCCCAACACACACAAAAGATAATCAAAAAGCATCTTCATAAACTTGCAGATGTGCAAAGGAATAAGATGAATGGAATTATGGGGTTTTTCTCCCCCAAAGAAACAGTGACAAGCATATTCTAGAAACACTTGCTGAAAGACAAATACATACACATCTCAGTGAAAGACACCAGCACAAAACCCACCTTCTGCACAACTACACTGAATTCAGTTAAAGCTCAGAGCCATAGTTCCCCATCATTTTAGTAAAAGAGAAAACTCCAATTTCCTGGGCTTTTCAGTCCAGCTATCAACCCCCTGCTGCCAACACAGCACTTACAGAAGCCCGGGTCTGTCTCTGTGCAGCTCCTCTCCCTTCCCCTCATCTGCTTTGTTACTGTCAAAGACCTGCTGGCAGAACGGAGAGGACTCGGTGTCCTTACAGGAGACGAGAGAATGGGCAATGCACGACTCCCGTGGTCCTTACCTTCCCCCTACTCAGAGATTGCACATCCAGCTTCCCCGTCCAAGTTACTTGGAGGGTATTTAAAACAGACGCTCAGAAATCTGAGGAGAACGAAAGCCAAAAGAGTTCAGATTTCCTTTAGAAACTGGGCGCCTTGATCCGCCCGGTGCTGCTGACACTAAGGTGAGCATATGATAAGGGGAAGGAGGAGGGATTGCTAGAGAGCATCAAAGGCAGGAGACTGGGACATGGGGTTTCCTCTGCCTCGACGTGACGCCCCTTCCTGCCTCCCCCCTTGGCTGGGGAGGAAATAAAATGGAGCCTGGGAGGGAGGGAGAGAGATAATCCTGCGGCTTCATCTGATTAGAGAAACTGGGCCTGTGCAGAGCCGGCAATGCCGGCAGGGAAGCACAGGGAGGGGAGGGCAAAAAGAGGAGGCGCAGAGGGGGAGGAATAGAAATGATAAGGGAAAAAAGAAAATTATACAAAGGAACTGGCGCCTGGGCCAAGCCACCCTGGATACGTTCGATTTCTACCCTCACGTAAATGTGAAATCACCAGTAGGAAACACCCGTTGCTTCTGGTAATCTGAAAGGATCAGGAAAAAAAAAAAACCACCACCAAAACCCAGAATGAATCGGTTGTTTAGGCACGGAGTGGGAACAAGGACATCCCAATGGACTGAAAAGAGTGAGATTGTTTGAGCTGAGTAGGGAGAAATGGAAAAAGAAGTGGAAGAAGAAATGGAAAAAGCAGTATGCTACAGATAGTTATCTAGTTTGTCACGGACAAGACACAATTTAGAACAAATTTGCTATTGCAAGTCATTTTTGAGGACCTGTTCCCACTTACTAAAGCAAATCTTGGTTGAACCAAAGTGACATTAAAAAAGTATGTATCAGCACACACATCATGGCGCTTGCAGCTGTGGCCTTGGTTGCCCTCCCACAAGCCCCGTGCCCTGGCAGTTACACTCCCAGCCGTGCCCTCCATCCTTCTCTCCCGCGCCCTGCGCAGACACTTGTGGGCTCATGGCTGCCCACCCGCACCACCGTGCTGCTGCGCCCCATGGGGGATCCCCAGCTTGTAGGAGGCTGTGGCCTCTCTGGCCCTCACTGCCCACAGGCGTGAAGGCACTGGCAGAGCCACAAGGGTACTGCTGTTGGACATCCCCTGTCCCGTCCTCCCCTGTCAGGGAAACCCTGCCTCAAGCACCCAGGCATCCAGGTCCCTCCGAGCTGCCAGGTGTGACCACCAGAGCATTAGGGAATGTTGAGGACAGGTGTGGCCAGGGGAGTCCTGTCCCCATCCATGGTGGCCTGTTTCTGTAAAGAACCTCGTCTTTCACTCACCTTTATCAGCTGCTACACTCGGTCCTTTCCCAGGGATCTCTCCTTGTCTCCACATTGAGAGCTGCTTTTACTCCCATCCATTTAAAGCTTCAACACAAGGCAGGCTGGTTGGACCTCTGACGGGGCAAAGAGAAGGATGCCAAAACATCAGAAAATAACCTTCTCAAGTTCTCTTTCTTTCTGTTCAGGAACAAGTTAATACCTTTCCTGTAAAACACAGCACATTCTCACTTTGTTCCTGTGTCCTCACCCAGTACCCTCCCGTCATGCTTAGCTCAGCTGGGAAAGGGGGACCAAGCCCCTCCTCCCAATGCTTTTAGGAACACAAGATTGCTCCTGGAGTCTTCAAAATGGGCTGCAAAACCAGTCATTTTCTATGTGCTTCCAGGCTTTGTTCCTAAGACACCCCCCCACACACACACACTCACGGAGCGATTACTCCCTTGGGCTACAGGTCAGGAAGCATTTCAGGGGTTAACAGCTGTGCACGGGTCAGCAGCAGCTTTCCGGCTGCGTTATTTTACTGGCCATGTTTATTATAACGATGAAGCAGAGTAGGCACTTGAACCCAGCGGTTCGTGCTGACCTTGTGCATCCTTCCTGCAAGGCCGGAAACAGAAGTTCCTCAAACCCGTCCCTTCCAGAGCACTCTTATCGGTGTTCCTGGTGGCCCAAGATCATGCCCAGGCGACTCTCCCCCCTGTGGTATAGGACTGCTTTGATGCTGCAGGGAGAGGACAACTCTACAGCATTTTTGCTTCCTTTCTTATTCCAACAAGACTTTTGGCTGACACTCCTGGCACCCGCATCTATTCCAACATTGTTCCATGGGTGCCAGTGCCCAGCTGTGGAACAACATAGTGTATGACCCTTCCAGCCAAATGCATCTTCCAAACTTGTCCCAGGTTGCCCAAATGATGTCCCAAGAACATATAAAGGATACAGTGTGAGGGNTTTTTTTTTTTTTTTTTTTTTTAACAGGAGGAAGTTGCATAGCTCTCCTGTCTTGGATTTGGTATGTCCAGCAAGGTTGACTATTTTCATTAAAGGCATCAAAATGTGCTTACTGAAAGATACTGGTGACCAACTTTTACCTCAACGGGTTACACATCTGGGCATCCATAACGATGCGATTGGCATACAGCTGTGTCATTTTACATTTAATGAGAAAAGGTGTAAAGATGTCTCAAATTCAAATTTGGAGAATTTATTCTGTATCTTTCTTTAACAAAGTTGACAGTTGAAAGATACCGAGAAGTCAATAGCCTACAGATACATTAGGCTAAATCCAGACAATGTTGATGAATTTCTTTTGGGAAGAAGGGAAACATTGTTTTTCAACAGGATTTTTGCAGAACAGTTCTGCCACTGTTGCTCAGCCTGACTAGCATTCATGTTTCCCCGAGAACTCCACCCAGGGTTTAAACATGTGAGAATGTGTTTAATTTCATGAAATTAAAGTCCTATGGCCAGCCATGGAAAAGAACTTTCAAAATTACTATTTACTGATTTGGGTGCCTGAAGATCATGAGAAAACAAGCCACCAGCCCCATGACTTTGAGTCACCTCATGTGAGGAGAGGCAATTAGCTCTGCTTGCCTGGTGAAGAAGGGCACCACTGAGGCAGAGCTGTCAGACCCGCGGGCCAGTTTTTGTCACCTCAGCCTCCATCCAGGCAATCAGGGCTTCCACATTCAAGAGAGAAGCAGCCTAGTCCTAGCCCAGAAACCCTTTGTCTAACCTAAAATTCGTTAACCTCACTTTGGCCAGCTACCCCTCTTCAGAAGAGGGTATGGGGTGGGAAAGCTCTCCTGATCTCTTGGCTCCTCTACATGGGACCTAAGAACTTGTACTGAAGCCTTCTGCTCGCCCCTTCCCGTTTATAACCCTACAGCCTTTTCTTGCTCTGCCTGGACTGCTGTCATCTGTGATAACTTTTTCATGCCAAGTGGGGCCATTTGGACCTGCCCAGACTGCGGTTGCTGAACTCCTCCATCAGCCTTGAACCCCCCCCGAGCTTTGCTGCCGGCAGAGCTGCTCTTTGAGGAGGCAGGTTCAAGTGTCCCCGGTGGGAGAGTGCCCTGCTGGAAGTGCCTTTCTGCGCTGACTCGCAAAAACGCTGCTTGCAATTCGTTCGTATCTTTGTCTGGGGGCTCTGTACGCAAGCCCTGGAGGGCTGATAGTTGCTGTCTGTTGATTCAAAGCCACTTAAGCCAGTGAAACCGCACCTGCAACCAGGCTGATTTTAGCTTAATGCATCTCTGGGCTGTGTTCTAGTCTACAACAATAATGTAGCCCTCCAGGAACAATATGCCGTCTTGCGGGTAACACTGCTCCTTTGCCTGAATGTCATCTGCCACAGTCAATTTGGATCAGGTCTTGGATATCTCCATTGTAAAGTATTTTTGAGTGTTTCTGAAGAGTAACAGCACTTTAGAGCAGTCTGAGAGAGCCCTCAGGATAATAACTAATTCACCATAGCCAAACTTTACTTGTACTATGCCTGTAACCGGTGAGAAGCTCTCCACTCCAGATACTGCTAGCCCCTTATTGAAATTGGCATTCTGTATGCAGTGCCAGCTTTGCAGTTTTCGCTTATGCTCGGATACCCAAAATAATTCCAGTCAGTCCAGTACAGGAGCTAGCATAGCAAGTGTTTTCACGACACTTGAGGCAAGGGAAATGCATCTGAGACTGTTTGAAAACATAAAACTGACCATCACCTTCCATTTGACGTGAGATGCACAATTATTTCTAACGCAGAATTTTACAAGGAAAGCAATTCTGTCAGATAAGCAATATCACAAAAACTCCAAATTAAAATTTTAGATAAACATGCAACAGCTGTAATTCAAATATAATTTACAAATAGAATCCATCTGATCACACGTTAACTTTCTACTTAAGGAAGCAATGACATATATATATAAATGCTTAACTTATTAAAAATCTCTGCAACGTTAGACCATCTTCTCACATACAGGAGTTACTGAAGAAAATGAGCTCTTCTCAAATTCTCAGACTTCCCAGTACTGACCGACTGAGCACTAGACCCAGAAAGTAGTGTTTAGGTATCGATGTCCAAATAATCGTCAGGGTCACGACTTACCTCTACTGTCATTTCCCGCAAAGTGTAAACCAGCCTGTGTTATTTCTGCATTCCTTCCCCTTCTCCTGCCACTCCCGGCACTCATCAGACTCCACAGTGAAAACCTTACACTGCAGGACTGGGTGAGTGCCAGCGCGAAGGCAGAGTGTGACTACCTTCGNGGGGGGGGGGGGGTGTGGGGGTACGTGTGTGTGTGCACGTGTGCATGAATACTTTTAGCCTGCTTAAGGCATCGCTGGGCATTAACAACTTGAAGATCCACTGAGAACTAGGGAAAAAGTGAGAATGAAGATGGCAATCTTTTCTAGCAGTTAGTCAATGTGGGAACAGGAGACTGGGATCCAGTCTCTATTCTAAGGGTGGTTTATTCATTTAATCCAATGAGCATCCTGCATTTTAAAAACTGAGAGTGAACCCTTCCCCTGAAGATCCTCATTGCCTGAGTTGCACTACAATGCCTATGATAGCCTCATAAAAAGCCACTTTTAAAAAGCAGTAACAGCCTTACTCTTTATGGACTCCGCTATTATATATTGAAGAAAGGTAGACCAAGAGAAAAAAAGCCATTTTTACACATCTAATTAAGGATATGCCAGCTTGGGGGCGGGGGGCATCTGTATATCTATTTTTAGAAAAGAATAGCTGTCAGACACTTTTAGAGTGTTTATATCTAACGAGCAGCATGATGACTTCTGCTTCTTCTGCCTGGGAGAAGGTAATTGCTGGTTAGACAGCCCAGTCGTAGCAAGTATGGTCTATGAATAAGCCTCTATTCTGCAATTTTATTTTTCTGTGAAAATGAAGATGATTTGTGTGGGTTTCTCTCATCTCTTGGTTTCATAAAGTCGTTATGAAATCTTCCAGGTCATCTACATTCATCTTTCTTGGGAATAATGCTGTAACACTACCGGCGCGACTTTTTTCAAGGAGCAACATAGATGTAGTACTCTTCTTTGTGGGATTAATCTTTTTGAAAGCTGTCAGGCTTTTTAGTACTGTGAAAACTGGTGGTTTTGAGCCGTGTCATCTCCTTTCTTTTTCATCTCGGATTTAAGAGCAGCTTTCTCAACAAAGCAGACCAGTTCTTTTGCCTTTCTTTTGCCTTGGCAGTTCGCAAGGCAGCCTGCTGATATAAGCAAGCTCATCTATTTCAAAGACTTAGCAAATCTCTACACAGCACTGTGGGGTTTTTTTTGTTTGGTTATCAAATGAATAGAACAACAGCTGATTATGGAGAATGCAAACAAGATCCCTCTTTTAAGCATGCTTTGTTATAAACCAAAGATTTCGTGACATAAAACCGTAAATCGCATCTTAAATCAAGGGACTATCACATGGGCACTCTGCTCTCACTTCCCCTTTTTCCAGATCTCGTTTCCTCCCATGCACAACCACCAGAATATCTCCCCTTTTCTCTACAGTTGCTTAATATCCAGTAGCAAAAACCAATAAATAACCGCACAAAAAATAACCCTTCGAGCCAGTTTTGGGGTAGCTTTAAGCTGCCTTTCGTGCAATAAGGGCTTTGGCCTTTTTGAGAATTTAATCACATGTTTAGCCTCGCTCTGCATTTCATTGCTAGTCTTCCATCTGTTCTGTTACTCTTGAGTGGAAAGGAGGCAAGCCGGCACCGCATAAGCCGGCAGGGCTCCCCAGGCCTGCTCGCAGATAAAAAGCAGTACAAAACATTACGCTGTGAGAAGTCACCAATAATTCTGTCCTACGTGACTTGTCCACCAAGACACTCTTGCAAATTTGGATCTGAACTCTTTTCAAAAACACATTAATGTATGTACTAAACCTCTTTAATTTACTTTTGCAAATGGTGTGATTCAAAAAAAAAAAAAAAAAAGATTTGATTTTTGGACAAATAGAAACAAAAGTATTGGAGTGTTTTCTAGATTTTCGGTGATGCCCCAGGGCTGTGAACAAAGCATGCTGTAGAGACAGTTAGCTCTACTTAATGGGAGTCAAGCATCTAAATAAAGACTTGAACTTTGATGCCTCAATTCCCACATGTAAAAGGAGGAAATGGTATCAGCAAGAAGCTGGGGAAAGCGCCAAGGAAAACACCGTACAAGAGGAAAGTACTGTAGCCTGGGAGCATAATTCCTGGCCCTGATGTACTTTGAAAAAAACATAGCTCTGCAGCTCCAAGAAAGGCTTTGTTTTCCCATATGACCTGGAATAGTCCCACACAATTTAGACCACAGTCATCATAATGTAGTTGTCTGTTGGTCCCACGGCGTGCAGATTGACTCCAGCCCACTCAACGCTCCTAATCCAGCCTCCCTTTCCCCGGACAATACGCTTGGGCAGCACACCTACCCGCCCCCGTCTCTGCCCCAGGCAGCGGGAGCCTTCCTATACTGGTGTCCCTGACTTCTCCCAGGTGAACCGAGAGGCTCATCCAGGCTACGCTGGGGAGACAGTATCATGGAAGGAAGAGAGACGGAGGAGAGAGGCTTCAGGAAAGTTGGAGGAATTTGAAGAGGATTTGGATCTAGTCCCTGTGGCTGCCTTTATCAGGCCACCCTCATAAGAGGCGTGACCCTTGGTTAAACGAAACAGAGACAAAATTATTATGAAACCAATATACCAGGGTGACATTCAAATTAGACACAAGCTGAGAGCGACAGCGCTGTGCATGAAATACGGCTTGCACAAATAAGACCTATAGCGTAGTACACAAAGATTTCAGAGCAGTCCCACAGCAAGGGAATACTGCTATTCCAAGTGTGCCCGGTGCCAGCGGCAGCCCAGCGAGATGGACTGTAAACCCCAGGCTAGCTCTGCCTGCAATAATCTGCAGGGTTGACTCCGTGACAGATTGCAATGCAGTAACAGCGTTTATGCAACTAAATCTTGTTCTAATCTATTAGTTTATGTAACCTTTGCTCGTGGACATACTGACTCATAGGTCTCGGGAACCTAAAGAAAATCTCCTTTTTTTAACTCTCTCCCATCCTGCCACCTCTGGCTGCCAAATAAACAAATAGATTGTCAGAGATCTCATTCATTCTCGTTGAGGAAAAATTACGGTGGTAGTGGGGAAAAAGCTGTCAACTGAAGTCCTAAAACCCAGTGTACTTCTCCATATGTACAACCCAAGTTATGTAATAATCTGGCTAACGGTAGGCAGGTGGCCTTCAGGCTAGCGTTTCCAACCACAGAACGTACCGTTTGAGCCCCAGGCTGGGAAAGGGACAGAAATTGTTTACTTAGCTCCTAGGGAAAAAAATATTGCTCTCTAGCATTCAGACATTACCTTTCTGAGTAAAGCAAGGCAACAATATCTGTGGGAATGACACTGATTCTTCTTAACTTGAAAGATTTACTTTCATCCTTCTTATATTTCTTGCATTTTGTAGAACATTTTCACATATATTTTAGGTGAGGAGCTAACAGCCGGAACAGTGTGCAGCATTCTTGCTGCAGCAGTCATAGTTCTAGTGATTACTACATGAAGTGCGCCCACATCAGTGTATTTTGGCCCTTCCTAGCTAGGCTCTGACCTAGATTTGTGAAAGGNGTTTTTCTGCCAGTTGAATAGTTTACATAGCTGCTGTGATGTTGCCCTTGTGACATTTGTTATCTACACTATACCTGACTTAATTTCTAACCCTTTGTACTGAGGATTCACGCACAGGCCAAAGCCATTCGGTATCACTTGGAATTAAATGTATTTGGAGCCAAATCCCATTGTATTAGGTGTATATAGGAGAGGTCATTATGTATTTTTGATGCATACTAGACACTTTCACTACTAGACAAATATTCTGTAAATGGATCCGGTATTCCTTAGTATTTGTTGCAAAAGCAGCATAAGAGCGGGCACGGTGCCTTTTTCTACTACGTCCCTTTACACATTAGGATGGTGTCTTAGAGGATTCTGCGATCATATTGAACCGTTTATTCTTGCAGAGCCAGAAGGTGGGTGCGAATAATATCTGTCATGTTTTAGCTCTGCCCTGTGTGGCGGTTCGCACAGCAAAGCCTGTAGAGGGAGCCCAAGGATGGAGCCTGCCCTGCAGCCTCCCGGCCGCTTCCCATAGAGAAAAGGGTAACTTAGATGAAATAAGAACTTAATTATATGAAAAGTTCATTCTTTTTCCCCCTACACTCAGGATTATTTTTTTCTTACATCCTTGACCCTCAAGTACAGTCTTGCACGGGCATTCTTTTTTTTTTTTTTAACCAAATTTTTTTTTTTTAAATGTATGGGATGACATACATACAGATGTAAATCTGTTGTTGTTATACATAGAGTGGTTTTAGGTGCATGTACCTGCAGAAACAACAGTAAATTAAAAAAAAAAAAACCAAACAACAGATCTTCAGCTTTCAGTATCTCATTCCAGTTTTGTATGCTCCCAAAAAAAACCCATCAAATTTTCCTCTCAGTTAAAAGTTTGCAACCCATAAGGCTGTACCAATTAGGGCTGTACCACATATGGTATAACTGCTGTGCCATATAAATGATTTTGTGCTTTCCTACACTTCACCCAAATCTTAAGATGCGTTCCTGTCTACAGATTGATCTGCCTGCTCAGCAATCCCTCTCCGTTTGTCTTAGAGTATTCGTACCTTATTTACATTGTCTGCCCTTAACCCATTATCTCTTGCAGAGGGAGTGACAGTTAGGAACTATTGCCTAAAATAAAAACTAGTCTTGCCTTAAAGCAACATTCGTTGTTCATCGCTACAGCTGTGCGAACAGTTTAATTTGCATGTGTACATAAGTAATCTTGCAAGGCCTTGTCAAAGTTAGGAAGTTTAGATTACTATTACCAAGGCTAGGTAGTGTACTAAACCAGAACAAAAAGCCAGATATTACCCCCAAAAAGCTTCAATGCTGTGCCAGCCAGAGCTTTGCAAATAATGTTCTCTGCAAAAATCTTTACAGGCCTCGTGCACAGCATCAGTGAACTTGCAGCTTAATAAAAGTCATTTTAAAGGAACATTTTGTACTGTTTTTCTTAAAACAGCAACAGCTGCTAACTTTCTTAATGCCATTTACACTACCAAAAAAACCCCCACAACCATGAGAACACATTCCAGTAAAAACAGACTTGGTATTTCTGAAATTCCTATTGTAAAACACAGGAAGGAAAAGTCAATTGAAAGGAATAAAAGTTCAGATTTTCTGCATTCTGTTTCATACAGGAAAAAAAAAAGTCACCTTTAAGAGAACTTTTTGGTTCGCTCTATTGGTTCACACCAAAGCCCAACTTTGGACAGGAGGTGGTGCCATAGCTTGCATAAGTTTTACTATTAGGCAACACCAACAGTTAAGCATACTAGAAGCAAAAGGGAAAGTTAAAAAAAGAGAGAGAAACCTTCCGAGTTCTGTAGAAGTGCCGATATGCAGACCTTACCTATGTATACTTTCATACCAGTAGGTAAACTCTAACACTGCTGAAAAGATTTCTAAGAAGGCTCTAAAGAGAAAGTAAATGCATTGCGTGTTCATGCGGGCCAGGGACTTCAAGTACCTCGCGAAAGATGAGTACCAAAGCATGGAAACAATCTGCCGTGCGCAGCACGCTCTGTGCAAGCCGTAGCAGGTTTCCATGCGCCCAAGGCTCCATTGACCAGTTCCGTGCCAGAAGGAAACTGGTGGGACAGATACGCTCAGGTGGAAGGTTTGCACAGGTCCAGAAAGCATTCTGCCTGCCTCTCCCTGAAGACTACCAAGGTTAGCTGCAGTGTCAGGGGTTATACTGGGCTAAGATAAAATACCAAAGTAGGAACCCAAAGCCCTTAACCAGGGTTAATGCCACCTCCCCTCCCGCTTTTCTCCTTTTGCTGTCTTTCTCCCTGGGCCCTTCTAGCGGCACCAAACATCGCAGCTTTTGAGGATCTTTTCCTGGTGGCCCTGTCTCTATCCCCATTTCATACCTGTAATTTTACTGGGAGAGCTGTTCTGGACTGTACCCTAAAACACTCAGCGTTAGAGTGCTTAAAGGCAACTACTGTCAACAGCAAAGCTGGCAGAAAACAAGTCTGGCAGACTCATTCCCTTCTGGATGCACTTACACTCCCATTCTCATCTTTTCTTTTGAAAGGAAACAAGTGACTCCCAGAGTGACTACAAAGGATATTTTATGACAGAGTAGATCTTTCTTTC
>RSEF01000006.1:2520993-2538935 GCA_003993805.1 Himantopus leucocephalus
GCAACTTGAAAGATGTGTAGGTAGAGAAGGTTGAGACAATCGTAGACATAATAGAATTCTAGAATATGTAAATTTTCTACTAAAATTCTTTCTAAAATTATTCCTAAACTATTTCATAGTGAGTTTAATGAATCACTGCATAATCAATAATTTCTCACTTGGCTTTGATTTAAATACTAGAATCTCATTTATCTGACAAGTTAGTGACTTAGTCTTTTTCCTCCATGCAAAATAGTCTCATGTCTTTAAATTGGTATGCTAGTTATTTTCCTGTGAGGGAGGATTAAGTGCGAAGAGCTTTTTTTTCTTAACTGAAGAGGTTCCCCCCTCTCTTTCATGAGACTAACCTCTCATGTAGTCCTGAAGGACCTCAATTTACTCTCTCGCGTGAAGGGTGGTAGAGAAATGATAAGTATTTCCAATGCTTGTATTCTCAGCATATGAACACATCTTGATGTGGAACTTAAATCCACGTCTTCAACGAAAAGTCTGTCATTTTTGCACTGAAATGTTGCTCTGATTAGTAAGAATGCATCTCCTTAGTATTTCCAAATTCTGTATTGTAGGATAACAGTACATTTACATCTTAAAAGGAGAAAAATCTGTCTCTTGCTAAAGAAATGTCATGTTAAAATTAAATTAACTAAATATGCTGTCCTAGCATTATTGTGCTGTGCAAGAGTTTGATATGTCAATGGTTAGTGTTAGTCTTGTTTATAAAATGGTATGCACAACTAGTAGAAAACTACGTATTTTTTTCTGTAACTTGCTAGTTCATGTCCCCTTATCTCAGATTGGTTTTAATTCCTCAATATAAGGAGGTAGGAAGTTCAATATGATCTGTTTCTAGCAATGCAATAGCTACCAGCATCTCCTTGGGAGTAAAATCTCCATATTGTTTTCTACTTAATATGAGTAAATGTAGTAATACTAAATACTGCAGACTTTTTAAAGCATGGGATTAGTCTGTAATTTCATTTGCTGCTTTGATTCAAGGAATATAGTAACTTATTAACCTAACACTTAATATTTTTTATTTTGAGTGTGAGTATTTAAGTTATGAAATAGACACTATGCTAGGAAAATAGATATGACAGGATCTTGATATTTAAGAGACTTACATAGCATTAAAATCTTGGGTTTCAGTACTGTAGGTCAGTGAAGTCATCCCCTATCATGTTTTTTCCTTTGATATGTAGGAGTCCAGTTTTGTTAATCTGCTGTGATTGTAATGAAGCTCTTTTCCTTTAGATGATGAAGGCACGAGCTTAAGATAGATGCATGAGTATATGCTTAGATGGATCTCTCTTTTTTATTCCTATGTTAGAAACCCAGAACACTGAACACTTTTAACAGTAGCAGTAGTAATGAGGCAGAAGATCCTAGAAACTTCTACTTTATATAAGTGCTGTCATATAATGTGTGTAAATATTTCCATATTCTTTTTGATCTAGGGCAATATGAATATCAAACTTGAAGAAATCATGAAAACTAAGACAAGGAAAAATATTTTGTACTTCAGAGCTCACCTCCTAGATTTCAGATATCACAGATAGTTCCTTGTATCTTTTATGGTTTTGCCCAAACTTTCAGTTTCCTGGCGCCTTTGCCTGGAATTTGGTATGATGGTAGCGTTCCCTTCAGATAATTCATTTTTCAGTCTATACTGATTGAGTGTTTGTCACTTAAAAAGATGAACACTTAATCAGTAGCAGTAATGTGATAGGAGACTTCTAGATACTTACACGCAACAGGGATTGAATCTAACCCTTCTGTACTAGTGTAAAAGCCCATTTCACTGGCATGCTTCACCAACTTTGTATACAGGTACTAAAGACTATTTACGCAGTAGCCTCTAAGGAATATTTTAGTAGAATTATGTATGCCTTTAGTGAAATTTAGTTATATCCCTAAATATGTTTATAACTGTTTTACAATTATTTAAATTCCCCATATTGAGAACAGTGGTGTTTAAGGAATAAAGTTAATCACAAAATTGCATTTTCTGTGCTGCTGCTGAAAGAAAATTAACAGTGTTAGGCTCTGTTTTGAAGGCTGTGTTGAATTTTCTTTCTCACCATGACACTTCACTCTTGAAGTAAATAAGATTATCTGAAAGAAGACTTAAATGACCTTGAGGACAGAGTCTGAACTGAGAAACAGGTAGTCAGCATATAATAACTAGGAATGAAGCAAAATTAATCTTTCCTAATGCATCACTTTCTTTGCAAGTTACATCTATAGACCGCATCCGCCTATGGTTTTGAAAGCTTTAAAATTTGCAACATCTCTTAGTACATTTCTCTGCAAGCATATTTAATTATACTGTTTGCAAAATGTTAAATTAGTATTTCTGGAAGTCATAATAATTTTCATGGACCTCAGCATAAATTGTCTAAATCAAAATACATTTATTCAGAGAAAATAGCAATTGCCCACAATTATTTGGGAATCTGAGCATATAAGTGTACTGTTGTTAAGCTTTCATGAAGGGAGCCAGCAGTCTTTAATGACTACAAATAGTGTGGGCCTTGGTTTCTGTCTAAACCAACAGATTTTAAATAATTCCACAGATAATCAGACATGGAATTCTCTTATCTCTTTTGATCACTTAAGATTATGAAATTTAGCAGTAGCTTTTAGATTAACAGATGGCAAGTCAAATGATTTGCCTACTGGGAAAGGGGCATATTTGCAGCCGTTTGCCTTTGTGCCCCACAGGCATTCAAATTAGTGCTGTTAGATTAATTTAGTTAGCATGATGCAGAATATACCTATTAGTAACACTCTTCAGTTGTCAATATACTGAAGTACTGGCTGATGGTCCTATTTGACAGTGCAGCTCTGCTAGTCTCTTGAAGTGACTGCCCTTCTTTTGATTCTGCCATCTCTGCAGTGAACACATTTTATCCTGTTGGGAGCATCTCCTATTGAAAATCTCTGCACTGAAAATGATTGTGCCTTATTTTATTACTTTAACATATACTGTTTTGGTACTGTTCCAATATTGCTATAACCAAGATTTACATTATTGTGATATATCCTAATGTTTACTATTTTACTTTCTTCTGTGGAATCATCAGGATACAAGAGCATTGTATCCTGCTGTGATCAGAGCAGTGCAGATTTCCTAAAAAGTGTGAGGATTGTGATGGTGCAGATGTTGCAGTTCAAATTGTAAATAGTCTCAGGGCAGTCAAAGAGCATATGCTGGGTAGAAGCTGCACCAGCTGTATAAAAGATCAGGCTTAGTAAAATCACTCAGAACCTTGAAGGCATGCAGAAACTACCTGTTGAACATCATTATAGAGAGGACTGGTAAGGTATCATCTCACAGAAGCATAGCAAAAAAACAACAGCAAGGACTTATTTGGGGGAACAATAAAAAAGGTATGGCATGAATAATGACAGGTTGAAAAGAAGACAAACACTCAAAATACAGGGAATACCTGTACTGGGAAAAGGATCACTTCTTACCAGTTGCTCGTCATCCAATATCATTTTTGAGTCATGTGAAACAGGAAGATTTGGAAAGACCAGTGCTTGTAGGACAGCAGTCCCTAACCAGGTTCATTTCAGACCTAATAGGAATACTATTGACCATATCCTATGTAGGAAATGGTTTCCAGGAAGGGGAGGGATTTTTACTTGTTTACTGGTATGTGAAACCATTGGTATTTGTCATAGTACAAGAGATACTATCTTGGTATTATGTAGTGGCTATAAAGACAGACAATATTAGGTGATGTTTATACAGATGATACAATTCCAAGTGATACACCGAAGCTTGTCCCCCTACTTTGCATTTCAAATTTTTATGGGCCACTTGTATGTTTGTAGGTACATACACTGACGTATTAACATTTATTATTTATTTGGCTTTGTTTTCTTCATTTGTCTGAAAGTGAGGCTTACTTGATAGCTTTAGAATTTGTTTTAACATTAATTAGTAAATTCAGTGTATATATCTCAAACCCATTCCAACTTTACAGATTTGACAGAGATGAGTTCATAGAGATCTAGATTTTCTTGTTCTTGCTGTTATGTTGGAGGGTAATACTACATTGCATTACTCTCATTCAGAAATTTTGCTTCGATCCAAAAAACATAGCAGCTAACTTTCATGAGTCTTTTGTTTTCTGATCTAGACCTGCTTTGATGACAGTAGAAGATGGAGGATATGAAATTTATGTTAATGTGGTGTCTGAGTTGATGGAAAAAATCTTCCTCAATATTCCTGCAGACTGGCTGAACAGATTAGTAGGTACTGTTTTGTGAATTACTTGTGACAAAAACAGGCAGCAAAGTTCACAATGGAAGTAAAATTTTTAGTTATTGATGATTTGGAATTGATAGGAGATTGTTCTGGAAATGTGGTGAGTGCTCATATTATATGAGACTTATAAAAAAAAAAAGGCACCAGCCTCACTTCAGTTGCTGCCCAACAAATGCAGAAGTTCAGAGTTGAGGTAGCAACAAGAGGTGAGATGATAGGAACATTTATTATATGTTATATAACTAAGCATTCAGTAACTAAATGGATTCCTTATGTGCAAAATAGAGTATCTTAGCAGTTTTTAGAAATAACTGACATGCTTTCATGATGTAAAGAACTGAGCAGTGTTTCACACAGGCTCCCCTTGATAAATCTTGTTTGACTTCGTGAGAGGTGTTTTACATGACTCACAGGTGTTAGTTTAGTGAGAAATAGTCTTAGCATATTATTTTTAAAAAATTATTAAAAACAAAGCTAACTTTCTATTCAGATGTTGAGCTACACTTCAGTAACTCAGTGTAGTTTTTGTGGAGGTGCAACTTGAACATTAGGTGCTATTATGAAAATAAAGAGTAAATTGGATTGTTCTGTCTTTTGCAGTGCCCTCTTCAGATATAACCTACAGCACAATAGTAGCAGATCTGTGTCATTTGCTACTAGCAGATACGGAAGCATCCTATTTGTTGGAAATTAGGAGCCATTTTGTGCTAGATGAAAACAGCTATCCTTTGCAAAAGGATTTCCATCTGCTAAATTTTCATCCTGATCTTTGAAGCATTGACCTCTGCAATAACGGAATAACAGAGACCAAAGGAACACACAGATGGCCAACAGAAGAAAAATGAATTAGCTCAAGGAAGCAAACCTTTTTAAAAAATAAGAAAGGACTTTTTCTTTTTTTTTTTGTATAAGTTAAAATCAGAACTGGTATGGAATACCTGCTAATAGTGTATACTGCTGCTGTAATACTGATAAATTGTCATAAAGTATATTTTTATACATGTATTTGTATCTTAATAAACTCTTACTGGGTATCTGTTTTCCTTTTCTCCCCAGAAAAGTTCACTAGTATTGAGAGACTGAATTTTTCTCACATATGGCAGCTTAGAGGAAGACAGCCACAATTCAGTAATATTATTTGCGTTATAAGATTTCTGTTTATCTTGTCCTATATGTTATCTGTGGTTATGCCTTTGCGTGCTTTGCTGTTGTGGTTGCTTTCCTTCTTTTAACAGCAGAATTTCTGCCACTTACCCTTGGCAATTTTGCTGCTGTAAACAGAACTGTCTCACTTGAATCTAATTTTGTGTATCTAGAAGTTGTTGCACCAAATGCTTGTTGCAGGTTTTAAACAGTTGAAACTGGTGCATTCTTTCATGGGCCTTATAAATGATTTAATTGTTGTAGTATTTATTGTTGTAGTATTTTTCCAGCATAAGCTGGCAAATAAACTTAATTCCCTTAAGCCAATTTAGTCAGTTTAACACTGGCTTGCAAAATTTTCTCCCAACTTGATTAGATTTAGAAATTTATTTAAACTTTTTTAAAGTCTTAGTGTATTCTGATAGCGATTTTTATCAGTAAATGACTGAGTAAATGATGACTGCACCTGACTTCATGAAGTAACAATCTTGTAACTATTACACTGCAAAAGCAATTAAATATATAGGTCAATATTTTTCTCTGCTATAAATATCTTTCTCTGATATAAATTGTGCCTCTTACTGAGGCTGGTAGAAGCTTTACGTTATGAATCGTATTTGCTGTCTGGCTAGATCTTTACCTGTCACTGTTTTCATTTAGAAAATCAGTTTCCACGTATATGGTTTCAGCTATCCTCAGGCTTCAAACACAGAACTGTTCTCAAAACTGAATGTGGTAAATGAAGTTGTCAAATGCATTATAATGCAAGTAATATGACTGTTGAACAGCTTTCCATGTGCTGTTTCTTGGAAGTGGCTACTTACAATTGAATACCCATGTTTCTTGGTGCTAGTTTGGATTCTGTTGTATCTCATGTGAAACCAGTGTGGGACTGTTGGGTTTGTAATGATGTTCATTAGTGCTATGTGTAAGCCATGTGTTTTCTTGTGTACCAATAAAGGAGAAGGTTGTAATGTTTCTGATCAGTCTGGTAGCAAGAGAGAATCCAAAGGATTATTGGATGACTTCGAAGAAATGAATTCTCAGCTGCAGTTTCACAAGGTCACTGATCTTATTTCTGTATTTAACTAGTTGTGTACTGATCAATCTGGTCAGATTCTATTGATCAAACAAGTTTGTGCAGCTCTGCTTCTCATAGCAGACTTAGTCTTCTGGTTTAAGCCCTGGCCATCTTGTGATAAAATAATTCCCTGGTATTTTCGTCTATCTCTGAAACAGTCTCTTGACAGTTTTGTGGGCAAGCATAGAAATGCTGATCTTATGCCAGCAAAGTAAATTTCCTGCTGTGCCAAGATACCTGAGACTAGTATAAGAAAGACAGCAGAGTGACACCAAAAACTACGCTCAACACTAGCACCACTGGCGTGCAAATGGCAGGACAAAATCTCCAGAAGCAACTAGATATAAAGGAAACACTGCAGAGCCTCTGTAGAGGAAACGATAATTTCCTTGCCTAGGGCAAAGGAGGAACCGGGCACAGAAGAGACTAATTGTAGTGTCCTCATCTGATGATCAAGAATGAAAACTTACTTTAGCTACTGTTAATAAATTGTGCTAAAGATAATATGGAAAATCACAGCTTTGTAAAAGGAGAATTCAAGGGACTCGCAATGATTGTATTTCACCTGATGGTAAAAGCACTCTTTATCTAGTTTCCTGTGACCTGGCAAAAACAGGATGATGTTGTCCTAACCCATCTCCTTGGGGGAAGTCCTAAGCATCTGTGCCTTTTATATCATATTCTAACTATGCTTTACTCAGTAGTGTCTGATTCCAGAAGGTGAATTTCTTAATGCCAGCGAAAACTACATTGAAGGGCAGAGGAATTTCGGTGTTGGTTTTAAATGAGATATTAGGACAATGCTGATCCTGTATGAGCAAAAACATTCTAAGGAGCTACTTGAGTAACACTCTTGTTCAGGAAGAGTCAAAAAGGACCTTTCTCATTTACTTCACTTGGATGCCCTTGAGCAAAGTCAAGTACATTGGTAAGTGCATTTAAGTATGTTTCTTCATGATTTTAGCTGGAATTATTGAACACACAAACTGGAAGTATTGGTACTTTAATGTATCAGAAGTGCAAAGAAAAAAGACCACATTAGTACAACGCATTGTTTTATTACTTGGACTGTACTATACATCAAGTCAGGTGACTTCCCACTTTAGAGGGTTTTACATTAACAGATGCTGTACATCACATGCATCTTCCTGCACAAGCTAGTAAATCTAACTAAAACATTCTTAACAGTTTACTTTTAACATCTTTAATGTTCATTTGTATGATTTAAATCATACGGTGGGACATAATATATTTAATGAAATTGCTGTATGGTAGTAATATAGTTACCATAGAGTTTATGTATAGTTTTTGTTCCTGGGTTGAACATGTTGCCTGTTAGATTTCTTTTTTTCAGTGGTTTTGTAGGAATGAAATTTGAAAACGGCTCTTTGGGATTGGGGGTGCTGGTATTACAGATACAATGAGGGTTGAACACTTTGTAAAATTCAGTGAAATGGGATGAGTTTATGCTCATCTTATATCCAGTGGTGCACTTAGCACTGAGGGTACCATGTAACATTTCAAGTGGGAGATCAGGTGAAGTGGAGTCTTTTATCTGACAACTCCTCTCAGATATATTTTGATTCATAGTATTTCCTTTAGATAATAAGCATGTTATCAAAATGGAAAGTGTTCACATCTCCCCAGAGAAATCTCATTTTTTTCATATATTGAATTAATTAATACTGTATCCTGTTTGAAAGGAAGCTGGCTTTATTTCAGCTGCAGAGATTGGAACATAATTGTACAAAATGTTTTGCTGCAGTAGTCTGTGTCTGGTTTATGACTGTACGGTGTGAAAAGTACAGAGTTCACATCCCCAGTGAACAATCAAGAAGAGAAGGATGTCCTGTTTATTTTATTTTGATTCAAAAGAATTGTTCTGAATTATTTTACAGAACAGTAATTTACTTAACGAAGAAAACTCTACCACTAAAACAGATTTAAGCTTAAGCTAATTGAGTTTTCGACATAAGAATGGCCATACTAGGTCAAACCCAAGGTTCTTGTAATCAGTGTTCTGTCTCCGGCAGAGATGTGTTTAGGGAGAAATACAAAGACAGTACAAGTCCCTTGTATTACTTTCTCAGAGTACTTCAGTACTACTACAAACCTCTAATCATTTGTGACTTCAGGACTTCTTTTATACTTCTCCCTTAGTGTAAACACTAAATATTGTACATTGGGGTCAGCTGAAAACATCTAACTGAATTACTGCAGGAAATACACTGTGCTGAGGGACATGAACAGCTGCTTCTACATTTCTGATCAATCAACACTCAGTGCTTTCCACCATTCATATTCAAAAGAGGATTTCAGTATAATGCTGCTATTTTAAATAAATTGTAAATTTAGTAGTTAACATCATCTGGGCTCGGTATGGTTTGGTATGCTTCCATCCCTTTTGGTGAAGCTGCTCCATCCGTGGTGATGCAATGCAGTGGACAGTTAGGCCTGCTATCATCATTGACAATTCTTGGGTCATTTGGGGCTCTATCCACATGATGGATGATTGATTGTGCCCAGAACTCATGACCCAGAATTGGAATTTACAAGCCAAAATAACTAATATGGGGAGATCGTGTTTGTCTTCCCGTTCTTGTTTTTTTGTTTTTTACTCTGCTGCATATTAATTAAATTGGAAGTATATTTTGGAGAGAGGAAAGATAGAGTTCCAGCCTAGCAAGGACCAAGTTTTCTCTTTGCGTTTGGGCAGGGAAAGAATTTACTTATTTTGTTCTTGTCTACATAGAAGTAGACAATGGTCAAACGCTTTGTACCCTTTATCAATAGATTATGAAAGATAGTGAGAGCTTTTCCATTTTAAGGCTGGTTGGGTTTTTTTTTTATCTGTGCTGTTTACATGCTGTAGCAGAGAGCGTGCCATCGTTTAACCAACTCCTTGGGCTTGCTGATCATTTCATTCCAGTGTTCTAGTTCTTTGCCGCGGCTATACATGAAAGGCCCAACTACTACACGTCCTAGCAGATGTGTTTCTGCAAAAAAAAGAAAAAAGGCAGTTATTAACACCTGTAAGTGCTTCTTTGAAATTCTTACCTGAATTAGAATATTAACTTGTATTTCTCTAAGTAATGCATGTTCTGAAAGTTAAAATTTTCATCAAGGAATTCACTCTAGATTTCAAGTTCCTTGGTTTCTACGCGCTAAGATTCAGCATTAAAAGGTACCGCAGTAAGTGGGTATTTAGTCAGTTCAGGCCTGCCCTGTTGCCAGCACTAGAATCAGATTAAGGCACACAGATCTGTATCTGCCCAGACCCTCTACCTCAAGTGAACTGTGGAAGTGTGCCCTCCTTCTGGGCATCAGCAACCTCAGTAGGATTCATATGATGCTCTAGCTTGAGAAAGAATAGATTTAGTTACTGAGACAGCTGGGAGTCACAATATTAGGGTTGCCACTGACCACCCTCTGCCAGTGAGCAGATTGTTTCTTCATGCCTCAGCTTTTCAGCTGTGGATTGGGAAAATAATTCAAACCTGCCTTATGTGACCTTCAGAATGCTTCTAAAGTGTTTGGCTGTCCCCAAGTGGAAATGAAAGGCTCAAGTACTGATCCTAGTTCTGGTCAATCCTCAAAGCCAAAGCACCTGCCCAAAATCTCACCTAAAGAAATTTCTTTAGGAGTGTATGAATTCAAATCAGGGTATTAATGTTTCATTATTGAGATCATATTTGCACTACAGGGAACGTGTTTTTCTTGTGAGCAGTGGAAGTATTGAATTACGATTTAAGCAGAACTCCTTAGTGGATTCTCTGACAATCAGTAAAAGGTGACTGCCATCACCAGGTTTCCTGCTGGGGAATAGGGATGTTTGTAGTCTCTCTTTTTTTTCTTTCTCACTGCTTGAACTGCTGTGATAATTGAAGTTCCTATTCCTCTTTCAGATTTGGTTAGGAACGTGAATGGCTTCAAAATTTTGGAGGTTGGGGATTATACACACAAGTGTTCACAGAACGTAATTGCGTAAGCTTGTTTTCTTAGGATACCAGAAGGCAACAAGAGTACACCACCTTGTACAGACGGTGGCTAGCCTACAGTTATATTATTCGTGTCTTCCAGTAAAATTATCTTTAGCCTCTGAGACATATGCTTATGGCAAATACCTTGTTCTGCTTCTTAAAGAAACAGCCTGTGAAATACCCCAGACCTTTTATATGTTTTATGATTATTCCTGAAAAGGAATTAGTTCCTCCCAGGTTTAAATATCTTTGCAATACGTAAGAGATTTATGACATCTTAGCTGTAATAATTTAGATAGCTTACTTTCTCCCTTGATACTCTGGAGCACAGATAGACTCAGGCTTGCTGTATCCAGCTCTGTCTGATCTGCCTTGAAACTGAAGGTTTCATTATACACTGGATTGGGAGATCCCAGAACAGCTGCTGTCTTTTTACTTTTGATGAATTTATTATGGTTCATTAGTGAGACTTTGACATAAACACCTTGGAGAAAAAAGAAATTCAAGAAGAAAATACATCAGAGGCAGCTGGGAGAAGGCTTAAGGAATGTCTTGCTTTCAGGAGTCGATATGAAGTATAAAATTAGATCATGAACGATTCATGAAACACACATGGCAGCATGGCAATGCATAACATAAAGCAGGGAGCACACTAAGTACTTAGCGTACAATTTTGCAGTGCACTTCCCAATTTTAAGAGCTGTTAAAATGAGCAGTCGTATTCTTACCCCGCATCCTTGATCTTAGATTCCTGTACCTTCCCTTCACCTGATGGAGACTTTTTTGAAGGCTTAGTTTGTTGGGTCAGTAGTTAATTTCATATATTTCATCACATGATTGTTTGATCCAACACAAGGGAGGCCGTGAGGGAGGAGCTGTGTCCTAGAGCTGCAGCCTGTGCTTGGATTGGATACGTTTCAGGGGAACAGGTTCTCCTAGTCAAAGAAGAATCCTTAAAAGGTTTTACTAATGACTTCTAACTCTGCGGTAACATTTTCTGTAGAAAATTTTAGGAAAAGATCAATGATCTCTGCTCTTCTTGAAAATACTGTAAAAACTGTGTGTGAGTGTGGGAACGACAACAAAAATAACTTGTTTTGCTTCCTGAAGGGGACCTGTATTGCATTGTGGTCTTATTTGGTAGATCTTTGCCAATGAAATCCAAAGCAGACTGAAACTTTCAATTCTTCCCTACCTTTCTACAAAACTTAGTGACAAGCATGTAGAAATTTCATCTTAATTGGTGGCTAAAGATTTATTCTTTTCCAGTGAAGCAATAATAGATTCTGTGCTGCTACTGTGTTTATTACTCCCTGCTATTCAGTTCATTTTAAGGTTCATCAGTTTAGCAGAAATTATTAGAAATGTGAGGACTGAGACAGCACTGGTGGACTCCTAATGTCTCCTCGTTATTTGTGCAGATCCAGTCGGCTCTCATGGCTGTTTCAGAGAGTGCAGGATTATCAGAACAGACTTTCTTTTATGACAGAGCTGCTACCTGAGTGCTATGTGTGGGAAGAGCTACTATGTAAACTACTTGCACAAAGTCTGACTTTTGATTACTTATTGCTTCTTAATACATTTAATTCAGTAATTTGAATGTAAAAATAAATGTCTCCTTACTGTCCTATACTGCATAACTTCCATCAAGGATTACTGTTGCACTAATCCCTGTTAATATAGAAAACTTTTTCCTCCATTTTCTTCAGGATTTACCAGAGAATCTGTGGACCCTAAATCATACTTGAAGGGCATTATCAAACAAAATAATACCCAATTTATTTAATTTTCCTCTCTTTTTCTTAGTAATATCTTCTGGAGCATCACCTTCTAGCAGCTCTTCCTTCCAGAGCGTGCCCATGACTCTTGCTTATTGTGATAACCTCAATATACCAGCACTAAAATAACATGGCAGATTAATGTTAGATTTGTAGAAACACATGGAGTTCTGGCTCTGTGCTACAGAACTAGACAACAACCTGCAGGCAGAGACACAATGTGTTAAGTGTGTTCTCCCTCTCTTGTAAAGCTATTGAGATGATGCAAAATTAGAACATTTGCTCTTAATTCATGATGCTACTTTGTTCATCTGCCACTAACCAGTCATATTTTTTCTGGCCATCCTTATCTTTAGTTGTTTTTCTAAAACTAATACATTTTGTAATATGGTTCTCTTTCAACAAGCGCACAGGGTATGATTGTGTTTGTTGGAAACATCTATAATTCTCATCATTTTGCTGTGCATTTATTTAAAAGTTTTACCTTAAACAGGGCAAACATCTCTAATATAAGGAATGTAGATCTACTCATTTAGAGGTCATTGTTTCTTAAGTTGAACATCCTGGTAAAAGCCCACTCAAAGAAACCTCAAAACTTCATAGTTGATGTGTGTATATGGAGAACTAAACCTTTTTTTTTTTTCTAACCGCTGGGTGTATTTTGCATTTATATTGTTTAGTTTCAAAGCCCTTCAAAAAAAATCACTCCAGATTCAAACACAAGTTTGGTTCTTCCATCTATTTGTGCTTTGAGTGTTTAGATTTTAAAGAGGATTTTGGGGTAAAATCTACACTCAACATCTGAGGCCAAGGACACATGAGCATCATGTACCAGGAAAACACGCGCTGCGGTAAGGGAGAAAAATTGTGACTCCATGCCATGGTCCTTTGAACAACAGCCAGGTTTTCCTAAAGTGGGAATGTTGTCCTGGGGAGAACCAAACTAGGAAAACTGTTCAGTGTAAGCAGCTGTTACCTCTGGGCTTTTGCCTTGAGGCGACTCTGTTAATGTCAGTGTCCCCTGAAAGGCTACCTCCTCTGGATTGGAGTGCAGTCAAAGGGATGGTGCTCACTGTATTAAAGCAGGAGAAAAAACCTGCTACTGATGACATGAGACAAACCATTTATTATGAAACAAACTCAAAACATAGCAGAACTCAGCTATCAAAATCTAATTACCCTGATAACAAAGTATGTCTTGTTTCCACTCAAATTAAATCACCCAGATGTTTGTTTGTTCTTTTCAGAGTCACTCAGCGCAAGCCTGGGTAGACAGATGAGGAAGGAGCAAATTAAAACAGGAATTCTGGAGCTGATAGCAGAGAGGAAATCACACTTACTGACAGCATGGCTCTCCTCCTGGAGCTTTAATCCCCTTGCCCTTAGAACCACTACAGTGAGACGGCCCAGGTAGTCATTGTAGCTGAGGGAGAACTGGATATCACCATACTCTGAAGGAGGCTTTGGAAGCAGAAGAACACTTGTCAAATACATCTGGAAAACTCCCTTCATACAGACAAACGGGGAAAAATGTTCTCCGTGCTAGCAGTTTCTGCCACACCGAGGCATGTGAGTGAATTGTAATGGCTTTATTTACACTGTTATGACATTTGATACATTGAACCAATTGATCAGGCTTCCTCAACCTTTGATTCCTGTCTCTCCCAGGTGATGCCTACTTCCTTGCTGCTTCTGCTTTTTTCTGCTCTTACTAATTCAAAACAGAAACAACTAACAAGGTGCTTTCTNACAACTAACAAGGTGCTTTCTTGTGTTACTGTCTCACAACTCATCTGACTGTTTCTGAGCAGATGGATAATCCGTATGCAACAGCTATGCATCTGCAGGTTGGTAAGATGGGAGTTTTGATTCCAAATGTTTATCAAATACTTCTGCATTTGATGTATTTGATACAACATACTTCTACTTCAGCTGTACCCTTTCAATACTTGCAAGATGACAGAAGTTCCGCGATGCCAAGTAGCCTGGTATCACATACCTCCAGGTTTTCTTTCTCCAGATCTCTCCATATGACTAGTTTGTTGTCATCAGTTAATGTTTCATTTTTCAGCGGGAAGATGACTTGGCCTAGGAGGTGGTGCTTTTTCTGTTTATCAACATGATAAACCAAAAACTTCAGAGTCCTTTGGAGCAACATTTTACTGGAAACCTGTACAGGAAAAGGAAGAATATATTAATAACTGTAAAACATGTGAGACTTTTCTGCTCTAGTGTGACTTCAAAGGAAGAATTTTTCAAAGTGTGTTAGAGGTAGGTGGAGATTTCCTTTGATTATTTCAAGTTCACTTTCTTAATTTGCCTAAAGGTTTAGGTACGCAGGAGTCTAAAGATCCAAGCTAAAATAGAATGAGTTCATTTGAAAAATGTGAAGTTAGCTGGCGATTTTTCAACTCATATAGATCTAGTGTTATATGTTGCATTCACTTCCAGACACAAATGTTTGGAAATCTGTAAATATTAATTTTTCAGTTGTCTGAAACAAACTTTTTTGGTTTTAAAGCTTTTGTCTTGTGGCACCTGCTCAAAGCCTCTTGGCATAGGGAGCCAAGCACTTGGCTTGGCTTTACAGCACTATCCATACCAATAGTACACCAGACGTCTCACAAGTTCTAGTTTCTAGCGTATATCCACAGCAAAGACACTAAAAGCTACGAAAGAATTAGTTCAGTATAGATTGCTTCTGGGCTGAACTGCTCAGCCATAGTTCAAACCAGAGTTTTCATCATTCCCGGCGCAAGTTCTGGAATTCTCAGCTTTGGTGCAGGCCACAAGTAAGATCAGTTCTGGAGCCAGAGACTTAAGGAGCCCAGGATCTCCAGAAGCCCCAGTAATAAATCCTATCCTCAGTGGAAACGACTTCTATCTTTGTAGAAGTTTGTAGAAAATTACTTTTCACAAAACACGTACTGTAGTTTGACGAGTCAATATTTGCAAACAAAAATCTGCCTCATCAAAAGGAAAAGTACCTGAAAAACAAAGTCTTCATCAAACTGCGGGTTAAGAGTTTTACGTTTTGTTTTGGACTGCAAGTAGCTTCTTTCATCGGGCAGCAAGTAGATTTTCACAAACGGACTACAGGAATCAGCAGGAGGCTGCAGCTTTCTGACTTTGATCAAGGAGACGAGGAGCCTTTCTGACTCTTGCTCATATTCGATGGAGAACCAGAGGCGGCCAATGTTGCCTTCAGGAAAATCCGTCTCACTTTTGTCTTCGGGAAACTTGTACAGCTCCGGGTTAATGGTCCCTACAACGTAAGCTCCAGCTTCGTGAAATAAAAAACAAGCACCCTCAGATTAGCCTCAAGGTTGTTGCAGGTATTTTTTATAACCACTGCTGTATTAGGGAAATCACATTAATTCTTTATTAACAATCCATTTATGCATAAATTTGGTGGTTTAATTCCTTTTCCCTCAAATTTGGGGGAGTAGTTGTAGGCTGCACCAATTTTCTCTTATTCCTGTGACTGTACCTTGATAGTTTTGGGTATTTGCCGTTGCAGTCTGCAAACGGTCACTCTGCTCTTTCTGGGGACAACAATCAGATACTTCCTGAGTTACACTCATGTTGTGCCTTTACGAAACACAGAAGGAGAGATGCTTTGTCTGCCATATGTGCAAGGTCCCACAGCAGTGAGACCAGAATGGTTACATTCTGGCCCAAATATATAAAAATATATATATCTATACACATACAGTGTTTAGGGCTTGTACTGTGTAATGCTATGTCTGGTATGACCCCAATAAACGTGGTTCGTAATAATAAAGTTACCCTTTAAAAGAGTACCCTTAAAAAGAGTCCCAGTTTTGCAATGCCATACCCAAAGAATGAAATGAGGACCGTGGCCCAGACTGAGGAATCATGTAGGGGTCACTGTCTTCCTGAACCTGTTCTTCGTTCGTCAGGTTAATCCAGTCTCGCCCATGCAGTGTTGGTGGAACGATAAACGGAACGCTTCTGGATCTGCTCAAGACAACAGCTACTGACTCTTCTGGTTTAAATATGGAAACCAAACTTGGTAACAGTAATAAGTTTTCTGTTCTCTCACAATTTTGTAAAATTTCTATGGAGATGCATAGGTAGAAAAGATAAATAGCCATTGTTTTGTAATTTATTTGATTTGTATAATGCCTCAAGCCCCAGCGACGGACATCAGATCTTAATTTTTCAGAGAGATCCCTCACTTTTCCCCTTTCTTCTCCTTTAGAATTGATCTTTCAAAGGAAGAATTAACTGCAGCTGCTTGTTTTAGAGCCCCAAAGCCCTGCAGTGACTAACTCTCTAGGAAAGTCTCCTTTCTGAACTGAACGCCTATTGTTTGGATCTCAGATGCTTCATTATGAGACCACCAGGAATGGCTCTGGAACACAGGCCAAATTTGTCTAGGTAACAGATAAAGCTATCCATGCCCTAATTACACTTAAATGTATTACCTCTTTTACATAAATCAGAAATATCACTGCATTCATGGTTACAGAAAGGAACAAAACAGGACATGACTGATGTTTTCATATCATCTAGGGATCTTGTATAGTTCCGTACGTGCATATGTTTAGCTCACCCCTTTATGTGAGATTTGACAAGGTGAAATAAATTACCAACAGTGTATTCTTTAAAAACAAAACAAAAGTATGTACCTCGTGCTTTTTAGTTGAATTTCAGAAGCTGACTGATCCTGAAAAATGGCATTTGCATCTGTTGTTTTGACAGGACTGGTGAGCTTTTCATAAGAAAGGAGATGGCAAAACTTCTTCCAGAGCAGGTACGCAGTTATTCCAATGAGAACAAGTAAAAGGATCCCTCCTATTATGCCTCCAGCAACAGCAACTGCTTGTTCTGTTCAAACATAGAAGCACATAAAGCATCACAGGAGGACCAAAATTATGTACTTTTTAGGGGTAGACAGGAATATTAAAGCTGACAAATTTATTTGATTTACATTCCAAAATAATTTTTAAATGAAACATTCTGCTCACGTGCACATTTTTGTCTTTGGTTATAGCATGGTGCAACACCTGAACATGCGTATGACATCAGCGGTGAGAGATTAGAAAGTGTTCGGATACGTTGGCAATGACTGCAATGTAAGAGACTATAGACGGGGGGGGAAAAGGAGTGGTTTGGGCTCTTATTTTACATTAGCATAAGTGTTTACCTGGTAGAAGTGCTGGAGCTTTCAGAAGAGAAGAAAATGCGGGAGCACATAATACAAAAGGTATTATTTTGGTTTGTTCTTCCAACTATTCATCTGTGCTGAATTGAGACTAGAACCTGGCACAAGGAACAAAGCAAAGCTACAGGTTGTTTCCTTTCTAAGGATGCATGTGTTTCCTGATCTGTAAAGTCAAAGTTAAGTATCCATTAAACACTGTCTCCTGCATCTTGATGACTTCAGATAAAACCAAATCTTGTATAATTTGGGGGTTGGGTGGGGTTTTTTTACACTAATAAAATTGAAAAGTTAATAAATGTCTTTAGTATGAACATGAGGTATTCTGTTGTGAGAATTTCTCACTAGAGCAAGGGTAGACAATTGATAATGGGCTCAGTTCCTTGTTTTCTCATGTTTGCTGAGTATGCTAGAGTAAAAGGCTGGGAAGACCGCTTCTGCACTGTGCCTTATACCCAGCCTATCCTGGCCTACAACTAAACTAGTACTGGTGCAT
>RSEF01000006.1:2545378-2560454 GCA_003993805.1 Himantopus leucocephalus
AGTGGGAATTTGACTTGAGACAAACCTTTATTGTAACCAAGCGATTAGTAAAGACTTTGCAAGGAAGTGAAAGGGATCTGTGCCTCAGTCCCCCTTTGCCTGTCCATGGAAGAGCAGACTGTATTGCTCTGTTGGGTTGCTTGCAACAAGTTCAAAATGGAATTCTCCATTTCATTAAGCATCCAGTGCCCTTACAATTGGCAGCAAAATTGGAAGTTTCCTTTAATTTAAGCCTGTTCTGCGATTAATGTCTCTGCTCACTATCCATACTGCTGATTTAGATTGACAATGAATGTGTGAATATTCCAGAGCAACAGATTCTCAAATACGATTTCCCTTTCTCATCTTCCTCACGCTTACTACTATTGAACTGGATTAGATCCGAAAGGGGTGCTTTTCCAGTTCAAAGCACCCTGTCTTGAGAGCTCTGTATGCTTTGGAAAGAAGCCTTTAGTCAACAAGTGCTCAAACTGTTCTTGCCTTCACTCTAGATGAATTTTAAGTGTTCTGAAAAAGCTCTGTGGAGATGGTCTTAGTCTGGAGTTCTTAAAAATTGAGTTATACATACACTTGTACTCTCCTTTTTTTTTTTTTGCATGTGTATGTCTCTGTAAGAGGATGGAATTGCACTTGTGGTATTACTCTCTTCATTGTGAAATTTGCAGCCCTGAGGATGGGAGAGCATTCCTCCATCCTTTGTTGCCCCCGTTCAGAAGCTTCTCTAGAGGACTCAAATATGACCTGCCAGATGAGACTTATTTCAGCAATAGACCCTTGCCATAAACTGTCCATCAGCAGTAAGACTTGAACTGCCCAGAACTGAACTGTTGTGAGTTAGGGATCTTCGCCTGTTATTTTTTGTTGATCCATAGACAACTAATACCATAAGTGGGCAACTTTGAATTGCACAATAGGTAACACCAGTCATTATCTCTCAGGTATCTTTTAGAGATGATTTCTAGACTATTGGTAAAAGCGATGAGATCATTGATAATCTGCTTGAAACTCTCTTCCCTCCAAAAAGTCTCCCTAAATTTTGGAATCTTTCTTATCCATTTCTGGTTGTGCTTCTCTTTAGATCTAAAGCACTGGCACCGATTGTCAGAAGATCATTCTCCTTCTCTGCAAATAAGGACACTGTCTATTTCTCCGGCTTTCCTTTGAGAGCACTTTCTGTCTTTGTCTTTTAGCCTGGCTGACAGTCCCAAAATGCCGCTAGACTGGTTTTCATTCGATTAATTACATTACTTGCCTTCACTTTATAGCATGGCTTTAGGAGAACACAAAGCCTGAGGAAAAAGCCCAGAGTGGACTGCAGCTGTGAAAGCTCTCCCATTGACCCCTGGTATGTCTTATCCCTCCGCTGCATCTCCCTGGCAGTCACTCATCCTTCCTGCTCTTTTAGCGCTTCGTACGGTGAGCCTGGCAGCAGCGCTGCCAATTAGCAGAGATCACCACAGCGCTTCTTCCTCATAGGTTTCAGTGAAAGAAAATAAAAATTAAAACAAACCCCAAACCAATCCAAGGGTTAGCAGCCAGCCTGCACTTTCCTTTTCATATCTTATTGTGCACCATAAATAACTACCTATGCTCGTATTCTGCGGCTCAGCAACAACTTAGCGCTTTCACCGTTGTCTTGCAGCAAAGCTGTGTCACTTAATGCCTTTGTCCCCATTCTCCAAATGAGATGTCTGAATCCCCATTTTAAAAGCTCAGATCACCCTTCTCTCTTGCCTTGACAACCGTCTTATTGCCCCCCCCCCTTGTGCGTTGTGAATACAGCTATCTGCCTTCTTTTCACAGCTCTTAAGACGAGTCCTTGACAAATTAATCAGTGCCTTGTCCTTTCTGCACAAGTGACTGTCAACAAAGCAGATGGTGCTGTCCCTTACAACACCTTGTCTCTTACATCTCTCTTTCCGAGTCTGTGTCCTCCAGTTTTCTGACAGGGGCTGCTGCATGGTTAATTTTTTATTTTTTATTACTGAAGACAGCAGACTTGCCACAGGATGTTGCTCACCTGGTCACAAAGATGACAATACACTAAACTTGAAAGAAGTATGTGAATGAACAGAAACGCATCGAGAATTCAGCCCTTCTGCAAAAGCCTGATGACAATTAACAGTCTGTTGACATTGGAAAATTCTCAGATTATAGAGAGTCCTGTGAAACAGGAATCACGAAGACTAGCGAGTGCCCACGGCCCCTGTTCAGGCAGGTTTGACTTGGACAATGAGGGAACTGTCACCCTTCCCTGAAACGGCCTTCAGTTTTCTAACCGAACCTTGGAAACCTGGAGATCACAAAGCTTAAGCATCTAAAATGCCTCACAGCTACTATGAATTTCCCAGTTCAACAGGAATTCCAGCCCTTGCTTCCTGCCACGTTCCTGAACAGAATGAAAACAGACCAACGAACACAAACCTGGAAAGCTTTCTACCACTTAACTTTCCCTTCTCCAGTACTGTTTGTTCCAATACACCCCAAACCCCAGTTCCCAGGGCTAACTTTTGAAAATGGAATTTATTTATAGGTTGCATTTGGAAGAGTCATTCAAGTTGAAAACACCAGACATCAACAGTTCATCTCACCCTCTCTCACATTTTGATCTGCTGATTCATAATAAAGAGGCACTCAGATTTCAGTGGAAACTGATGGAAAAAGAAATTAAGAATCTCTTTGATGAACAATACCTACTCCAAACCCACACATCAAGTCCTCACATACCCATAGAGAAGCCTCAGTTGAAAAAAAAACCAAAACACACCAACTCCATTGAGACCACCCACCCCACAACAGCCAACACCGGCTTATTCCACTGGTATCAGACATCAGAGCCATCAAAGAACTGTGTAGGAAAGAATCATTACTAATGCTCCTAGCTTAGGCTGATGAATCAATATCTGTGATAAGATCAGTGTCATCCATGAATGAGGTTTCTACTGTGGCATGCATTAACGAGAAGCTGTGAAATGGTGCTATGAACTCAGTGTGTCACTGAAACACCTACAGCACATCGCCGAGTGGGCGAGGAAGAAAGGAATAGACTTCACTTTTTCTTTTATGTGAACTGGAACGCAAGAGGGGCTATACTATGCACATATCCATTTAATATGCTGATTTTGCTATAGCATTGCTGCCTACATAGAAAGGGCTTCAGCCACCTTTCCGCGCTCAGGGGTCCAGCTACACAGCATTTCTAAGCTCTGTGATCCTGAAGGACGTTGATATAGCCAAGCAGGGTGAACTGAGACCCGGCCCTCTGATGTAACAACTGTGGTGCTTAGGCTGATCGCCAGACCCAGCCAAGGCTTCTCAGCAATGGAAGCAAAACTAAACTTAGGAGCGGCAAAGCTGGGATGGAGAGCCAGAAACAGCCACAGAGAGTCTCGTAGGCTGCTCTTGCCACCAGAGAAAGAGGACGTGCAATGGTAAGCCCTGCTTATGGAAAGAAAGGGAGCTCTTCTCTCCTGGGAATGTATACCAATGGCTGCTCTCTCAAACACCTCAGCTTCTCCCTTAATAGCTGCAACTAGCCTCACTTTATGGGGCTCCAGGTGGAGGTCTTTTTCCTTCTACTAACAACGTGCTGCCCTAGACGATGGGTGGTTTTGGCTATGCGTAGGGCCAACTACCTTGATTCTACTTGTACTCTGGAACCATCCTTCTGTTTGGGGATGGACTTTGAGTTGGGGAGAAAAAGCAAGCTCAGGACAAGTTGCAGAACTTCTTCCAGTCACAGCTGACATCTCAGCCCCTTTTCCCCTCCCACTCAACTGAAGCTCTGGAATGGATACAACACATAAGAGACCTGAGTCCTGGGGGAACAGCCCAATAATTCTTGGCTTCAGTGAGACAGATCTGCTGAAGTATCTATTGCTAATCAGGGAAATGGGACCAAAGCTAGCAAGAAAAAAAAAAAAAAGTAGTACTTTCCATGCAAATATAACGTTCCTCCTCTGCCACCCAGTTCTTCCCATACGTATACCTCCTCTCTGCCTTTACGTTGTACCCAAGAGCCTTGACGCTGTCTTACACAAGTCAGCTTTCACTTCACTCTTTTGGCAATTCCTTGCAGTTCAAGAGGTCTGAAGTCAGCCGCAACGTTAGATGCAAAATGCAAATGCCTAGGGCGAGACCTGTTTAGATTTCAGCATAAATATAAATCACCTCTCATTCTGTTTTTATTTGCTGCCTTAAGCTAGTCATTAACACATTGAAAACAATCTGGGTGCAATCATTTTCTTCTGATCCAGCTCCTTTCCCCTGTAATCAGCACTCCAGGAGAACATATGGGCTTCTTCTGTCACTTGGTTCCTGATTTACACCAGTGTAAATCTACTGAAGTCAACAGAATTCCCCAGGAGCCGCACTTGGTTTTGTTGCATGTGAGCAACCGCTGAAATCAAATGAGCCCCTGTGCTGCAAAGAGGTCACCTTGTACAAATATTCCTCAACCTGGGGAGGATGCGCCCACTGACGAGAGGGTGCAAACACCTCCGCCCCACACCTCCAATGCACTGACAGTTGGCAGAGCTGAAAATCCACTTCCACATGTAAGAGCTTAAATTCTCAAGTGGCCACCAAGTGCTTCAGAAAGCTGAACACATCTAGTTTGGGAGAAAGAACTTCAAGAGGCTCTTGTCAATTTTCAAGTGTGTGTGCGTGTGTGTGTTTGGGGAGGGAAGGTTAAACGTTTTTGAGGGTATGTTAGGTGAGGAAGAAATTATCGGGAGATCAACAAAGACAGCATTTTGCAGAAGTAGGTTTAAAATGCAGGTTAGTCAGTGCTGTCCCTGAGAACAGCTTTCTCATCTAGTGTTCATTATTAGTGTTAATTCAGGTTTTGGCTGCACAGTCAGTTCAAATAGTCTCTGCCTGGGATTTCTGCCAAGCTCCTCCTTCAGAGGCAATTCCTACTCTGCTTCCCTCTTTACACCCAGTTTATTTATACTCATCTCCTACTGTCAGCAGATCCAAGCCCGTTAAAAAAGCTGAGGGCACAACCTTTCCTCTTTGATCTGCTTTTCCCATGTTACAGTCACTGTGGTTTTAGAAGGGTTTCAGAGTTTTCTCTTGTGAAACCTTCTACAGAAAAATTTGCATGCAGTATGCTGACATCTCCACCATCTCCACTTGCAGAGTGAGTACAGAGATAGTATTAATACCACACTGCTAATCCTCAGCATTTCCAAATCAATCAGCTCCACTCAGATTTCTTCAAAAATCATACTATTCTCTGAAACAGAAACCTATGACTTCATTACTGATCCTCCGCTTCTTAAACCTTCTAGGATAAAAAGGCATCTCTCTCTCTAGAACCGCTTCTGTCTAATTAGGTGAGAGGGAGTGCACGAAATCTGAAATTCACTTAGACCGCGACAGCAGTAAGACAGTTTTCAGGAAAACATAAAACATAAACCTAATGAGTTTTGTGATAAAATTAGAAATGGGGCAGCCAGGAAAGGAAGGATTTAGGCTTACTAATGAAAACCTGGTCATTTCACCTTATCCTCACTGATTTGTAAGTTCAGTTTGATGAGCGTATACCTTGCTTATGCTGTGGCTGTTAGGTCTGTGCAAGCGAACTAAGTTTTCTTTGCTGCATGAGTTACCAGAACTCAGTTCCAGATTTGCCATATGCTCCACTAATCTCAAGCAGCAGGATAGCAAAGCAGGTAAGATACAGCTCTCAGCATCCTATTCCCAACAGCAGGAGTTCAGGGAGTCTCTCTCTGACCCTCAGGCTGTGCTGAGGGTTTATCATGGGAAACAGACACATCCTGATAGATCTCATGCCCTCAGAAGAACACGGGGCTTAGGAACCACCCTGAGAAGACATCCATCAGTCATTATCCCAACCGGGTTCTTCATCCAGGCGCATGACCTTGCTGTCCAGACCCACTAAGAGATTGCTCTTTACTGTAACCCTTAAAATTGTGCAGGAACCAGGGGGTCATGCACAGCCTTTCATACCTCCCCGCCTCATCAAATGAGATCTATGGTTTGTGGCACTCTTCATCCTCAGGTGGGTCAGAAAGTTGAGAAACTACGTGAGCAGTCTTACAGGCAGTAAGCCACATACATTACTCACGTCTGGGTTTCAGGGTTGGGCAGGCTGTATCTGCTGATCGCTACTGAAGGGGTAAGCAGCAGACAGGCAGCAAAATGGTGCGGGTGGTACATTTTAGCCAAAGGCCAGAGACCAACAAAACATAGGGTAGGTTTTAGCTAAGGACCATTGGGCACAGCTTTTCACTTAGCAAAGGCACCACAGGTTCTTCGCTGTCTGTGCAGGGCAGAGAGGACACTAATTTGCACCATCTGAACCAAGCGGTCTCAGGAGCAGCAAGCAGAAAACATTACAGTTAAAGGTGTCTCAAAGTGATCTCCCAAGCCAGACTCCTGGCAGGTGTAAATCAGCAGAACTCCTTTGAAGTCAATCAATGAATATTGACATAAGCAGTAGAGCCAACCTCCTCTCTCCAGGAGAACGTCCTGAATACCACTTTTCCCCTGGGGGGAAACTAGATTTACATATGCTTACAAATCTAACTTGTTGTGATAGAGATTTTGTAAACTGTGAACAAGAGCCGATTTACTCATTGCCAACCCCTACTGACCTTATTAAAATATCCTCCCGGTGAAAATCAATTTTTCATTTTTAAAATGGAATATTTAATTATCATCCATATTGATTTAAAACTATCTCAAATTGCATTGATGTTACTCAGAAAAAAAATCCAAGAGGGGAGTGCTCCCTCCTGCAGTAAGCGCTCTCACATCGTGCAGGTTTTCCCCGCTGAAAGGCTTTTCCTCAGGAAGGCAAACGAAATGCTAGATAGCATGTGTACTATCCCAGGGGATATTCAGCTTCAAAATGATGCCTTGCCATCTCTCTTGGGTAGTAATTACAGTTGTGGTAAGATGTTAGTCTAATACCGCCTCCTTTTTTTCTTTTGTCATTATCTGTAGGGACTCCGAGATGTGTGTGGATGAAAGAGCTCTGGGGTGTCACAAGCCTTCAGGGAGGGAGCACCGAGCTGGTGGAACTCCCTTCCACAGGCTCTGCTGCTTCTCCAAGCAGAAGCGGAGCGTGTGCCCCTCAGCCCTGCGTGCTCCTCTGGCAGAGCAGCGACGCGGGCAGAGCAGGGGGGCTGCCTCTCCCCAGGGCAGCTCTCCCACGCCCGGGCTGCAGCCGCTGGATGTGCTCTGAGCACATCCCCGACCTCTCTGTAGCGAGGTGGGACGGCACAGAGGCCTCATTCCAATGCAGTTAGTTTGAAAAGAGTTGTCTTTAACCCCCAGATAAGGTTTTTTTTTTATTTATTATGACNCTGGCAGAGCAGCGACGCGGGCAGAGCAGGGGGGCTGCCTCTCCCCAAGGCAGCTCTCCCACGCCCGGGCTGCAGCCGCTGGATGTGCTCTGAGCACATCCCCGACCTCTCTGTAGTGAGGTGGGACGGCACAGAGGCCTCATTCCAATGCAGCTAGTTTGAAAAGAGTTGTCTTTAACCCCCAGATAAGTTTTTTTTTATTATGAGCTATTTACTTTTTAGGCTTTTTAATGATACAGTGAATGCTTCAGCGCCCCTACTTTCTACCACATTAAGTAGGAAGTCACTGTGCTAAAACATAATAAAGTACTACGAAAGAAATATATAGATTTCCACTTCAGAGGAAAAAAAAAATCCTAAAAAAAGTCTGTACTGGCATGCATTTTCCTTCTCCCCCTTCATTTGATAATTTTACATGGTTCGTCATTACCTTACTGGCTGGATGTGTTCGCATCAAATAGGAGAAAAAAAAAAAGTTTAAAAAGGAAGACTCCTTTGTCCCTACCTAATGTGATGAATATGTAATATCCACTTGGACCATCAGCCCACTGCATTCCCACATATCTGCATGTTTATTGGCTTGTCAGCTGAAAACCAGGCAAAAGCTCTCAACCAAGGAGCCTGCTGATGAGTGCCTTGGAGATATTTTAAGTGAAAATGAGACCTCCTGTCCTTATGCATTTCTAGCTAAATATGCAATACCTTAACTATTATAGGTAACAGGGGAAGAACGACTGGCTCCCTAGGATAAAAGTAAATCTGCTTTCGTATAAATAAGCAGCCAGGAAAGGAACTGTTTTCTCAGTAAGTTATACAGCTATCTACTGATTGAGGAAGGCTAGCTGCCTGTCTAAATACAAGGATGTTAAAAGCAGAGATCACAGTGTAAAATGTTGATGAGAAGAAGCAGAACATATCTGAGGCAGAAGAATATCTATCTTCACACAGAAATACCGGAAAATAAAAATAATAAAGGTTGCCAACCTGCTGCTTTGGAATTACTGATTGGAGCTACCATCTGTCAAAGGCCAGGTGAAGGAAAATTATAATAATTGTCCACCTCAGGATCCCCTGAATTTGCTCACCCTGGACTTTGGGAGAAGAGATTCCCACCCAGTTCACGCAGTAGCTGCAGCATCAGGGGTACTCACAACTCTGAAGAAAACAATTGCCAGTTGACACAGCCCTTAAGAACTAATGAGGAATGAGAGCATTCAGGAGAGCTCCTCTTTGCCAGAAAACCACATCTTTTGTTCACCATCCAAACCCTTCTAGCAACAACACTACCCATTCATAAGCGTCCCCCCCTTTTGCCAGTTCTCTGCCTTACTACGCCAGCGATTCCCTCACCTCCCCCATGGGAAATGAAGTATTCACACATACTTTTAAAGTCATCATGAAAAAATACTGCTATAAATATTATTTGAAGCATCTTTTCCCATGCCCTCTTTCAAAAAAGAAAAAAAAAAAAAAAAGAGAAGTCATCATCAACTAACCAAAATAATACAAGAGAAGAATCTGGACATTTTTGACCCAACTCAGTCTGAGGGAATTAACACATTTATTACCCTCCCTGTCCTCCTCCAATTTTTGTTTAATTGAAGACCTATCCATGAAATAGAAGGATTAATAAGAAGCTGGTGTTACAGGCTTTGGAGCCACTGTGGGCAAAAAAAGTATCAGCAGTCTCCCAAGGAAACTGTTGTCATCACACAGACATGTATTTAGAGTCAGGTGTTCCAGCATTTCTGTAAAACCAGTTGAATTGTCAGATAATTTTTTCAAGCGAAACTATGTTTTCTCTTCATTCCTATGAGACCTTTATGTGTCTGTATTTAAGAATCCATTAGCAGGACAAATAAAATAGATAAGTATTTTGACAGTAAGAAAGAGCTGTGAAAGACAGGTACTACTTCTTCATATAGTCAGCAGATCCGCCGAATGAACAGAAGCCTTACCATGGAACTTAGGTAGAGTTAGGAAACATGCCCACTTGTGCCTCTCTCTCCGTTGCCAGCCCTCGCGGTTTTCTGTGCAGAGCTTCCCCAGAGTTCTGAGCTACGCCAGACCAAGAGGCTCTCGCGAGACCCAGCATGGGCCAGCTCCGCTTTTACACGATACAAGCGAACACTCAGTAATAGAGCAGGTAAAAAGAAAGACACAGAGCACTCCCCAGGTATCCAGCTCTTCAAGTCAGTTCTGTTTTAGGAGATAAATATGCAATCTGCTAATTTCTTTTTTTTAGGAATCAATATTTACTTAAGAGCAACAATATCTCTTCCAGGGCCTTTTAAGTTTATCATACCACTGTGACGCTAATCTCTCTTAATGAAAACAAATTACTTCCCCTGAAGGATCAATCTTTTGGGCATGACTCTGATGTTGTTTGCACTGCTTTATTCCAGCAGTTGCAGCTAATGGCGCGTCCGCTGATTTACACCCACGATCAGAATAAGCTTCTTTCCATTCACAGCAAGCACAGCGCATGTGGCATCACTGGAGTCCACGCTATTTGGAATACAGCTGAGAGCACTCTCAGAGTCTTTCACTTTTTTGAACTTTTATATCATGCTGCTTCTGCTCACAGAAGACAGAAAATGAAAGCACAGTGTACTTGTGTAGCGTAACTAAGCAACAGGGCACAGCAGGGAGACTCAGTTATCTGGTGCTAATCATACCCCAGGGATGTGAAGCTCATGAATTAAGGGCCATTTTAACATTTATCATATTTCTTTTCATTTAAAGGTAAAAATAAATTATTTCTATAAACTGCTTTGATCCCTGGAAAATGCCTTTTGACATTAAATCCACTCCATCTGGCTCTCGGAGATTAGTATACCGCATACCTAACTGCCACTCAAAATGCTCAGTCCACAGTGATGGATCACCAACCCATTTCAAATAAACCCGTCCAGAGTCACCTCTTCCCAGACCTGGTCCGTGCCGTGAGGTCTCCGTACATCACATCTGCAAGTCCACAAGTCCCGCACTGGCCCCAGAGAGCTCCTGACGCTGGGGTGTAGGACTAATGGGAGGCTGCCTTCATGCCCCCAAGGATTCTGAGTTTAAACATCCCCAAGCAGTAATTAAAATGACAATACGTAATTTATGGCAGTCTGCTAAGAGCTGCATTTCAGCTCTGTTGGAGATCGGAACAGCCCAGAACTCCCATAGCAGGTTACGTACCAGCACATCTCTCCCCACGCCCAACAAGAGGTGTTTCTCATGCATGAGAAAGTGGTAAATGTGGTTTGAGCTCTTTTGGGCTCAGCTCCAACAGTGCTGTCCTATCTTCTCATCACAAACACCAAGACCCAAGGAACTCCTTCCATCATTTATCAGCAGTTCTGGCTAACTGGGGACGTCCCGGTTGACTGGAAGTTAGCAAATATGATGCCCATATACAAAATTATGTTCAGCTGTATCTTAGGATATATAGAGGCAAGCAGGACGAGGGAAGCGATTGTCCTCCTCTTCTTGGCACTGGTAAGGCTGTACCTCCAGTATTGTGTTCAGTTTTGGGCCCCTCACTACAAGAAAGACATCGAGATTCTGAAGTGTGTCCAGAGAAGGGCAGTGAAGCTGGTGAGGGGTCTAGAGCACAAGTCTTATGAAGGGCAGCTGAGGGAACTGGGGTTGTTCAGCCTGGAGAAAAGGAGGCTGAGGGGAGACCTTATCGCTCTCTCTACAACTACCTGAAAGGAGGCTATAACGAGGTGGGGGTTGGTCTCCTCCCAAGTAACAAGTGATAGGGCAAGAGGAAACGGCCTCAAGTTGTGCCAGGAGAGGGTTTGGATGGATATTAGGAAAAATTTCTTCACTGAAAGGGTTATCCAACATTGGAACAGGCTGCCCAGGGAGGTGGTGGAGTCACCATCCCTGGAGGTATTTTAAAAGACAAATAGAGAGACAAATAATGCTTAGGGACATGGTTCAGTGCTAACTCAGCAGTTGTGCTAATGGTTGGACTTGATGGTCTTAAAGGTCTCTTCCAATGAAAATGATTCTATGATTGTATTCTATGATTCTGTGAACTCAGGGAAATGACAGCCTCAATCATTTCAGTGGCACTACGAGCAAAGTAGTATCAGACACACAATAGCTGCAGGTGACAGCATCAAGCCCAAAACACTCCAATTAGTGTCATTATTCAGAACTTGTATTTAGCAGTTCTGTGGATGAACATATCACATGAAAACTATTTGTTTGGATTTTTTTACTTTTTACTGCCTCAAGGCAGGGGGGGCTAAATGAACTAGTTAGTGTCAATGTTCACCTACTAGACTGTTTCTGTGAGTATTTTGGTTTACTCGGGCTGTTCCAGTCGCAGCATGTCATTCCAGCAAGGTGGTATGAAAAAGCACAGAGACAACATGGGTGCTGTGCGCAAGATCCGTGATCAAGATCCTTCTGTGACTGGACACTAGCTGCAGCAGATGGCAGCTATATGAAGTGGAAGTAATAATCTTTGGGCTCAGTTATTAGGGATAGGAATGCCTACTGTTGAGCACATGCCTACACATGCAGCCAAAAGGTTTGTTGCACAGGCAATGCCAGAAGGCAATTATGTCAATTAGGTGGTCTTTTTGACCCATTTTAAATGGACTAATAGCAGGGATTATTATCAGCTTGTATTTTGTTCCAGTGATGATCTGGATCCTCCTGCACTGAGGATTCAGCACAAGCTGTGCAAGCACAAAGATAATTTCTGTCTAATTTGGCACGGTGCTGAGCTATGGGAGAGGAACAGGGGACCGCAGGGCTGTAGGGAACAAAGGCATGACCACAGGCTCATGGGTGACCGAGGCTCACAGACTGATACCACAGCTATCCGCAAGGGCTGTTTGTTTTCATGACTGTATATGTAACGGTAATATCAGCAGTTCATGGTTGCTGCTTCATTTCCATGCCTGATTTCTTGTGGCATGTGGAGTAAGGCAAGGGAATGCAGCAGCGTATAATTATCCTTCTCAAGTCAGACACTGCCCTGCTAGGCAAGAGCCAAGTCTCAGCGTTGGCAGGTAGGCTTCTTTTTGTTAGCAGTGGATTCCCTGAAAGTACAAACACCCAGAAGCAGAAAACAGAGCTCATTTGAGCCAAGAGGGGAAATGACCTGCTGCAGTTAGAATCTGTTGAGAAAATGGAGAAGCAGTATTTTGCACGTTACTTAACGCCAAGAAGTAATAAGGTTTCCCACTTGCAGGACAGCACAGGAAAAAAGTTTAGTGTTGATGGCAGGGAAAGCAAGTCTAGAGGGCTGATGGGAAGACAGATGAAGGAAGGGGACTCTCTGACAGGGAGGAGGTTCCTCTCTGATCAACCACACATCTGAAGTGAGCACAGGAGGCACGCGCCTCCCACAAAGCTCTTCTAATTTCAGCACCAGCAAGGTCATTAGCCATGCTGGGAAAAAAGGCAAATACATTTTCTTTTAGAGTTGCTCCACTCTTTCTCAGCAGCTCTGTCTCTTGGCTTTTCAGAACACAAGTAGTCTCACCAGTGATCTTACTAAGAGGGACACCTGGCATTTNTTTTTTGTTTTTTTTTTTTTTTTGTAGTGTGTGAAGAGCTTTGGGTTCTTAGCTCTGAAGGATCTCTCTTTGCTCCTCAGCAGAGAGATCAGATTACGCCCACTTTAATAAAGGCTAAACAGCAAGTCATTGAGATGCAAGATCTCAATTAGTCAGTTGCTGTACTGGGCATGAAAAGATTTTTCACATATAGAAAAGGACTAACAGCCTGCTGGTTAGGGCAACCTCCCTGAGGAGCAAGAAGCCAAGGGCCCAGCCCTTGCTCGGCTCTCTTCCCACCTTCCAGAGGCCTGTGCTAAGGCAGCCTCCATCCCCAGGGCCCTACAAGAGCGCCTGACAGAAAGAAGTGGCAGGCAGACATACACCAGAACAGCTGATGGGCTGTTGGACAGGTTACACAGGAAAATGGATGGAACCATGCAGAAGAACAGCAAAGCTTGGGCTAGTGAAGTACCTTTCGCTCATTCTTTGTGTCTTTCCCAATTAAATATATAATCAAAACCAGTTCACTACAACAAAGGGCCTGTGAGAGAACTACCGCCTAGCTCTCATTGACCGACCAGACAAAACAGAGATCTGCAAATAAGATCTCTCCTGTCCTTCAGGGATCAGCAGCATTTCTATCACAGTGTTTACAGGCACCACTTACAGTTTTCAAGAAGAAAAAGCAGAAAGCTGGTCCATTGCTCTAAGTAGTAATCTGAGAGCAGGGAATTATCATCAGCATTGAGACAGTGGCTCCGGTCACAACAACAGGGTGTTGTAAACCTCTCAAGGCCAGGCTAAGCCTCCCTGTCCAATGAGACAGTGAAATAATAAGACGACCACAGGTCACATCAGCAGAAACGCAATAGGGGTAACATTTCCCAAGGGGACTAGGAGGATGGACTAACAGAGTTAAACACTCATACCGCTGCTGCTGCAGTGCTGACGTACTGCGACCACCACAGCACACAGAAGTAACCACTAAAGGTTCACAAGCATGAGGTATGCCCTTGTCCTCGTGTGATTGCTTCCAGCTCTCTCCCCAGCACACCATGGCTCCTGCTTATCACCACAGGATGCTACAGAAAGGGTTAATGCTTTCTGGAGCCTCGAAATGCAAAGCTCAGTTTGCTCCTCTCCAGGAAGCTCCTCCACCACTGCTACTCACAGAGCTCTTAGTAGACACCTCCTTTAGGCTGATATTACAACAGAACTTGGTTTATATACTGACTGCCATTAAATCAGGCTGAGTTACCTGCCAGTAAATCAGGAGGAAGGTCTTGGGAGTGCCTAGGTATGGTCTTTGGTTTTTCAGATTGTGCAGCTCCACTTTATGGATACACAAATTGCAGAGTGTAAATCATTAATATCCAATTTGGGGAAGTCACTGGAATGTAACTGCTGTGTAGGCAAATGAAAATATAAAGCTATCAGCAATATATTCATTTTGTAGTGCTCCACATGGAATGAGGAGCTGTAGTTTATAGATACAAAACTTCTTGCCTAGAGGGGCAGCCTTCTTTTTATCTAGATTAATTCCTAAGAAAAGCCTAATACTATCTGGCACTCTTCAGATCAAAGTAATTTGCTTATTTGGAAGACTGAAGAGAGTTTCCTAGTAGCTGCAAGTGAAAAGACAGCCTGAGGAACTGAGGTACCAAATCCAAGTGCTCCACACGTCACTTTGCATTTCTTTGGAGAGCACTGTCACTTAAATCCCACTGTTCACTATCTCACATACCATTCATGTTGTGCAAGGTACAGAAAAGACATAACAGAATACACAGAAAAAATTCCTCTTCTTGTTTTGTGAGCAACTGTCCTTGAAAACTTCTGGCCTTTTTCCAGGGTGGGGGTAGCAAAGATTATTTTTTGTCTGAAGAGCTTGATCCTATATGAACAAGTATCCCAGCATAGTCAGAGAACAACTAAAGATGCCAAGAGAAGCCTTGCTTTGATTATATTTCATGGATCTGTACAAGGAATGGGTCAGGCAATGTCTTACTGAACAGGAAAATTAAAGATTCTCCAAGGAAATATGAGCTGAAATGCAATTGGACTTTTTGCTTTTAATATCCGAGTGTTTGCCATCTGTTATTTGATGTTCTGAATTCTTATTTAAACCCTGTTTGACAAACAGAGCTTGATAGAAGAAAAATTAGAAGTTCAAAATGAACACATAAGCTCCTGTAGAAGTCTCACCTGTACATCTTCATCTACACT
>RSEF01000006.1:2560554-2576441 GCA_003993805.1 Himantopus leucocephalus
GTTCTGGCAGGCACCAGTGGTCCTCAGGGCTCTCACCAGCTCTGGAAAATAGTACTATCCATTTCCTCTTCCTCTGAAGAAGTACGTCGGAAAACTCCATGTGTCTTCGTAGACCCTAAAGGGTCATAGAAAAGTGCCCTCTGTCCTTCGCACAGTGCCCCGAGCACGCCCAGCAACTGTTGAAGGTGAAGAATGACAGTGAGCTACATAGCAGGAGGAAAAGGAACATTACTGGGGAATGTTTTAGAGGCATTTTAAAATAATCTGTGGAGAGTGGATTTCATTCTAAGTTCATTTCTCTATCCGGGTTGTTTGGTTTTGGTTGTTTTGGGGGCTTGGGGGTTTTTTGTTTGTTTTTTTAATGGTTGTTTTTCTTAAATTTTTCTTATTATTTTTCTTTCTCATGCTCCATGAAATTCTGGCTGGTAAAATGCCTCATGAGACATCCCAGACAATTCACCCTGTGTTTTACGTGCTATTAAAATATATGGATCCAGCCTGTGCAGCTGCTTGCTGTCAGGTCCATTACATCCTGAGCATCCGTGCCCCCAAGTGATTTTTGCTGAGGCCTCTTCTCATTCATTGTTGGAGATGACAGATCCTGTAGAGAGAGCAGCTGATACTCGTGGAGGTGGGAGTGGAGCTGCCTGATTGATTGTCCGTAGAGGACAGGTAGGCACCGAGCTGGTCTGCAGTGAAGCCGTGCCTCGGAGGATACAACAGGCTTTTGTCCCTCTCTGGAGCATTTTATTCACATTCCTGGATAATGTGTGCTTTGTTTTGCCTTTGTACCAGATAATACAGTGACAATGGCTTGGGATTTTTTAATTTATTTTTTTTTGCTTTGTTTCTCATGTGTTCCTAGAAATTAGAGAGGAAAATGACATACTGGGTTGCACGCTCTGTGTTCTTCAGACAAAGCCAGTTTGTCCTCTATAAAAAAGCCTGGTGTGTGTTACTGCATACAGTGTTAAATCATCTAGAAGTGCCATCACAAACAATTACACCTTGGTGCTTTCTGTCGGCTCAAACAGGGAAGTGAGAGGGTAGACTTTTGGAGCACGCTTCTTCTAAGTACGTTTGTATAGCTCCACAGCTTCAGGGAATGATTGCGGCATTGATTGCAGACAGTCAGTCGATGCCAGACTACAGTCGGGGAGTGAGCGTGACTCTGTGCACGGCACACCCGGGTGACCTGTGCAATTTGCTGCTCAGCCTCCTATCTCCGAGCACACGTGGCACCTCTGCAGTCCGGGGGACACTAAGCAGGCAGTGTCGCTGGGAGGTTGCCAACACGGCGTACTTCTCACCGGAAAAGGCTGACAGGGGCTGCCACAAAGTTCTCTACTCGTGCCTGGATTTAATATACCAAGCTGTCCCCAGCAGGGAAAGAAGTTGGCATGGCTACAACAGCTAGTGCCTTGCTCTGGATCGATGGTATCTCGTACCTTAGACAGGCAGCGGGAGACAGTAAGGCCATTTGTGGTTGCACCGTTATCCTCACAGTGCCCGTGGAGTGTGCAGGCCAGCGGGGTGAGGAGAACAGCAACGGCACGGAGGGGGCTTGGTTTGGGCCAGCACTGCGAGGACTCCGTCTTTCACGTCATCTCTACGCGAGGCTGATGATTTAAGCTCGCCTGGAGCAACGCATGGTGTAACTTGGCTTTTAGTGCTGGTACTAAAGTACAACTCTGTCCACACGGCAGGATTTTTAAATGACAGGTGTGTGTACTTCTATGAAAACATTGCCTTATTTCCCCAACCCTTAGCTAAGTGGAGCTTGTCAGGTGAACAGTCGGAAAGAAAGGCAAGAGAGGAACTGCTGTCACAAAGCTAGCATTTATAAAGCATGTCTGAATTTGTACACAGTTCATCAGGGCAGCTGGTGATTTAAGATCATTGTTCAATTTAAAATGACAGAGAATTTAGACGAAGCTTAATAAGAGTCTGGCACCTACAGATAGGGATGGGCAAATGCGAATGCAGGTTCTGATATTAGGGGAAAAAATAGTGTTTAGCTCAACTGCGCGCTAGGGCCAAGTATTTCCTGTCTCCCTCTTCATTACAGCATTAAGATTTTTAGGCGCAGTGTAACCAACCGCCTTGTCGCAGAAGGGTACTCTGAACGCTGCCTTTGTGATAACAAGCCGAGTTACATGGCAGAACCTGGAGTAAACACAACATTGTATTGCATCCTCAGCAGACAATCGAGCTGACAACAGTTGTGTTTGTAAGCTTAGAAGTGCCCTCCATCTAAAAGAACCGCATGTAAAAGAACGAGGAAACAACACCCAGAACAGATTACCGGGAATCCTTCCTTCCTGTAGGAAGGACCTCATGAACTACCAAAGTAACTCTGACCTTCACTCTGGCATCGGCTGCCAAATTAAAAGCATTTCAGATGTGTTCTGCATTTACTTTCACCTGGGCCGGAATGGCTGTTCAGCACAACGTGGAGTCAGCTGCGATTTAGAGCCTCTAAACCAGAAACCTCACAAGTTCTCTTTTCTAACTTGGTGCTGCGTGCAGCTCCCCAGGCGGCTTTGGCGTAGGAGCGTGTTTGACCAGATCCAGCTCTGCCTCTGCACCTTCTCTGCAGCAAATCTCTGAGCCCAGCTTATTGTTGTGGTAGCTGGGGCAGAGGGGTTGTGTTGTGGGTTTTTTTTTTTGGGTGGGGTGGGTTTTTTTTTTTCCCTTATGTCAACTGACATCCTGCATTTTTCTGTTTAGTGCTTCCTCATGTCTAAACGTGTTCCAGTAAATCTGCTAGCCCCCGGTCTGTTTTGGCAGCTTCAAGTGGTCTGCCTCCCTCGCTCTTCGAAATAATAATAACAGAGTTTGCAAAGAGAGTTCATATTGTTTGCTATCCTTTATAGCTATGCCTCGCATCTACCTTGTAGTCCAATAGTATGCCTTTTGCTTACATTTAAGTTAGTGGCAGCTCTTAGCTGGAATACTTAGGCCACCTCTAATGCGGTAACAAATTGCTGATTATCTAAGGAGTAGTAGCACTTACTTAGACTCCCACACACACTGAATCTAGATTAAGGTATGTGAGAGAGAAAATGAAGGCGAGAGCAATGGTTGTCTCCTTAATTGGTATGTTATTAAACAACAGAATACAACCCATCCAGTGCCCATTACTGCAAAAAAATAAATAAAAATAAGGGACATAATTTAATATTTAGTATGATAAATGTGATGAAATGGACATTTGGAAAAGAGCTAATGTTATAGCCTATCATCTTATAAAATAACCAAAGGAGAGGAGGAGTGAAGCATATGTTTTAATGGTTATAGGAAGGGATGAAAAGTTGCCTTTACGGAGACTTCTGTCTGTCCGTTGACTGTTACACTGTCCAACTGTAAAATGACTCTAGCACACTTAGCTCCTTTACCACACCAGCTCAAATGAAACAGTCTATAGAGTACTTTGGGATTATTTTTTTCTCAGTTTTTCCTTCCAAATGAAGAATAATGTTGCCTTTTTGGTTCTATATCCTATGTTTTTCCTCAAGGATGTCTTAAATGGAAATTCATATTTAAGATGTGATTCTGCTTTCAGATCTTCAAGTTCGTCTATTACGATGACCCTTCTAAAGCAGCAGTTCTGTTCCTTTGATTCTATTCTGCGTCTTAGATTTTTTTCTTAAATTTTATTCTTGGAGTCAAGAAATCATGTAAGGAATCTGTTCTTATAAAAACACACATTTTTAGTCTCATACAGAAGATCTGAAGAACACAATTGCAGTGTATATAGATGCTAGAAAAAAAAAGGAACTTGCAAAATAAACCTTGTGGTCTGGTGGTTGATGTGGAGATAAGGAAAAAGGGTAATTCATGTTCTCTGATTAGGTTAAGAGTGAGTTTTAGGGTTTTGTTTGGAATTAGTTTTGGAGGCACTCCTTTCTGCTTCTAACTTGCCACAGCACGGTACTGACTCTTACTTTTTTCTTCTTTTTTTTTTTTTCCTTTTCTGGCTGAAAGAGCAGAATGAGGCACTTCTATTTATTTATAATCTCCTAAACTGAGATACATAGCCTGGTGTTCTTGGCGGGTTGCATAAAAGACTCGTATGTGAACCAATAAAGAAATTCTCCCAGATTGATTAGGCACTGGATAAGGCTTAGGCAGAGGAGAGCTGGCCCAAATCCATTTTAAGTTAGGTACAGGTCTGAGTTATGCCTCATCTCTCCCTTCCTTTTCCTGCCTGCAGTTGTAGTCCATTGAAGCTGTTGTCTAGGATACAGGCAGACTTACTCTATTCTGCTCATGCTGTAAATGCAGGAAGAAAGGATGGTCTTGGGGCTGAAGCATGGCTGTAATGCGGACCTCCTGTGTAGCATTTAACAAGTCACTTATTGTTATCAGAGCTCCCCTTATCTTATAGGTGGGAAGGTGCACGTAGTTAAGAGGCATCCTGAAAATACAGTGACAGAGACCACAATAGGTGAGAGAGAGAGAGAGAGATGGCCTACTGATGCCTGCATTCTGCAACTACATCCTGCTTTGTGTTGTGTATCAGTGTCGCAGGACTGAGAGTGGGGATAAAATCTTCCAATTAATTTGCTTACTTCACTCAAGTTTAAAACTCGCACTTCAAGCTTCCCTTCCTGCCCTCCTGGATAGTCCTAGGGACCACAGAAGCTACAGACAGTCTCCATGCACAGTCCTGGGCCACAGGACACAAGGATCCAGCTCTGTGGCTGCCCATCATGAATGGGGAGAATTAGAAAAGCCCTGTGGTCCTATATGCTGTGTTATCACTGAGCGGCTTTCCCTAGCTGTAATGACACAGCCAGCGTGCTAGGAATAGGAAGGTCCACGTTTTTCCTGCTCGTGGGCTTCTTGAGTTTCCCCCTAAGTGATGATGGTGAGGAAGCAGGAGCCCACTATTTCCTGCTTGCTTCTGCCAAGGACCATCACGGAGGTTCTGCTAAGACAGCTTCCATCAGGAGACACTTCACCTAAGAAAATGAAATCTCCTGTATCACAGAACCTCATAAAATTACCTGAAGGTGCTACTGCAGGTGACTGATTTCCTGTTACAGCAGAAATAGAGACATTGCCAAAAGTTTGTGTGTTCAGGCTGGATATGTAGGGCCTTATGCAAGTCAGCTTCTCCCTCCCTTTGATGCGGTCATTTTCTATGGAATGCAAAATAAACTTCAGAGCAAAGCAGTTAGCCAGTGTCTTTGGAAAGCGGTGCTCTGCCTGTCAAGAATGGGCGTACAGGAAGGTTCTGCTAAGACTTTCTGTCTCTGAGCTACAGGGCTTCAATCGACATCCCGCACAGGGGAAACTGCGGGAAAACTGTTTGTATTGTTTTGCTCCATTGCTATAAAGAGTAGCAAGGAAAAAAAAAATAAAGAACAAACAACAAATCCCCAATAATCACAGCTCATAAATCCTTCATCATGCGAATGGCCCTTAGGTAGATACATCCACCCAGGGAGGTATGTGACAGCTTCTAGGCACAAACTGCTGCCCTCTATGCGGCCTACAAATTGCTGTGTACACTATCTAATACTTCGCTGATGGGCTGGGCTGGTTAACAGGAAAGAGCTCTTGACTGAAAACAGGCCATTTTTCTCCTTCAAAGCAGATCTATTTTCTCATCACCATGTTTCATAGTAATTCAGCAATACACAGTTTGCCACGCCAGCATCATTTTCCCTAGCTGTTTAATAACCATGCTCTGAACTGGAGCTGCACGGTATCTCATTATTCTGCTCCAAAGGTAGGAGAGGAGGGGTAGATGTGAAGAAAAACATCTGTTCCTGAGCATGTCATAAGTAAGGTTATACTGCCAACTGCAGTCAGTATCCCACAGCAGCTGTAGGAAAGGAATGAAATGAGAGGAAAGGAAAAAAATCAAGATGGGAAAACATTATTGACTTTTTCTGCAGCAATGAGTTTAATATAGTTTGAATTTAAAATACTCAGGAGCTGCTGCTCGCTAATCCATTTGCAGAGCTAGATGAGAGCTCCTATCTGTTCTATTTGGAGCGTCTCCAAAATCAGAAAGAGTTAATGCTGGAGAAGTCTCTGCTGACGTTCCCCTGTGCCTCAGAAAGGAGACGCCTTGACTCACAGGTCCATGAAGGAAGTCAGACCACTTTGAAATGTTATGAAAGCAGCATCCGAGGCAAGCATCGCTGCTGTGCGGCGGCTGGAATGTCCTTCCGAGCGGTGCAGGTACCTAGAGCTTAGGGAAGAAAGCTGCAGTGAAAAACATCTTGCAAAGACGCATGAGCTGAGACTCAGCTTTCTTAGTTACTACAAAATCTGGAGAGTTTGGGTTTTGTTTTTCGCAGCGCTGTTGGCTCTGTCTGTCGTGATCTGGTCATCCAGGTCCAGGTGTGCAGAAGCAGCAGGTCAGAGAGCCTTGGAGTAAGGCTGACAGGATAGCGCTGCCATCGGCTGGCACTGCTGACGTCCCCCTGGCAGGGACCGACAAATACCGAGGCAGAGAAAATCAGTAGGCACTGCTGAAATGTTTGGCTTTTGCTTTTTTTGTCTCTTGTTTCTCACAGTTTTCTCAGGGGTACAGGTCTGGCCTTAACCCGCTTGCTATGAAAATCCAGGGAAGTGCTTGGATATGACACCAGATCTTTCCAGCTTCTCTGTATTTCCAGCTTCTCACATTTAATTTAAACTAAATTTCTAATGGGAATATTTGACATAACATTTTTCAATTGGCAGAGCATTACCCACCACACGCTGTGTCTTGCTTTCTGGAAGCTAGGACCACAGGAGAGCCTAAAAATGACTTTCTTGTAATGGCAATGCCTTCTCTTCACTAAGTTTGCATTGATTTTTTTCTATCATTTTCAGCAACGAGTTAGAAGACGTTTCACTCCTGCCGCTCCAGCATCTGAAAAGGCAAAGCAGTTTGCTTGTGGTATTGCAATGGCTATTTCAGTGTGGCCGGAGTTAGCTGAAAAAAGCGCTCTAAGGATGACTTTGTCTTTCACCTGACTCTTTAAAAATATAAACATGCCAATGCCCTTTATCTGTGGAGCTGTACAGCACAAAAGCATCGCAGTGAGGACAGAACAAACTCATCCAAAAAAAACACAAGCCTGGGGGAAAACCTGGTATCGTTCTGCCTATGTTTATTTGACTTGAGGAAACCTTGTGTCATGGGGTGTGTTGTTCTGGCTGCTAATTTTTTTTAATTTTTTTTTTTTTTAAACACCACCAAATAGAGTCAGGGTGAGCAGAAGAGAAGCTAAATGGGTGTTTTAACCAGGCAATGAGTACAAAATTAGGTAACCTACAGAACTGGTCCTGAGAGAAGGAACCCTGCGTGTTGGGGTCACTGGTTCGGCCCCTGCCGAGAACAGCAGTTACCCTGGGTTAGCTACTTGCTCTGCTTATTTCTGTGCGTCTCACAGGGAGGGAGGAAGAGATTTTTCGAGGTGCCTTTTTCCGCTCTCCTCGAGGCAGGCTGTCGGGAGCCCCAGGATCTGCCTAGGGCTGGCCGTTGCTCTCGCCGCTAAGCTGGGCAGTGGACAGGATACGTTGCTCCTACACCAAAGCCTGCGTACCCAAGTCCCTTCGCAGCTGGTTTTCCTCCGTTCATTTACTTTCTTTCTTTAAACAGCAATAACATGAGAATTACTTTCTGTTGCTAAGACAGGAAGGTGGCCCTGTAGTTGCTTAGTATACCTGAGGGATTCAGGAGTAAGTAAGGGTGCTTTTCGTAAAACAATGTTCAGCAGGTCCAGAACATTAGTGCTTTCATAATACTTGTTTTAGAGTATTTAAGATGGAAAGTCTTGCATCAAATGAGATGAGCCTCTTTCAAAAGGCCTCTCTTTGGGTTTTTTTTTAAAGCTTTTGGAAGACACCAGCCCAGAATTCTGCCCCTTCAATAAATGAGAGACCAAATTTTGTTTAATATTGTCTGTTTCCGAGAAGATGCTCCTAGCAGGTGCTGTTTATTGAAAAAAAAGCTTGATGGGTTTTTCTAATGATGGTGTACCCTAGAAAATATTTATGTTCTGGGAATACTCTGAGTTATGATCTTTTGGTATGAGTTTTTATTGATGGAGTCTAGTACTCTGTTATGGCAAATTTATTCTTTCTTTTGAGTTATATGTATTAAACCTTTTCTCTGTCATTAGTTTTCCTGTCTTGAAAATGAGAATTAGCATTGCAGGATATTATGGTATGGGCAAAAAGATGAATCGTTACTCTTTAGAAAGGTAATTAACCTCCAAAGGCAGCTGCCAGAGAGCTGCCATTATAACATCAGCTGTACTCTGTTTCAGTTTTAGTCTTCCGCTGTCCTCCTCCAGCTCTCGGAGGTGTGTTGTTTATCAGCACGGTTCAGTGAAAGCAGGAAGATAGATACCTTCAGCACTACACCTGCAAGAAGCAGGGTTTCAAATCCGCCTTTCGCCGGAGTTAGCACCTTGTGCTTTTCTCTCTCCCCATCAGCATGCACAGCAGGGCTGTGACCTTGGCAGTGCACCTTAGCAGGTGTTGGCAACCTCCAGTGATGCTGATTAATTGTGCTCGCTTAGTGCAGGGGGGGCTGCTCATTAATTCAAGCCCGTGTAAAGGAAACGGGAGACCCTTAGGAGAGGGTCCTTAGACAAGACCTGCTGGTCTATGTCAGGGAAAGGTGGCTTTACAGAAGGCACGCTGAGTTTGTGGGAGAGAAAAGGGAGAAAGAGCATCTCTCTCGCTGGCACTTCAGGTTTGAATCCTGGTATGACTGTACTGTAGCGTTGATAGAGAAATATTTAGCCCGTCTACAGGCAGTTGTTTGCTAGTAAACAAGAAACACTGTTCCAAACAGACATGATTAACAGTGACAGAAAAATTTAGGAACTGGGTAGAAAGCTTTATTCTGCCTTGATCACAACTACCCATTATGTCAGTAGGTTCCGATTTTTCAGACTAATGGTAGGTGTACACTCGTACAAGCATGCAACTGTGCACTGATCTTGCCCTCAAGGGACTGTGGATTTATCTCTAATGCTGTCAGATCTATTTACAAAAGATAGAGTGCATTTACAAATGCTCCATTGCGCTCTGTTGTTTGGAACAGAGTGAAACCTGGTCCCAATGAATACGGCAAAATGGGAAGGAGGCTTTTAAGGCTTTGCCCTCCCAAATCGAGTGGCTGTTAATTGAAACCATTGATGAGTTTCTACTGACATACATGGAAAAAGGAAAACACAGTGAGGATTTAATACAGAATGCCCTGTAAAGAACGTACGTTTTGTTGCAATGATGGCGGAGTGCTCAACTTTGTGTGATAATGATAGCAATAACAATTATTGTGGTCTTTGGCTGCCGTTGTTGTAATGCGTGTTTGCCTATTATGACAGTTTGGGTCTCTGTCATCCTTCGGGGACCAAACTATAGTTTATCTAGTTTTGTTTTTCTACCAAAAAAAAACCCCTAGAAAAATGGTGGAGATGATTGAGAGACATCTCAAATAGGAAAGACGCTGCCATGCCTCCTGAATGTCTAACTGGCAATTAGTAAATGCTTCTGATTTTTTCCTAGGTACTTCTGTATCCTAGATACTTCTTTGTGTCATTGCCTCGCTAGGTTTGCACATGCAAGCTCTAACTCTGGAGAGAATACTCTTGCTAGTTCAGGGCAGATTTCTAGAAAGTTTGAGGGCTTTCCTCCCTCCTCTTACGTGTCTGTTGCAGCACACGTATCCAGATGTGTTGTCAGAGCTGTACATCCCTTTGCCTTCCCCATCCATCATCTGGTTGGATCTTTGTGCATACGGGCATGTGAATCTCGGCTTGCAGAAAAAGCAAGACTTCTTTTACAAAAATTTCTGCTTATGTAGGAGGCACATTGTCCTCAGCAGATAGCGAAGTGTCTTTCAAACTGTGCACTTCAGTAAGATATCCAAATGCCACACCGAGAGAATTACGTTAACAGCGGTATACAGAGACTAGGAAGGCACCTAAACAGCACTTGAAGCTTTCAGGTATGGGCAATTGCTGTTGCGTGAAAGCAATTGTTTCTAAAAGTAGAATTAACTTACTCTGTTCATGCTTTTTATTTTACTGTTTATATTGCATTAAAACATTAAATGATGCACCTCTTGAAGTGCAACACTCATTTGGATCCATGGGTTACAGCCTTCCACAGTCAATGGGAGTCTCTGCGCTGACCTTGGCAGGCTCTGGACGGGTGTAGGCGGAGAAGACTGGCTTTGCCTCCAGAACGCTGAGCAAGCTGCACACCTCTTCTCTTATCAAGAGCTAAACTCATGCGGTCATTCTCCTCAGGTTCTTGTTGCCCTCCAGGTAGGAAGTAGATTTCATACGTATGTCCTTCCATCCCTATGCAATCCTTGCCTGGTAGTAATGCTCTATAAACAACCTTCCTTAGCCAGAACAGTGGTTTCCTAGAGCTTTGACTCTGAGAGGTTTTGCAGGGGAAGTGTTTCCTCCCAGCCAACAGTATTGTATCTCCTGACAAATGACTCCTAGTAAAAGAATTGTGAATTTGTGTGGGTTTGTTTCTCTTTGCTACCTCTGCTGCTTGAAGTATTCTCAGGAAGGTCAACTGACCTTTATCGAGCCCTGGCCATTGGCAAGATGCTATCCATAATGAATGTACTTCAAGCAGCCAGTGCTCCAGCATGAGTGTTTTAACATCTGACCCCATCGTTACAAATAGTGTAAGACAGAGAAGATACTTGACTTCTCTTCCTCGAGGACAGCAGCTTCCAACTGGTGTACCAGATAGACTGCATGTATATGATATTTTACGCACTAGCTTGGTAAGCACCAGAAGAATAATGGATCCAATCCTTCGTTTAGTTGAACACAACGGTTTTGCTTGGTTTGTTTTTTCACAGTATGTATGATCTGTATTGCTGTCTGGGCCAGATGCAAAGGTTACTAATCTCCTGGTGTTGTCTAGGTTTGTTATGATCTCTCACTTGCCCTAGACTCTAAAGGAGAAGTACTTTGATTAAATCATAAATGTATGGAATAGCACAATGAAGTCCAATATCACTATCAGGCTTCAGGCACGTAACCCATGCTTTTTAATTCCTATGATACTGGACATACCATCACGTGTTCCATGCTGACCAGAGTTTTTGATAACACTCACCTTGTGATTCCTCCATATCACGATGGAAGTTTTTTCCCAGTTAAGTACTGATGAAGTATCTAAGGCAGTGTGAACTTAATACATCCTGTGATGAGAACTGACTGAAAGGTGGCAACATGCTAGTCTGGGCCTTGAGTGAATACAGTGAGGCTTAGGGTAAATGAAGCGCTTTGCCACTACACTTGCATTTTTTAATTTGTTACTTCTTTTTCCCAAGCCGNCACTTGCGTTTTTTAATTTTTTACTTCTTTTTCCCAAGCCGTCCCATGGCTTAAAATGTCCCATGTTAAGCCAAGTATAATACAAACACGCATGTTACTGAAATATCCCTTTGTCCACCTTAGGGGGTTTTGGCACACGAGCTTCCAGGTCTGNATTTTTTAATTTGTTACTTCTTTTTCCCAAGCCGAAGAAAATGTCCCGTGTTAAGCCAAGTATAATACAAACACGCATGTTACTGAAATAACCTTTTGTCCACCTTAGGGGGTTTTGGCACACGAGCTTCCAGGTCTGCCAAGCGCACAGTGTGCCACAGGCGAACATCGATGGGAAATCCCAGTTCTTCACTGTGTTTGAGAGAACAAAAATGGGGAGATCCCCTCTGGAGGGGAAAGGATGACACATCAGCCCAGCGCCTTATAATTTTTAAGTCTGCACAATGTATCAACTATGGCGTTTTACTATCTCTGTAATAGCGTGGATTTCTGCTCATTATGAGGGGTGTTTATTGCACTCTCCTTGAGGTTTTTATGTTTGATTCTCTCCCTGGGGAGAAACACTTGAAGTTTTGAGATGGACTAGGTTTCTTGTTTAGTGTCATCTACCATCTTTTAAAAGAATTACCTCTTTCTCTTTGAACATTGAAACTTGGATCTTATGATGTATCATTTATACAGGGAGAGACCAGCTGTACCCACTTAAGTATCTCTATTTTCCCATTTGTACAGTACATCCAAATGTACTTCTGTTTCATGCTGTATTCATAGCTGACCTAAAATGAACTTGAGCTTTTGCTGTTGCACATTGTTAGTGAGTTTAATGGCAGAAAGAGTCATCTGCACTGATTGTTTGGGGTTAAAGCTCTCCAACTCCCCTTCCTTGCTTCCTGGCTCAGCCAGCGATTCGCGGCTCCCCTGTGACACTGGGTGTCACGTGCGTTGGCTGCTCTCGCAGATCTTGAAGGGTGAATTCAAATCACTCTATGTGGGATTTTCACTTTCTTTGAAAACTAAAACAGTATTGCCTCCTCTGTGCAAAAGGTGTTGTTAAGTAATACAATTTTTTTATAAGAAGATTAGGTCTGCAACTGCAGTGTTAGCTGGCACTCATATCCTGTTGTTACGCAGGTGTAACACTAAGTGCTCTGCCCAGAAGGTAGGGACCAAGTCAGCCCAGAAGCAGATGTGGTCCCCGGGAAAGGGGAAGAGGGAAACAGCAGTGCACCTGAACCCGAGACTCCAAAGAAGTGAGTTTCTTCCGTTTTCCTCACCCAGGGTACTTCTCAGAGTTTACTGAAGCCTTTGTCCTGCAAACAAACCACGGCTAAATGCTGTAGGCAAGAGATGGAAGTGAACAACTGAGGTTAAAACTGAGGAGACCAGCAGTTCTTTGGCTAGAGGCTTGTTTTCAAATAAAGATATTACCAGCATCACAAATATGTGACTTTTATATGCTTTCTGCAGGGCAGCCATTTTGTCCAACACAGGAGGGAGGATAAAGCCAGACAAATTGTGCAGTAACAGCTGTAACTGATCAAAGAAATGGGGAATGTAGAATTCAATGAAGAAAAAGTCACAGTAAATATGTCTGGGAAGGACCTACAGCAGTCACCTGGTAGTGTCCCTACCCTGATGATTACATGCGTATGTTATCTAGTTTACTCAGTTGCTAATAGAGACTTCCATTTCAAAATCCTGCTCAAAATCTGTGTACTTTAGGATGGTTTGGATCCAAACCAAAGGTGCCAAGTGTTATTTATGTTTTGATAGGCCAAGTTAAGGTCTAAAACTCAAACACTGCGGATTTCAAAGGCACATTTGTATCTGGGCCATTTGTTTCTTGTCTGCTTTAAGCCATTTGATTTCTGTTTGATGTGAGCAGGCTTGACCCATGCTCTCAGCCAGTTGGCAGCCATGCTGTTGCATTAGCAGAACACCAAATTTAAAATGATATATCCAANATTTGTATCTGGGCCATTTGTTTCTTGTCTGCTTTCAGCCATTTGATTTCTGTTTGATGTGAGCGGGCTTGACCCATGCTCTCAGCCAGTTGGCAGCCATGCTGTTGCATTAGCAGAACACCAAATTTAAAATGATATATCCAACTGAGTCTCCACACAGCTTCTAATGAGTTGGAAGAGCTTGCCTGCGTTCACCTGAAAAGGACTCGCTGAATGTACTCTGATCGCCTTTTGAATGACAGTCATCTTTGCAGTATCAGAGATCTCCGTCTCTATTAAAGCACGAGCTACCGCCTGTCCGGCTGTGCTGCATCTTGGGGGCAGAGTTTTCAGGTCTAGGGAACTTAATCCTCTACTAGATGTTCTTCTCCCTCTCAGCTGCATTGCTAGGATTTTTGTGTTATGNCGCTGAATGTACTCTGATCGCCTTTTGAATGACAGTCATCTTCGCAGTATCAGAGAGATCTCCGTCTCTATTAAAGCACGAGCTACTGCCTGTCCGGCTGTCCTGCATCTTGGGGGCAGAGTTTTCAGGTCTAGGAAACTTAATCCTCTACTAGACGTTCTTCTCCCTCTCAGCTGCATTGCTAGGATTTTTGTGTTATGGCACGGTGGGGGTGAATTTGTTCTGGGAGGCCTGGTAATTTTTCTTTTTGTGTAGAAGTCAGATGGCTCCTCGTGTGAGGGCACAATAACCCTTCTGGTAGTGGTCTTATACTGACATTTGATCATTACGTGCAGGTGGACTTATTGTTCTGTGTAATTTTAAGGACAGCTAGGCTTCCAGATACTCCCTTCAATGAACAGAGGATACACAAGAAAAATAACAGTGATGTGATCATTTGAAATACTTATACTCGGAAAATTATGAGCATTTATTCCTTGTTTCCTAATTCAGTGTTCATCCTGACTTAGAGATTTGAACTATACTTGTAAAGTTGTTAGTAACTGCTGAATTAGAGAAGCCTACTTTTTCTTCTGTACCTCAGATCTAGATAAACGCATAATCAGAAGTTACTTGAACTCATTTGAGATGAAATAAAAGAAACATGAGAGAGAAACTTGAGGAGATGGAAATATTTCAGGGTGTTATCAGATACCGCCTGAGCACTTACATTCCAAGGTGATACATACCTAAAAATGCCAGAGACAGATGTATCTGACATTATCTCACCCTCAAAATGCTTGGTAAAATTACAAGAAAACCGAAACAACAGAGAAAAGGGTTTTTTCTTCTTTTTATACCTCCACCTGTGACAGTTACCCTTAAGATAGCCTGTCACATCTTTTGATAAAAGGTCCATCTTCAGTTTTAAATGGGAGCTATCTATGCTGAAGCATACATTCAAAAGCACTTTCTATAAACAGTCTCTCAGGAGCCTTTAGCTCCCTGCTAATAAAACAGCAACAGCAACAAAAAAAAATCAGCTCACGAGTCAAGCTGCCCTTGTTGAAGGAGGCAGGCAGGAAGCCTGGCAGAGGCTGCATTTCAGCACGCGTGGCTCCGAGCCCGGCTCCGCGCTGCTTTGGCCCCTGGCAAGTCACTTCCATGTATCCCGTGTGGGCGCGAAGGTAGATTGTTTCATTTACAATCACACGGGGGAGTTCATAGCCGTTCTGCGCAGGCAAAAATGATTCAAGCCAGTGAGGAGTCGGGCACTGATTACTCTCCTCTCCTTGGAAATCTGGGGCAACTCTGTGGAAGTAAATGAAGCTGCACTCTGCCCTCACAAGAATTTTAGCGATATGTCAAATAAATTTACGTGGCTCAGAAGAAAAAGAAGGAAGAACTTAGGCCAGCTCCTCACCAGGTGTAGCACGGTATNGACTCTGTGGAAGTAAATGAAGCTGCACTCTGCCCTCACAAGCAATTTTAGTGATATGTCAAATAAATTTATGTGGCTCAGAAGAAAAACAAGGAAGAACTTAGGCCAGCTCCTCACCAGGTGTAGCACGGTATAACCCCTTGCACTCCCAGGGAACTGTGTCCATTTACTCCACGTGAGGATCTGTCCCCATGTCCGCTGGAAGCGGACTGGCATCTGTTCCCCGACCTTCTGCAGCAGCAGCTACAGGACTTTGGATGAGAGAGAAGCCTGTAATGAGCCCAAGACTATCTTCCCCCTCCTCCCAGCCCCTCCTTTTAGCATACGGTGTTGTTGAGAATACTTGCTTGCAGAAAATGCATTTTGTTCAGTGGCAAAAAAACCCCTGAATTCTGCTGAAGGATAGTTTTTCTCTACCACATGTGCACTGTGTCCAGTAGAGAGTGATTTTTTTTAAAAAAAAAAATAAAAATAAAAAATCAAGTGCCATCCAGGGTGAATTTATGAAATCATTCAACCAGGAGGGAATGAAAAAGTCTGCATCATGCTGGTTGCTTTTCTGCACTGAAGGATCTCACTGGGTCTGCAGCACAGTAGAAAGGCAGTGATGGACAGAGGCGTGTATGTGAGCGTGGGGGAACGAGGTGGGTGCAGGCTGCACGGTATGAGGAGACACAGTGAGTAGCAAGAACCTCTCCTTTGAGACAGACTTTAAAGCACTTTTCTGAAAGGGTATGCCTGGTATGTTCTTGGGGGGGGGGGGGGGGGGGGGG
>RSEF01000006.1:2576452-2586621 GCA_003993805.1 Himantopus leucocephalus
GTTGGGGGGGGGCAGACCACAAAAAAAACCCTTACAATAATAAAGCCTGCTGCAATGGTGAACTCAATGCTGCCACCCAGAGTACCTTTTTGCATAATATATGATGCTCTGTGTGGATCTGGAGACTAGGAAGATTAAAGCAGATGATCTTTCTGCATGTAAAGCAGCCAGAGACAGCGTGATGGATCATTACTGAATACGTTTCTGGCCATGCATAATTGTGTTCTGATCTTCCTTGTTGAAGTACTATCACCATCTCTCTGCCAGACTATATTACTTGACTCATAAGAGCCAAAAATATTCTTTACTCTTCTGTATTTTGTCCATAGCCATCTCTGGGGTCACCTGCGTTAGAAGCATGCTACTGCCAGCTATAGTAAAATGTTAAAATGGCATCAAAACATCCTACAGCAGACCAGCAACGGGAATCATATAATTGACTGCATGTAGGGTCTAGAAAATAAGTGTCTGTTCAGATGTTTGAGAGGCAGGTGGCTTGTTTCTTTTTAACCCTGTGTGGCTATTTCTGCATTGTCTGATGCAATGGTGAATGCTAGTGCAAAAGAAAAGAGGTCTGTGTCACATAGTTTCCTATCATTTCTATTTGGTATTTTATCAGACAAATATTGAAAGTGTATTGTGCAGTGTATTTACTGAACAAGAGTTAAATATTCCTTAACACATAGTGTGTGGCTATGCAATACAAAGATTTTGTGAATGATACAGAAGAAGGAAAAAGAAAAATCTCTCTTGCTTACAAATGAAAAGCAAAATCAAAGGGGCTGTGTGATCTGGTGCAATGACAACAGTGCTGGGAATTTCAGCAGTCCTAAGACACAACTGCTGAGGCGCAGGCAGGCGATCTGGGTCTGCGCAGCTGAGCTGCACATCTCCTGGAGACAAGCTTTTTGGTGACACAGTTTGTACTGCTGCCCCCTGCATTACTTAGAAGAGATTTGGTGCGGGCTTGTCAGCGTGGATCATTATCTGCCTTTCTATCTCTGGGGTGTCAGCTACATTGTATAGTCCATAATTTATCCCCTGCATTAAACAAGCCTTTACTGTATGTGGTACCTATGAACACNCTTAGAAGAGATTTGGTGCGGGCTTGTCAGCATGGATCATTATCTGCCTTTCTATCTGTGGGGTGTCAGCTACATTGTATAGTCCATAATTTATCGCCTGCATTAAACAAGCCTTTACTGTATGTGGTACCTATGAACACCTAGATGCCTTTCACTTCTTAGTAAGTACAAGTGGGAAATGTAGAAACTTCCAGAAAATGTCCCTTCTTCCTTCTCTTCACTCCCTCAGCTCAGTAAAGGAAAAACTGGAAATTTGAGAAAAGATTTAAATCAAACTTTTATGTTCAGATTTTTTTTTCTCAGAAATAAATACTGAAGGAGATTTTGAAGCAAGGTTTAAAACGGTGATAATACTGCTTCACTTAAATCCCAGAAGCATTTCAGCAGTCTTTATTTCAACATGTATCACATTGGCAATTACTCTTTCCGTTTATATTCAGCATTACTTTTGGTCCTTGATATTGTGCTGTGCTAATTAAGTTGTAATGAACAAACGTACACCCATCATATTTGCTTTTCAAGCTTTTTCCTCTAGAAATGTGAGGGGTTTTTATCTACATTATGACATTAATTCTCTATTTACATACTGTTACTGCGCCCTTTGGATATAACCTTCAAGAATATTGATGCTTTCTATTTTCAACATTTTAATTTCAATCCTTAAAAAGAGATGTCAACAGGCAAAAAGTGCACTTTAACGTTTTATTATGCAGCTCAGCTCCATCTCTAATACTAAGAATATTTGTCATTTATTCAAAACTAAAGAATTCATGCCATAAATATACCTCATGGTATTTTTTTATGTGATAAATAAATGATACAAATAATACATTTTTCACTCTCAAGGATATAAATAAGGTTTAGTTTGGATCAGCACATAGCTAGCATAGGTATATAATTTTTTTCAATGCTTCCACTTTTTTTTCTTTGAGATGTCTGGACTTGTCTCATTCCAGTTTGCACAGGACTCAATACAAAATGACATGTTAATAGAAAGCAACTGGTTGCCTCTAGGCAGCAAAAGATAAGCTTTTCCTGACCTCAAAATATTTGCTTGTCATATGAGTCGCAGAGAAGGGAACCATTTGGCTTGGCTCTTGTTTCGGGTCCCATTTCTCTGAGCTGCTCACTGAGGCACACAGAGTTCCTCACCGTCCCCCCGTTGCACTGCAATATGTTCCGAGTTGCTGGAAATTTCATGGCATAAATTGCTGCCGCACTGAGCAGTGGCCTGGCTGCATGGCTCTGGCTCTGCTCGTCTTGAAAGTGGGGCCCTGAAGAGTAACTGTAGGCAGTCTTCACCGGACAGGTTTTCCACCGTTGCTCTTCAGGCTTTGGTTGTGCCAGCGCCAGACCATTGCGTGTCGGGTGAGGCCAGCCTCACGTCCGGCACTGCAGCTACGTGTTTCTAACGAACAGTAAGTTGGTACCTCCTTGCTGAGGAGAGTCAGCCAAGTCAGCCCAACTAGGCAAAAGGAAATCTGCCAGCACCACAGGATTAGTTGTATCTGTGAAATCAAGTACTTGTGATGGTTGTTCCTTCTGAACCCAGTTGCCATCCTTAAAAGATTCTGAGATGCAGTTGCTTGCTGAGCAGTCCCGTGTTCCCGCTGGCAGCTCGAACCGCAAGGGCTAGCACCACAAATGGCTCCATGGTCCAGAGCCTAAAGCCTACTTGTACCCGAGTCCTGTTAAAAATACGTGAACGTTCATAACTTCTCTGTAGTCACAATTGTTTTCCTGCCTCTGGGTAGCTAGTAGTGAAGAGCAGCTTCTCTTTCAAGAGTTGTCCAGTCTGCTCCTGCAGCTGAACGAAGCTGGGGAGGGGTGGCAGCAAAACCTATCGGAGTTCACATCAGGCCCCCAAAGACATGGAGAGGCCCTGAAGTGCACCAGGAGGTCAGAAAGCCTAAAGAGGGTTAAGAGCCGTGACAGAGATGTCTGTGTTGAGAGGGCAGGAGAAGCGTAAGGAGAGAGTGTGTGTTTCCACCTGAGAGAGTTCAGGGCAGACGGGTGACTTTGGTTCTCGCTCTGTACCTCTTTCCATCCCCTGCTAGGTGCACGTTCCCCTCTACGTTGCACTAGAACAGCATGAACCTCAGCTGGAAGCAGGAGCTTCAGACGTGGGGGGAAAAAATGGAAATGCAAACTTGTGCCATTTAGAAATGTCTGCGTTTCCTCCAACCACATAGTCTTTTTCCTTTTTCCGATGGCAGCATCCCACTGATGCCTCTCTGGGCTGTTTAACTTTCTAAAAGCAGTCCTGAAGGTGTATCCTGGTGGCAGGCAGAGAGTATCCTAAAAAGCCACAACTTACTGGTCTGTCAGTGCGGTATTGTGCTCAGGCGGGTTGTTGTTTTGTTTCTTAGAGATGCAGGAGGTGTCTAGTGCTAGCAACCGAAAGCTGCTCTTTGATGCCCTTGAATTTCAAAGGTTAACACAATAGCTGAACATTGCACAGGACATCTGTGAGAGCCTGCAGAGGACTGTCCAGAGCTCTTCACCCAGGAATGGAGGAAGAAACGTGCAGGACTCTAAACCAGGCTCAAAGCAGTGATGAAACCCTGTGCACCCCTCAGTTTGAATTCAGAGGTTTGATCTCAGAGCATTCTCTGTGCTAGCATGTGATCTCTGAAGTTTTCCATTAGCAACATCTATAGCTAAATTGAGATTTCTGTCTGTTTTTTACACTGGAGGGATTTCTGGGAAAATTACCAGTTTAATACTGGAGAATGACGTTAGAGTTTTTAACTAAGGGTTATGGATTGCCCAAATTGCTATTTCCCTCAGAAATGATGGTGCCTACAGGAGACAGCAGTCTGCCACAGCTTTTAGATGACCGACTTCCATGTTTAATGGAAGCCAACAATGAGACTTCTCTTGTTGCACAAGTGTTCACCTGTAATTATTATAGCTAAGTCATACGAAGGTATTTCGGGCAGCACGTAAACCTCGGTCAGATGGGAATAAATTCTAGTTATCTGAAAGCCAGACTCGATTTCCAGTTTCAGTGAAACTGGAAAATTTTCAACTAAACTTCTCAGCTGAGAGATTTTCATGCCCCTAAAATGTTTCTCTTTGGGCTTTGTGGGTTTTTCATTCTTTTTCTTTTTCCTCTTTTCTGCCAGTCAACTCTTAGGCACAGTCCATTTTCCCTCTGGAGATTTTTTTTTTTAAATACAGTGCGCTGAGGAATTAGTTCATGCAAGTCATCCCTGAGCACAACCAAAAAGCCTTGAAAGTGATGAAATGGTTTTGTGTCATCTGTGAATGCATTGATATTCATCCCTATTATCCTTCACATTTTCAATTCAAGCAGCACATAATTTATCAGCTCTGTTGTCAAATGCTGCATGTAATTGTGTTTAGCAGAAAGCTTGGTGGGAGGGAGGGGAGAAGAACGGAAGGGGAGATAACCATTCACTTCTTCCCAGGAGAAGTGCAGAGCATCACTTGCTTTGAATTTGGTGGCCTTCTACTGTTTTCACGTACTCCCGCGGCACCATGTTGTAAAAGCGGAGCAGCGTATCAAATGTAAGAACGTAGTTCAGCAGGGGCGACACAGGTAAATGTCTTATTGGAACAATGCAGAGCATGAGACTGGAAACGTTTTGAGGGTTTGCCAAGCTGAACAGTTGCACGGCAACCCCACTGCTCATTGCCATCATTCTGAAAGTGAAGTCACTTGGATATAGGATGCCAGTGCACTGTAGTGGTCCCTTTCCAGTATCAATATTATTCTGCTATTGAAATGGTTTTGTCCTTTTAGCCTCCTTTAAGAGATCACGGATGCAACGTGGTTAACAGATGGCACCACCCAGATAGGGGATGTCAGCTGCAAATGATGCTGGAAAAAAGCTACCAACGTTCTTTAACTTCTGTTAGGAGAACGTGGATTTGTCTATGTTCCCTGGCCAGTCTGCTTTCAACAGCTGTGAAGTCACAGTAGAAGACCTGACAGTCAGATCCCTTAACGTGTACTTAGCACAGCTGCTGAGTCACAGAGTTCCTACACGTCCAGGGAACACACCTATGAAGTATGGCTATGAAGGTAGGAATATGCAAAGGGGACAGCCTGTGCGTGGGTAAGGGACTCCATTTTTTTTCCCCAAGCTAAGGCTACTGCAATCTGTGTGACAGCTGGTGCTTCTGTGGCTTCTCCTTTCTTCTTTTCGTGTTGTGACCTGTGGTGTGTTGACTTCTACTGACAGAGCAGTACTTTGGAAAGTTTTCTCGCCTATGTCTTTGTCAAAGACACTTGGGTGGCTTCTCACCCAGCTCCTTTGCATCTCATAGTCCTGAAAAATGGTATTGAAAACATCTAGATCTTCCTGCTAGCTGTCTCCTCGCACTCTGGAGGAGCTGCAATGCAGAGAGCGTGTTGTGAAGTGACAGACCCCTAGCTGGATTTCACTGTATCTGGTAAACCTGGTTAGGAGACAGCACTTCTCTAACTCTTTTTTGCCTGTTTAATTAGAACAGCACTGAAGAAGTACACTACTGCTGGAAGGAACAGGCTCAGTGCCCGCAGTATGCGACAGTCTAAGTGTAATAGGGAAAGAAGTCCTTTCTTTTTCTATTCTTCTGATCAGGAATGGAGATCTGTGAATTGCAATAAAACTCCCTGTGTTCCCCCAAGGTGCTCGGCTCATGAGGAAAATGAACGTTGTGACCTGGAACCTCAGCACCTTACGAACTTTCACGTTAAGCCTTTCTTTGAGTGTGATGTGTTTAAAGGGAGGAGTTTTCTTCGGTTTGGTTTCCCCGTGGAAAGAATGCTGGTCCTTCTATGCAGAGAGGTGCTGTGGTATTAATCCATCGGCAAAAACTTGTAGGGCTCTGCCTTTTTCCCCACTGAACGTTGAGTCTGTGCTGTGAACCTTAGTTGGCGTTGCCTACTTGAATAGGACTAAACAAGGCGACTACCGCCTCGGTCGCAGCCATGGGAAGGCTGGACAAGACAGCCCCGACAAGGGTGATGAGCACCAACTCCCACCAACTGTGTAGCTCTTCCCTGCCCCCTCTCAACCAGTTTGGTAGGGAAAAACTGTTCCCGCTGTGATGAAACCGTCCCCCACGCACTGACCGACTGCGAAGGAGAAGTCTTGTGCTGTAGCTCTATACTTGAGAAAGAAAAAAAAGGGAAACAGGACATGCGCTGCTCAGGTGTGTCAAGCGTTTGGGACTGATAATAGTGAGGAGTGCCTGTCTTAGGAAGAAGCAGGGGGATGTGAGGGATTTGAGCAAAAAGGGTTGCCAGACTGGTAGCTTGATGTGAGCCCTCACCGTGCCAGAATAGCAGCTTGTCCCCTGATAATAGATTAGCAGAAATTCCTATGCCTCTCTAGCATATTAACAGCAGTTTGCCTCTGTTTTGTTACATAAATAGATTAAGCTTTAGCTGTGCTCCTATCACACAGATTTTTTTATTTTTTTTTTTTTAAATAATCATCAGACATTCTCATCAGTTTTGTCCTACAAGCAACGCTTTGGAAAAAAAAAAAAAAAAACGAAGAGCTGACAGAACAGTTGCTTTTCTTTCAGCATCTGTAGCTGTTTAATATTTTGCTTGTCTGTCTCTTCAGGTGCACAGGGGAGACAGAGCTGCTCTCTCCAGTCTGTATCAAGACAAGCAGAACTTGAGCAACTGGGGAGAGAGGATGAACTGCCACAGCAATGCCAAAATTTCTGGCTCACGTTCTTGAGCTCTGCTGTTGGTGTGTCAAAAATTGAAAGTGTAACTGGGTGAATAAACCTCAGGCCATAAAATTCATAACTGTTTGGGTTTCAGCCAGCTCTTCACTGGGGATTCTGTGGGTCCAGTTTTAATTCTTCTTTCCATTTGACATGGGAATCACGTAATTCATACAGTCCTGGAAGCGTGGAACCGGGCAGCTCTTTTTATTATTGCTGTTATATTTATTAATTTAAGTGCTGTACTGACCTGTTACACTCCTTACAGGATCAGAATTTTAGAAACTTGACATGTGAAGGAGCTTGCTATGTATTTCTGGAGGCTTCATGCTTACTACCTAAAAGCTAAATATACTTAATATTTGTTAAAACAAAAAATCCTGATACTGTTTGTTTCAATATGAACGCCTGCTCTGGTGAGGTCAAACACAGATGACCTCAGTGACAGAGCTTTCTTTAAGCAATTTTGCAAATAGTGACTGTTTCTTTCATGGACAAATTGCTTTTTGCGTTAAGTTTCTGTTTAAGAACCTCATCTAAAGTCAGGTTGCTACAGTGCCGCTACAGTACGTGTCTCACAAGCTGAATCCTACGTGGATTTAGTATCTGCTATTACTTTTAGCCTAATACTTACCTCTTGGCAAACTCTTCAGGCATAGCTACTAATGGATCCAAGAGATATTTCATGCCTGAGCCAGGAACTTATTTATTTCACTCCTGTGGATCCACAGAGCGGAAAGAGAGAGAAGGAAGCTGTAGGACAGGGTACTGACGACATGTCTTGCTGGTACACACCGAGAATTATATTGAAACCATATATAGAACTACTTATACATCCGAATCTGGTGCGAGAACTTACTCTTTAATTTGCTCAAAATACGGCTGTCCTGTGGTGAAACTCTGTATCAGGATGAAAATGAATCTTCCTCGGGCAGTGGTGAAAGGAGTTATCTCAGCTTGGAATTTTTTTCTGTTTTTCTCCACCACCACCACCCCCCCGCTGACTTGCATACCTGAATTGATGTCATGGTGCTACTATAGGCTTTTTTTTTTTTTTTTGCGTGACGTTGCAGAAATATCTTACTATTCATGACCTACCGGTAGCATGGCATTAATGTAAGTTTTGCTCTCCCACATTCTGCTTACAGTGTGAACACGTAGAAAACTCATTAATTCTTCAGGGCAGCATCCTGGATTTAGCCTTGCAGAAGTTGCTGTGATACATGGTGATAAAGCATGAGAATGATATCTGGCTGTGGTCATCTTAAGTACAAAAGCATTATCAGCTCTTGAAGTCTGAGCTACAAGTTATTTCCATGTGAGGTGGAAAATGCTGCCTACTTTTATTTCTCTTTGTATAGAAAGGAGTAATAAGAAGAACAAAGGATTGAGGGTAGCAGGTGAAGTTTCTTGTGGTATTTTTCATGTTTATCGGGTGTCTTCTCTGCAGTAATCAGATGTTGCTCAGTTGAATTTTTNTGCATCCTGTAGAAAGCCTTAGTGCCGCATCCTTTAAATAAGTTCTGTGGATAAACAGAGACTTTGAAAAAGATGACAGACTCCAAAGAGGATGAAAAAACAGCCCAGTTTTCCCTAGGGAAGCATCTCTAATATCCTTGGTATAGAGGCTGTGTTACTTAGTTTTACTCCTGTGTTATTTTTGTGCTCTCTTATTTTCCCCTTCTCAAAAAGACATGAGGCTCTCGCCAGGCACAATATCAGCATCCGAACCACAAAGGACCCTAAAATACATCCCCCTACGTGCCAGGACAGCAGAGTAACATACTGCAGTGTTCTGTGAAAGTCCATTTTGTACCACTGGATTACAAGAGAGCGTCGCACATAAAATTTACTCCTATTTTCTGACCTAGAAAGACAGATAAATAATGTAAGATTGCCATAAAAAAGAAAACTAGCTCAAGATTTATTCTTTAAAAGAAACAGATGCTATTAATTCCTTCCTCTCTTCCTAGTTCCTTCTGCTGTCCAGCTCCCTACCAATCACTTCTAAATTTTAAATTTGCATTTCTGCCAACTTGGCACCCCATATAGAAACAAAGCTTTTCAATAATATATGTGCTGTGCCTGCTCTGAAAGCATATTTTGGCAAGGGCTTTTCTAACTCAAACTGGTATCCACTTTCAGAGATTACTTTTTTTTATTACTATTTCATTTCAACGCAGCCTGAGAGAAGCTGCCGTCCAAGGTCCCGGAGAGCAGTGTTACACGGGCAACTGCTTCCTGCAAGAATTTAGAGCCCATCGAGGAGCCAAAGAAGCAGCCCTGGAAATTCAAATCCTGCACGCAAAGAGCCAAACTTCTCTCTCTACTGTACTCCCAGTGAGGATCAGTGCTCTTGCTCATCGGGGACTTCTGGGGATTCGTGAACTCGCTACACCCCAGACCTAGCTCAGTGCCTATTGTCTCTACTGATGCTGATTACCACTAAGGGCAGGTTTTGACATTGAGGGCTGTTAGGAGCTAGATCGAGAACATTTCATTCCATGTGGAGGTTTTTTTTTAAAGAGACAACAGCTTTCTACTGACTTCTGCCAACCCAAAACCAGAGTGTGCGCCAAAACTGTTGGTAGCTGACAATTCTGTAACTACAGCATCCTCGCTTCGCTTTTACAAGGGGCATATTTAACAGATATAAGTCCTGGGGGGAGGGTATTAATATTTTCTCTGATCTGCTGAAACACAGAAGATGGACATGACGCAGTTTTCTTGGGTTTAAGTAATCTTAAGGATCCTTTTAGTAAGGAATTATTATGCACTTACTAGTTCTAACTGGAATGAATACAAAATGCCCCTGAATTTAGTCCACCCTTAAAAGCTTACCGTACACAACATGCTTTAGGATATTCAATTACTGGATCACATATGCTAACAACAATATGCTGCAACCTTGTTAGTCATGCCGAAGCAGCAGTTTTAGGACATGGGTAAAAAGCTGCAAGAACGTATTTTAGAAAGTTATTTGAGAAAATGTTTGAGTCACAAACATAAAATTAAGCTCCTCGGTATATTGATATTTGTGCCCATGTAATTCTGTGGTTAATTTTATAGAAAGCCGTGTGACAGGGTGATTGCTTCTTAAAAATTTGATACTGAGACACAATAGACTACATTTTTAAAAGTTAAAAAAGTCCGTTCTTCCTTCATTTCTCGTGGTTTTGTTTAAGAAAGCCAACCAAAGTTTAGAATTGGTCATGCGTGAAACACTGGCAGTTTAAATGTATATTTTTCTTCTATTTTGGAGAAATACAAGTGAAAGAGAAACTACAAAAAGGGTGTGGGGTTTTTTTAGTAAAACTTACTTCAGAATGTGCATTCTTTCTTATTTTGAGATATGTTTTTTATTATTTTATGGACTGACTTTTTTAGTTC
>RSEF01000006.1:2586721-2608583 GCA_003993805.1 Himantopus leucocephalus
TGATGTGCTTACTCTATCAGATCGTTCCATTTGAATATTTAGCTCTGCTCCTTTGATTCCCTTCCCCTGTTCAGCTCTCGTATCTGCCTCAACTTCCTAATTTTGACACAAAATGAGGAATTTTTCATAGATAATAGGATCTCTCTCAGTTTTGTAGCCACCGTAAGCCCGTTCTATTGCATAAATTTGTTGATAAACTACAACAACGTGATTTATTTCAATGCACCTAAAGCCATCTTCACAAAAGGAATTTGCTTACACAACTACGTTGGTCTGTTTTGCAGAAAATTGTTCCTCTTGGGTACTGTTCTGGTTTTGCTAAGTTTGAAGAACAAAAGCAAAGCTAACAAAGTAGTTGTAGCAGTCCCTCCACGTGTGTCTATCTTTGGAAAATATCAGTGGTTCACTTTCTCACTGTTGCGTTTTAGCTCCTCCACGGATGTTTTCAGTTGTTGCATACCTGCCTCAAAACTACTCTGTTTCTCTGTCTTCTCACCAAATTTTGGATGGTATTCACAATATGTTTAGTGCGGTTTAAGCTGCAGGAGTGCGACCCTAATCTGTGGGCAATAAAATGGGATAAACTCACTGCACATTTGAAAGGTGCCTTGTGGAGCATCTCAGTGTGGCTGGAACGCGTACGAAGCGCACGTGGAAGAATGTGATGAGCGTATGGGGAAACCAAATGCAGCAGAAGTTAATTTGGCTATCTTGCTTATTTTTCCTAAGCGCACTGACGTCTATCTTTACAATAATGTTGGCCCCACTTACAATGGATTCTGTGGTTAACCATGCTGTCGTACAGTGAGTCTCCTGCTTATCACAGTTGTCGCATTACTGAAGTTTCTTGGCATATGAAGCTGTCAACTTGCTGTATGGAGCCAGTCACACGTCAAACAGCTGCCACCCTATATTCATAACCTATCTTGAATCAGTCTGAAGGCTACTCGCCTAAAGGGACACTCAGAAAGTCCTTAAGTACACAGCTTTTCTTATCTAGAAAGGAAGTTTTGTTGCTTATAGGTAGCACCCTGGTATATGTGTTTTTTTCAAGAGGCAAGGATCTTCTTTTCCCTTCTAACACATCTCAAGTTTGCAGCAAAATCTGTATTTCACCAGGCGTGCGTACGCAGTGCACATCCAATCTTTGTCTGTCTGTGTTGACGCTGTTAACATTATTTATACATTACCAGACATGGGCTGGAAGCAACGAGATAAAAGCTGTATTTTACGAGTGCTTCCAGAAGCACTACCCTCAGTTGAATAATTACCTGTGGCATCTGCTGGGAGATGTGCATTATGAAACGGTGTGAGTTATTAATTTGCATACAATACACCTATTACTCAGTCTTCCCCCTTTTGTCAACTGACCATGGCATGCTGGACAGTCTCTTCCTCATCTAGAGGAGGACGTTAACCCTGCTTGCTTCTGAATCGGGACACCTGATCAGTGTATCTGTTGCGAAAGGCCAGGAAAGCAGATGGAGGGGTCCCATGGGTTATAATTACGTGTGGCTATGTGTGCATGAGGATGCATATGCATAAGAGAGAGCCTGTACAGCAACACTTGGTACGTGTCTGCATGTGCAAGAGAGAGGGGGGAAACAGGTTGGTTGTATGCTGCAGGCCTCTTGTTGGCCTCCTGAAGTATTAGATAGAATCGCACCTATTCAATCAAGCATATAACTCTAATTAACGTTGAGGAAGGACATCCTGCCCAATTAGGGTTTCCCTGCCGACCCTGCAGGATGTTACTTATGCTTCTCATCAAGTCTGCATTCATTTGCTCTACAAAATATAGATCACTAATAACGCTCTCTTTTTTTTTTTCTCCTGATGCTTCAGCTGCCTTCCTTTCCTTTCCCAATACTGCCTTTTCTTGCCTCTCTCCCCAAATGCAGTGCCAGCCAACACCTATTCCTTCCAGTCTTCTAAAGAAAGCATTAGTCCAAACTGGATGCACTTAGTACGTGCATCCTCATTTTTGCAGCGGACAGGAGAACAAGATTCAGATTAGAGAGAAGGAAATGCTTTCTGACAGCGAGGACACTGAGGTAGACTTCTCTGGGTGAGCAGGCTTACCAGGACTGAAGAGCTTTAAGAACAGTTCAGATTAATTTTCACCAAAAATACTGTAAGGTGTAGTTGAGTCTGTTTGGGGGCAGGAACCTGGTGATCTTTCAAGATCCTTTGCCATCATCATTATTCTTCAGTTCTAGCCTTATAAATAACTGCAGGTTCAACTCACTGTCTCCAGTTAGGAGGTTTTGGGGTTTTTTTGGGGGGGTGGGAGGAATATAGAAGGAATTAATATAGCTGGTGAACTTTGTAGTGACACCTGTTGGTACCTCCGGGCAGCAGATAAGGAGCAGCTGTACCTTAGCTTGAGGAACCTACCTCTGCTTCTCTGAAAGCCCTTCAGTGATCAGGGTCCTCCACGTCTGAGCTTTTCGTGACTTCCATTAAGGAGCTTCGCAATAGGGAGCGCCAGAAAGCAGACTGAGGGCACGCAGCCCTCCTACCATCTCATCTGCCCTCCAGGTAAAGGATTGAGGCCCCTAGCGTTCCTCCCATGCCCCTTAATAAGGATTTCAAGTATGCGAAGTTGTGTTAGTTACAAACCAGTCTTCCTGCTGCAGGGTCCTCTTCAGGACAGGTAGTAATTTCAGGCTCTGGCACTTCAGACTGCTTGCTGTATATGCAGTACACAGATCGCCACTCAGAGCAGACAAATGTTATCATACAATACCAAAGTGTGATACACGCGCTATGCCAAATTGCAACTNCCTAGCGTTCCTCCCATGCTCCTTAATAAGGATTTCAAGTATGCGAAGTTGTGTTAGTTACAAACCAGTCTTCCTGCTGCAGGGTCCTCTTCAGGACAGGTAGTAATTTCAGGCTCTGGCACTTCAGACTGCTTGCTGTATATGCAGTACACAGATCGCCACTCAGAGCAGACAAATGTTATCATACAATACCAAAGTGTGATACACGCGCTATGCCAAATTGCAACTCAGATAATTAAATTCTTTCCACCGACGTTCCCCTTCCCATTTTAGCTGAGCACGCTATCTTTCAATTACTTTTCTAAAGATTTATGTAGGGTTAAAGGGGAACTACTAAATGTTTCTTGCAGTCCATTCCTCAGCTGGCTGCAGCTGAGCAGTGAGAGTGCGAGCCATCCGTATCACTTCATTTGAATGGTAAAGTGCTTTGAGATCTTTGGGAGATGAAAAGCATTTCATACCAAATCACACCCTCATAGTGTTTCATTAACTACTTCTAAAATACTGTCTGCTCTTAATCTTAGCGAAGGAACTTGGAGATCTCGATTAATACACTATAGATCTGAAGCAAGAGAAGATGCAGGTAATAAAAGGTGGGCCTGAACCATCAAGACCGGCACCTGATCAAAACTTGTACGGTGCCTGTGCCTCTCCAGGGTCACGTTTTTGCTCTTGTTTGTTTCTGGATAATTTTTAATTGGATTGGAGGCCTTTCCTGAGTTTCTTCCAACCCATTTCTAAAGCCACTGCTGTTATGAATAAGCAGAAAACACTTTTGGCACTTACTTTTCTCTCTATTTCACCTTTTCTTTTCTTTTTTTTTTTTTTCTAATGGGCCCAAGTATCTACAAAGGGAGTAGGAGACAAAATTAAACCTCACATCCACAGGAATTACAAGAGAGGAAATTCATAGTATTCTAGTATTAAAAAAGGCCTTCAGAATTGTGGTGTCTCATTTTTAAATCCCTGTATTATAAAGATCTAAAGCATGTAGCTAAGGGAAGTACATAAGCAGATTTGATGTGGTGGAGAGCAGCTAGCTGGGATGCCGGTAGCTTTGCCCCCGCAGACTGCATCTGTTGGCACCGCAAGGGACACGGCGGTGACTGCAGGGACAGGCTCCTCTGTGCCACTGGCTGCACTGTGCTTTGGTGTCTGCTTAAAACTCTGCTCAATGCTTCGATGTTTCCCCGGCTGGTGAGTCTCAGGGTAAGTGCTGGAGAGCTTCTGGAGTTGAATCGATAGTTGCTATTGCTGCTTTCTGCCAAGACTTTAACCTTTTTTTAAGCAGTTGTGCACAACATTAATGAGTCTCTGCAAATAGAAGTCTGTATTAAATTGGCACTGGAGTTTGTGCCCTGGAGTTTGTTCAGGCACTAAATGCAGCTGAAGGGAAACTCTGAGTTTTATTCTAAAATGTTAAGTACCCAGAGTTTCCTCTCTTCTTCAGCAGGTGTCACAGCAAGTCATACCTCCTAAATGACCCTGTTAGTTTGAGTTAGAGGCGTTTAGTGTTATGACTCAGCCATTACACGCTGTATCTGGATAATTCCCGTCTCATCTTCCCTTCCATTCTGAGGCCGGCTGATGGATACAGTGATGGGGCCGAGTGAAATGCTGAAAGCAGCACGCTCGGCATGTCATGAGCTCTACAGGAGCCTTTTATCTACCGGGATTGCAAGCTAAACTAGTAGGTCATGTACATACTCCATGTAGTGTACACACACTTCACACATATAAACTTGTTATGTTCAGTATCCCAATCTTTATGGTATTTGTGAGAATAGGCTCAAGTTACTGACAAGGTGCCTAATATGATGCTTTCCTTTGAGCATTCTTCATACGAAATGTTTGTTATTTAATAAGCACTTAAACCTTAAGTCTTGAATAGCATTTCAAGCCTTTCTTGCCATGTCATCTGATTATAGCTCTGTTTACTTCACAGTCAGAATATGCAAATACCCACAACATGTCTTTACAATGAAATGAGAAATTACCAGAATCTTATTGCTGGTTTTCTCTTCTGCTTCCTCCTAGACAAAATCCACAAGAATAATTTCTCTCATCTGGTTGGTATCAGCTGGGCTGACAGAGTAAAACTATTGAGATCAGAAATAATTATGAAAGCTTAAGGGAAATCTGAAATGTGCATGTTCTCTTGGAGAAAGACAAAGCACATTTTCCAAATCACTGACACAAGCGAGCATGTTCCATATAGGTTTTGTTAAAAGATATATTTAAGAAAAAGAAGCCTTTATCTTGTCATTTTGATGGAAGGAATCAGAAGGATTCAAGTCTGAAAATGGGGCACAAGACAGGGATGTGGATGATTAAATACAGAACAATGTAAAAGACTTTCCAGGATGGAAAAACAAAATGTGACAGGCCTGATCCTCTGTTGCCCTCTGGCTTCTGAAGGCACTCGTGGTTGCGTGGAAAGTGCCACAACAGAGTACTGAGAGGACAGGCTCTGCTGGGCGAAGTGGACTGGGCTAAATGTCTCCAAGGGTAGAGCAGAGGGAGGCGTGGGTCTTCCAGCCTTGGGGTGGAGGTGAAAGGATCTGCTTCCATGGACCTGTGAGACTTGATCAGTACCGCCTCCATGCACGCTGGGGTCTTTCTGGTGGGAAGCTGTCAGCTCTTGGCTTCTCCCACCTTACCTAGCAAGACAAGGGGGAAGGAACATGATAATCCCGAGTGTAGAGGTGCTGGTAGAGTAGGGACTCCATTGCTCTGCATTGTGCTGGCAGGGACTGGAGCTGCTGAAGACAGCATGCTGGCCATCAACCTTGGGACTTCTTGGGCTACATGTTTGGGACCCATCTAGCAGATGGCTTTCCTCAGTAATTGGCGTGTACTTTCTCTGCAAGGTGTTGCTGTATCAGGCAGGGAGAGGGGGCTGAAGAGCCAGGGTGGCCTTCAGGTGCCTGATTTCTGACTGCTGAGGGGACCCCCTGAATGAAGCAGAGGTGTGGGGTCAGCTCTGGCTCCTCCTGTGTGCCGGGCTGGGCCTGAGCTGAGTAGCACCTCTGTCCCATGTCTCTTGTGAATGCCTGCACGTGTACCTGCATGGAGAGGGCAGCAGTCTTGCAGTGGCACACCAACAGGTTTGAGCGTTTGCTGAGTGTGTCCATGTCACTGGCTGGGTGAAGAGCAAGTGTTGCCTTCATCTCTTACAAGGACACAGGAGATTTTTGAGTTTGTGGAAATACAGGATCATAAAACCGTCAGTGTAAAACAGGACAGTTTAATTTTCTGAAATGCAACTAGATAGGTGGAGAGATTAAATCATGGTCTGTTTAGTCTCTCACCACCTAAGTCCCAGTATTTTAAAATATCTCTAGGTGACGTAAAAGTGCATCTAGACTTTTAGTAAAATATTGATACAATTTTTCATCTTGTGCTATTTCAAGATTTCCACATCAACAGTTAGGTTGGTTTTTTTGTAATGTATGCAGACTAAAGTAGAGGTTGGATTTGTTACCTAAGACTTATTCCAAGTGAAGAGGAATTGACAGTGCTATGTGTTTGAACTTACTCGTTTTTCAAAGAGTTTACTTTGCACTTCCTCTGAGGTTAACCTGCCAAATAGCACAGTCCGGGCTCCTTCACTGGTTCTGGAAAGACAGTAAAAAGTTTCCCCTGAAGACCGTTAGAGGTTAGATCTCTTCCCTCAGATTTTGATTTGCTGAATTCCACTTGTACAGAAGGCAGGAGCTTTACCACACTTGGCAGACAACAGTATTTCCATTAACAGCTCAAAATAAGCAGTTATCTGATAACACTGATAAATGACTGCCTTCTGGGAAGGGAGCGTGTTTTATTTAAAAGGCATTACCTGAACTGAATTATAAGGTGGGTAAGAACAGCCCTCCTTTCGTGTGAGTGGAACAGAAGGGCACGCTGCATCTCAAGTTTGCTGTGTGGGGTTTATACTGCAAAGGACTCACCTTCACTATTGTTTGTTACAGCAATCGCAGGAATATTCCCATGCTTCTTGCAAACTGTTGTAAGGGGTATGCATGGGAAGGGAAGAAGCACGCGTATTAGTAATGTTTTCATCACGTGTTTATTATTTTGTATATTTAGAAGTATGATTTTTTAGAAGCTCAATAAAGAAGATTGTTGAAAGACAAATTGCAAACAGAACTGCGTTTTGGTAATTTCTCAAATCAATCAGCGTACCAATCCCAGGCTAAGTTTTGCTTTGGTGTGGTGTTGGCATAGGGTCACATCTGAGTCCAAATATAGGTTTGGAACTTGCCCAAAGTTCAGAGATGGTAAGATCTGAAATTTGCTTTTCATCACTCCTGACTATTTGCATTGGAGCTATGCTGCCAAGAGACCACAGCTAGTAGAGAGGCAGGATGGACTATTGGTCTGACTCCATGTGGCAGTCGCTAGATCTGAGCATAAAGAGCACTGATATTTAAAATTAACTCGGAAATTTGTCCTCTCCTGCTGATAGCAGACATTGACCAAAACAAAAATTCTAGACTCTGGTGAAATCCAGATCTACGTCTTAATCGTGTGATGAGACAGGCTATGCAGTCAGGTTTCGACGGCTCTTACATTTGTGGTAGATTCTAGATATATATTTTTGATGGGATCACGACTTGGCAACCAGTGCTATCTGACAGTCTATATGAGAATGGGATTCAAAGCTTTTTCATTTTTTATATGTTTACAAGAGCATTTATTCTTCTTTAATAAAATAAAAGGTTCTATATTGCTTCTGGTTTCACCTGTACAGACGTTGAGAGCCAGTAGGTTAGTAAAACAGTCTGGGGGAAGGTGGGGTTATTTAATTTCATGGTGGCACATTACGTAGTTTTCTGTCTCTGAGGTCGCTGGGGATGATGTATAAAAATGGGGTCTGTCAGAATATCAGGCACTGTTTCTCCCACTCTAATGCTTCATTTGTACTCTGGGGGTTTTTTTCTGGTTTTGCTAAACAATTAGTCATCCAGCTGAGAAAGTTCACTTACAAGCTCAGACCTTCCTAGCAGAGTGTTCAGCGTCTCAGATGCACAAAATCCTGCGTATCTTCTGTCATTAAGTATCTTGTAGTCTTATCAGCCAGGGTAGGATGATGGTCCTTGTGGTCTGGACAAAACCCAGATCTGACATCCAAAATTTCTCACGGAATGCAAAAAGTTAAGAGGGTTTCTTTTTGTATTTTGCCCTACAGAGAGTTTTGTTATCAGCAGAGACAAACATAATTCTTGTGCAGTACCGGTCCCTGATTCGGAGAGGGCTTATGCATATGATTAGATTTCAGTGGAGCAGCTTGTGTATAAATTTAAGCAAGCATTTGTTACAGGATTGGAACTATTGTGAATAAGATGCATAGTACCCCCGGGATCTTTTGATGAAAGGTGTTGTTATCTGTATCACTCATATCAGATACATTGCTTTTACATGAATGCTGTGGTTGTAGTCAATTCATTTTCTAATGTTTGAAAAAATAGATACAAACCCTGGATGGCCTGAAAAGAGGATCAACGTATCACAGGCACTGCACGTAGATTCTTCCCTAGCACAGCTGGCTGACAGGTATTTCATGGAGTTAAAGGTCATACGTTCTTTTGTGTGTCAGGCTACAGTTTGCACATAGATCAGGTATCTTTGATGTTTGTATTCACACACACCACTTAAAAGTTCTTCCCGCTGACTGTGGCAGAGCTCAGAATTAGCTGGCTAGCTAAAATCACACGGCCTGAATTTTCTTTTGTGTTGCCCAGCACCACTGGCTATGATTAGATTCCAACAGAATTGTCCAAGTGTTGATAAGCAGCGACTGATTTGTGGCCAGAGCAGGAACACTGTGAAGTGGATAGGCTTGAACAAGGTAGTCTAAATGAAAAAGCATCTACTGGTTTCCTTGGAAGGCAGTGCAAAGATAATGATTTGTTTTCTCTCTGTGCGTTAGAGACGGAAGGGAGAGCCGCTTGCAGCTCTTTTCTCACTGGAACATTCAAACTCATGTTTCTGAGAGCCTGAGTCCAGTCCTGGGAAAACTAATTTGCCTCAACCTGTGATCCCTGTTATATTCTGTGGGCTGATCATCACAATCAACAAGCTCATCAAGATGGGCTTAAGCTTCTTAACATTCCTTGAAAAGCTTCCCAAAGTCCCAGGGTTCTTTATGGCAGTTGTATTGGAAATGTGCCATTTCTTCAGACAAAGGCTGAAGTCCTGAGCCTGCTCATGGTTTGCATTTGATTTCAATTGAATCAGGATTTCACTCAAACTGGTCTACACGTGTGGTCTCTTTGTACATCATTTTCCCCGCAAACCAACTGAAGTACCCACCACCTGAATGACGTAAGGTGTGTCTTCTTTCTGGAGCACGTGTTGCATTTTGTGTAGATTTGTCTGGTTTCCTAGTTGCCTTCATACTCAGTAGTTTTATGTAAGGCTAAAGAGAAGCTGCATTTAGCACGAGCTAGAAGGAGCAGTGGCTGGGTGCCATCCGTTTCTAAGTGATGAAGAACTCAGCTAGAGACTGAGGGTTGGATGCATCTCTCGGAGCTAGTGGTCTACGCTCTCATAGTCAAGGGATAAAAGTAGCTACTTCTGCAGCATAACCCATCTGTGCTTGTTCAACTTCTACCTTAGGAGGAGACAAATTTAGAAATGTTTATTTCTCTCCTTGACTGAAAAGGAAGCCTAGCCAAAGAGTTCAGATACAGATACTTGTTGCGTAATTTGGACCTGTAATTAATTTGTTGTGTAATTAAGACCTGTAATTTGGATAGACAAATCCCAAGTCGTGCCGAGCAGGAATAAAGCTCCTGCTATCAATCAGTGTCAGCTTTGAAAATGCTCTTGATTATTTTTTTTTCCCCCTCTTGCGTTCATGCTAGAGTATCATGATGTCCCAATATTGGGCCATAGTGGCAAGTAGGATAAGCAGTGCAAAATCTCATGACCCTACAAACTTGAACAATTTTATGGACAGAACATCTAGGTAATTGTATTAAAAATAATTACTACTATACTTGTTAATGACCTAGCTTTTCTTAACTTACCCTCTAGTATAACTGTGTATATATAACTGAACCGGTAAACACTAGGAACGTTACCTGTGGATTTAGTATGGGATACGTCAGAGTTTGGTGCTAGGAACTCGGGCTACTTGTCACACGTCTCAATGGAAGCCAATAAAATATATTTTGGATCTAAGTTAGGAAAAAATGTATCTTTGTAGTGCAATGAGCTCTGTCTGCAGAAGTATGTTGGGATAGTTTTGACTGTAACAATGAGATTTTACAAAAACATTCTGAAGCAAAAAACAACTTCTTACCCCCACGCACTGTATTTTAAGGGTCAAAAGTGAACTCTGAGAGCAGCAGAAGTCTGCCTTTGTGCCACACTGCAATTGGTATGTGTCCTCATTAGAAGGAAAAGTGATCCACCTGAAGCAGGATGTCAGCTTAACAACTTTCCTCTTTCCCACATACTCTTCATTGAACGAAGTGTGGGGGAGGGGGTATTGTCAAAGTCCCTCAGGATCACAGTTTATGAGAAACTTCATGCAAGTTTAAAACCTATTTGAGTCTCTTCTTGCTGCTGATACTTGCATAAGGCAGGTTTCTTCAATTATTTAATCTCCGCTTTCTACCAGCAATGACTGGCTTCGTTTTTTCTTCAGCCATTTGGTTTTGCTGCCCCATGAAAACCCTGGTGTTGCAGGGGTTTGGTTTTGGGGTTTTTTTGTTTGTTTTTTTGAGGGTCACACTAAGGATAGCTCAGCAATTTGAAAAAATAACATACTTATCTCGCGTTCCCCCCCAGGCACTGAATGAATAAAAGCAAATCTACAAAGACATTTAACGTGGGCACCTAAAGGCACGCCAGGACGAGACACACACTACATACCTGGTAAAGCACCACGACAGGGTGAAGGAGATGGGTCTCAAGAAATTAAAGTTCTTTTAATGTTCTTGTTACAGAACATCCCAAAACAATAATAGGGAGCAGTAAAGAAAAAGTCTCATTTTTATCAGGAAAATCAAAACTGAGTTCATTGCACAGTCACATGCTTCCCACTGAGGGCTTAATAAAGACTCCCTTTACTGTTGGATCTTGCCATAAATAAGCAGATGGTGGTGATTTTGGGTCCAAATTGTTGTTTTTACATGCAAAATGTCTTTAGATAGCAGGAGAAAAGGCTGAATAGCTTTAAATTAAACAATAAAAGCATGCTGTATTTGAAAAAAGAAAAAAAAAAGATGGAAGCAAGAGCAACAATACTATCAGTATGAAAAGCCTCGAAGCCTGAAGTTCTGGCAATATTTTAAAGCAAAGTGAGATAACACATAGTTAAGATTACTCAAATACAGTAAATTGGAAAATTGGTGGAGTCTTGCTGATTTATAGCAATAGAGTTTTGCTCCTATGATTTTATTTTCAAGTTAATACTTCAAATACATGATTTAAAAAAAAAAAAAAGGTCTAGCTATAAGCCTATTTTGGATGACTGGTTACACAGCTTGCACCTGAAGTTTTGTATTTTGAATATTTACTTTTAGCCTACTTTTCAGTCAAGTTGATGAAGACCTGCCTGCCTTGATTTACACCCTCAGAAGGATTTATGCCATAACATCACTAGTGCTTTGTGTTGTAACACGATCCCTGTAACACTTCAGTCCTGAGCGGCGGTGTCTACACGAGAAGGGCCTCGTGCCCGTGAAAAGTCACGTTAGATTCAAGCCTTTTGCTTCTCTGGATTAATAGCGCCTAGTGTAGCTGTCTCCTAGATGCTTTTACTTCCAGATACTGCGTTTTCTAGAAGGATTCAATATGCAAGATTTGAGAGAAGCATAGGCACGTAGCACCTGGAGCATTTGCCCTGGAGCTCTAGCTAGTTTCCTTGCCACAAGCGTAAACCCAACAGCTGCCCCATGACCACTGTCAAGGCCTCTCACACGGGTTCTGGTTCCAGGAGGAACTGATCCAGAGCCTTTCCTGGGCAGCTGCCAGGTTTTCTTACAGACTCTCCAGTCCACAAAATTGTTATATATAAATGCTCTTGGTGGGAGCTGCCCACAGCAACGCAGAGCACCGTCTAGCCCCTGCTGCTTTGGGGTCGCTCAGGCAAAGGACCGCAGCTCCTGTGCTGTAGGCAAGGTCTCCTTGTTGGCGTTCACGGAAGCTGAAGGTCCAGCTCTCCGTATTCGTGGCAGAGGTTGCATTACACTGCTTGTTATGAGGAGCTCTTTCAGGATTCCCACCGTACCAGCCCGACCTACCTGTTATATTCTAATAGCAGCTATTCCTCTCAGCGCTGTTCTTGTATCTTCTCAGAGTCATAATACTAAATTTCAATGTGTTGAGTTTAGGTACAATTAAGACCACCAGGAAGGTCACTTTGTAAACTAAATCCAGAAATGCGCTGGCGTTAGCTTCATTTCTAGCCTCACGTACAGCCTGTTTGAATTTGTCTGTTGGAGGGGCAGCGCTGTGTGCATTGGGTGAGCACCGAGGGCTGAGCAGGAGTGAGCCCACGGCCCCGTTCAGTTGCCCTGGGAGGACAAACTGACCCTCCAAGAGAGATGAGACGGGGGAAGGCAGCTGCTTGACTGGGACAGGGTAACTCTGCCTCAACATCCCTCTGCAGTCCGTGGCTAAATACCACGTGTTGTTGTAGAGGAAGGCTGCTTGTAGCAGCTTACGTCCTCAGACAGAGGATAAAACTACTTTGCCTGCTGAAGAAGTCCTCCCAAGCTTGAGCCTTGTGACCTCTTGAGAAGGGACGGTGTTCCCTACAGCTGCTGTTTTCATTTTGGTCGTTAAATTCCAAATGAAAGTAAAGTAGCGGACGGGAGCAGAAAAGCTGGAATTTGTCCAGGTAAATATTGGCGTGTAATAATTGCAAGTGAGCTCGTGTTTCCTTCTCTGGAACGGGTCACAGATTTCACGTGCAGGCTTTGCCTTACCCACAGCTTAAATGCAGCTGTCTCAGGGGAAATATGGAGGTTATTTAATAGTGTCCAGCAATGACACAAAACAACTTAGGGCAGGAAGAGAAGAGCAGCACCATATTAAATGAAAACTGCACGGAGCAAAATTTAGGGAGACAGAATGTAATTACCCAACTTGGACTGTGGCCAAGGCACTGATGCTAACACCTATATTATTAAAAAAAAAAAAAAAAGGAAAAAAATGGCACAAGAGTCATCAAAATCACAGACATGAGACCGTGCTTTCAGCCTTTCTTCTGAAAGGTGGCACCTCAAGTAGCACGGCACCCATTAGCACTGTGCCGGGGTATTGATTCAGTACCGACTAAGAAGGAAGAAGGGCACCTACTGAAGAATATGTATCAGCTAAGAAGTGAGATGCTTTCATTGTATAAAATAGAGGTCTTATAGCACTGTTTCCCCAGGAATACACCACTGAAAAAAAAAAAATAGTTTGCACTTCACCTCCAAGGAATTTTGCAAAGGTCAGCCACTAGAGCCAGTTGAATGCATTATTTAGTGACTTGACCATTTTATTACTGAATATTTCATTGGGTTTGTTTTTACAATCAACTATTTCTGTTCATGCTAAAAGGACGTATCGCTAAATCCCCATTTTTACTGTGGTAGACAGTGAGCCAGCGGCAGCCAAAGGAAGCAGGTTGTCCTTGATTTTTAGCAGCTTCTAATTTTTTTGGGTTCCTTTGGTAACTCCCACCCTCAAGTGAGTTTCTCTGGGTTACTCTAGAGGACTGTAATAGAAATCAGGATCCTTGTTGCTGCCCAGATAAAATTCAGTAGCTTTCCGCAGAATTACTCTGTATTACACCATGAGGTCCTGAAGATACAGCATCAAGTACTTACCAAGGTTCTTTGGGAATATGGGAATAAGGAAAGAGAGAAAGTCAGTCGAAGGCAGAGGTGCTCTGGTGGGAGGATGGTTTTTGCATGTCCTGTGCAAACCAGAGACACACAGACTGGAAATGACCCATACGTCTTTCACGGCTACAATTTTAGCCACGGAACCGATTCAACCTGNCAGCAGAGGTGCTCCGGTGGGAGGATGGTTTTTGCATGTCCTGTGCAAAGAGAGACACACAGACTGGAAATGACCCATATGTCTTTCACGGCTACAATTTTAGCCACGGAACCGATTCAACCTGGATGTAGTCTTCTACCCTTTGCAGAATGGGTGTCTTCCTGAAGGAATATCCTGAGATTTCACCTCAATCAGAAGTTCCACAGTTGATGAAAATCATTTGAGATCTCAGGGCCTGTGTTGTGCTCAAATTCTTTCTGGGCGAAAATTCAGTAAACCTGTATAAGATGGTTACCCAAACATGCTTTTGACCTTTGCCAGTCTATCGTGGTGTTTTCCTGAAAGGGTAGGACAAGAGTTTTAGGAAAACAGATTTGTTTTATAAAACAGATGCAGAAGGTATAGATAGCTTATGTTAAAGTTGCATTTTGGCATTTACTTCATGTTCAAAAATACAGGAGCTATGTATCTCAATATTTTGAGTGTTTGTTTTTTACTGGGATATCTCAACTTTCCTGGGTGCGTGCTAAATGATTTGTAAGATCCAAATAGCAGAGCAGAGCTTGCTTTTTACAACTAAATACTATTAAGCACTTCTAACATTATCTAGTTACCTTAAGTCTTCATGGGCAGCAGCTTCTACTGCTTTTCCATACAATGCGCTTTCAGAACCTGTGCATTCACCACTGTGATTTTATGGGTATCTGTAGCAAGTTGGAACATTTTAGGTTAATAAATTACATAGCAGCATTACTACGTGGAGGTTGTATTTGCTCCACAGTTACAGCTGAGACTTACTTTCCATCATAAACCAAATAAACATAGCCCCCTCTATATTATCAAAAAAGCTCTTTCCATTTCAAGTTATGAGTAAGTGGTCTCTGACTAGTTAAAACTTTCTTGCCATATTTTAGTGACGTCTGGCAAGATGGTTTTCAAGAGATAGGACTCAAAAATCATTTATGTTTTTAAATGTTCTTCCAATGTTTTCTCCTTGTATCTTAATCTAAAATTGAGTTCTAAAAACTTCTTTGGTGTTGACTTAAAGAGGTTTATTTTGGAACAACTTTGAAAGAAGATGAGGCCATCAAATGACTCTGAGAACTCTGAGCTGTCGTTGCCGAAGGAAGGCTGGCGTTCCTGCCTGTCCTTTGAGGAATGCTAAGAGAGATGTAAATGACTACAGCTGAAAATACACAGAAGACATTTTCCAGACTGCTGTTTCTGAGGGTGTGATCTGACAGGCTATGCTATTAAACACTCTCTTCCTCACCGCTCCTCACCACCAAGGCAAAACTGTCACCCCCTTGAAGAAGGGGAAAAGGTTGTAGGACTCGGGACAGGAGGGTAAGGGTCTCTGTCTTCCCTGGGCCTTATCTTATACGCAGAAGTCTATAGTGAGTTGAAAGAACAGAATATAGCAAACACAGCCAGCATATACCTACAACGTCTGAGGAGAAAATTCTGCAATTAAAAGTGTTTTTTTGCACACACAGATTTGCATGGGTCCTGCATAAGCAGACACCATTAAGAACTCTTCTTTGAACAAGCAGTGCAAGTTTTCAATATTTATGATTTATCATGGATGAAAGGTTTTTCTCTCTGCAAGACAATGATTTCTCAACTTTTAGTAGCTCTCATTTTGATCAGCGCTGAGTCCTTACCTATGGTGTCTCCATGAAAAGAAACAAACTTTGAATCAATCTTGCTTTACATACAGACAGTCTTCCTTTATTAATGAGCAGAAAACGCTAGAATGCCTTTCTCTTAATCATACAGTAATTTCACTAATTCCAGCCGCCTTAGTGATCATACTACAAACCACAAAAAGATGTAGTTTAAATTTCTTATTAGATAAACAGCATACTGCATGTAGTCTTCATTAAGATCCCATATGCCACCAGTTATGCAAGCATCATTAAAAAATGAGTGAACACATCTACATTTGTAACTCTCCTTGGCCAATATCATGCAATTACAGCATGTGTATAAAAAGAAAAATAATGATCTGATGCACATGCAAAGTGAGTCAAGATCCATTTTGCACTTTGTCATTGCTCCATTTGGAGCTTGGAGGGGTTTTCTGACAGCCAAAGACAAAACAAAAGCTCTGAGTGGGGATAACTTAGCTGGCTTGTGATCTGCAGGGGGGACCCATCCCAGTCCTCCACGGTGCCTCTACTATGGAGCTATCCTGCCATGCCTGGAGAGGATGTGGTAAGCTCCACAGCTATTAGCCTTTTTCATCCTGCCTTAGCACAGGGAGGGTTGGTAGTCCCAAATGATCCCTGTCCTCGTTTTAGCGCAAAGCTGTCACACAGCAGGTTCTATCAAAGACATCCAGAGGGGACCGAGCTTTGAAGCATCACCATCCACTCATGCTGGTATGCAGGGTGGCTGCAACATGGCCCCAGAACTACTGAAGCAATAGCTTTATAAAGCCCCTATATGAAAAGATGGTGACAAAAAATGATCTAAAATTGGTATACTGGGATTGCTGTAGAGGATTTTTCACATTTAAGATTTCTTTTTTTTTAAAGATCATGTTCTTTCACAGAAGTACTCAATGCAAAAATGCCACATTTTATTGAACAGGTACATCATGGAAAAGAAATGAGAGTAAGGCCTTTTTTATACTTATAAATGATTGGGTTGTTTTTAAATGTAACTTTAGCAATTAATTTTGTGATTCATCTCAAAACTAAAATTTTTTTTCAACATGTCTAACTATGCCACAGAAATGTTTTGAAATATTTCACTTTTAAATTAGAGGTCATCTAGCCTCAATGTCCTTTTTCATAGTATGTTTGCGTCTGAAATAGCTTTGAACAGAAGTGAAAAACCCAGGTTGAAGCACAAGAATGAAGGCAAGAGCTGTTTTCTACTGACGATCTTTCAGAAGAGATCAGACCGATCACCTCCCAGCTTCTTGATGAAACAGGCCAAAGTCTAACCCTTGGAGAACACCCTTCCATCAGAAAGGGCGTTACAGTACCATCTCTTTACTATTTACTTATCCTCACCTTTCTCATCACCACCCCAGGATTACCAAGGTTACTCCCTACCCAAAAAAATAACCCCAATTCAGCTAAAATCCTCACTCCCATAACGAGGCAAACACTAGCTTTTATCTGAGGCTTGGGAATTTGCTATTACTATTGATTTAATACATCACATTTTCAGCTACTGTGGTGGCAAGAAAAAAACAACAAAGAGGCTGGTTACTAGGTAGTATCCAGACCAGTATTTTATCTGATTTTTTTCAGTCTGTTGTAAGAGTGATACAGCAAGATAACAGTACTGACTTCACCTCAACCTGCTGTAACGAGCTGGAGAATTAGAGCCAGTAGCTTCATCATGGAAGTTGTATCAGCTGTAGTAAGTACAGCAATATTTACCACAAGAAGAAATCCCTCCTAGTCTACTTTCTGATACTTTGGGTTCATCAATAACCAGCAAAAATGTAAAGGGCTTCCGTTGTCTTACTTTCCAAAAACGAATTATTCTAGAGAAAAAAATCCATTTACTGCTTACTCTTTAACTGGATGTTATTCCCAAGTGCTGTGTAATCATTAAGTGAGCTTTAACTTAACAAGTGTGCTGCTCTTAGCACATTTTTACTTATGTAGTAGTAAATTAACTATAACAGATTATAACTGTTCTCTATCATTTAGCAATAAGTGAGACTTCCCGTAAATATCTTTAAAACTAAACCGGGGTGTTTTTATGGCACTTGCTCACCGCTCATTCTCGTTTATGATCACAGGTGAAACAATATCCATTTCAAAGAAAAGAAGATTATTTTTCATGCTGAGATTCAAAATTCCAGTTCATTTGCTTTCTGGTTACTGGGAAGGAAACTGCACCACCTGAGGTCCGTCTCACCTGGCCACCTCCGGTAGATGAGCAATGCTTTGATAACGGGGATGGGAACACTTCAGTGGCCTAAGTGAATTTGCTGGATCAATGAGGCATCGCCGCATGTTCAAAGTGATTTCCTTCAGTATCTCATAGTTTCACGCATTTATATCACAGATTTTGCTTTGGGTAGCAATCAGCAGCTGTTTTCTGAATGACTACAACGCTAAGAGCCAAATCCCAGCAATACGGTAACCGATCCCAGAGCCTCTTATTTAGAGGAGCTCTCACCTTTTTTATCTGCAGCCTGCTGAGTTCTTATGTTAACCTAGGCCTCCACGCTTGTGTCTAAAGGGGAGAAAATCCGTCTGAAAGCCTGTCCTTATGTGACGCTTCTTTTCTCTGTCTGCTGTCTACAGATAGGGAATGACCATAATTAATTAGAATAGCTACTAAAGTAATTTCTGGAGAACAATGATGATATTTAACTCGAATATTGTTTTCTCCAGGGCTTTAAGAATTTGCACTTCAAAGGGAAAAAAAAAAAAAAAACCAAAACGGATCTGGCACTTACATTTATGTTAGGCTGACACTGTTGGTTTGCTGCCAAAGAGGCGTACCACAGAGGCAACAGCTGAGGGATCTCAGCCGTTGAACCTTGGTGCTAGCCTTATAAGAAATCACTTCCATGGTGATAGGGAATATCTCTGTCCGTTTCGTCCTTAAAGTTAGAGAAATGCCACCCCAGGTTGAGTTAAATCAGAGCTATCTCATATAGCCACATGACCCTTCAGAATCAAATTGATGCCATCAGCTTGTTTCACGTTTAACAGCCGGAAGCAAAGTCTTACAGAATTAAAATCTTGGGGTTTCAAATTAAAAATTAATTTTTAATTATTAAGATATTAAAAGTAAAATTAAAAAATAAAATTAAAAGCCTGGTCTGGCCTCACCCTCTTATTACCTACAGCATATCACAGACCTCTTCATACAGCCTGTCCTTCCTCTGAAGTTTTCTATATTGTTGGTTTTGGGTTTTTTTTTTAAGGGCAAAAATAAACATGAGGTGAAATATAACTGTTATTCTCCTACCCTCAGCAAAAAGAACTTGTGCTTGTATTTTCATAGCGTTAAATTTGCATTTGAAAACTGTTTAACTGTAATGGCCCCTTGTCAGTATTCTCAGTCAGAAATGTTCTTCTGAATCCTTGGCATCTCTTCCTCTCCCAGTTCATGGGGATTTTGGTCTCTAGCAGAGAACAAACTAGCTAAAAGAGGCTAGTGGAATTTGAGTTGCGTAGGGATGTTAAATTAATTATGCATAAAGTGTCTACTCCCTTTTTTCCAATAAGTCCATATGTTCTTTTAAATATATAGAATGATGGCATTAGATAGGTAATAATCTTTGATTTCTCTCAGCAGCCTTAACTGAACTGTGAGATCGAATTGCTCTTCTGGAAGCAAACTGCCTATTTTAGCTTGGCAGAAGAAAACATATTCGTCCAGTCAGGCAACTGCAGGAGCAGGAGAGAACAGGAGTTTGACTGATATTTTCAACAGTACTATTTTTTAACATGTAGACACGTCTCTTTTCTTTTATACGCATTGTTAAAACAATGTCTCTAATTTGGAATTTGGGAATTTTTTTGATGGAGGGAGTTTTGGAAGTGGCCCACTGTCACTGGAAAATATTGCTGTATTTAGAACCTGGATTTCTGTCTGGATGATTTGCATGCACAACAGTTCTACTGTGTCCGCTCTTCTTCTTGAGGACTTACTTTTGTCAATCTATGTTATTTAGAGTATTATTAGTTCAGTTCTTACGCTATTCTGAAAACTGAGAAAAATATTTGTAGTGTATCTTATTTTTTCAAATTTAAACATTTTTATTTGTAAACAATACCCCTTAGAGTCTGTAGAGCAAGGCATATGTGAGCGAGTCTAATACAAGTTATTTTATTCCTGTATATCCATAACCTAATCTTGTTCTCAGTTCAGGTGACGTCCCTGTTTATTGTCTTGCCCCAGTGTATAAAGGTATCATCAGACTTTCAGTGTGGAGACCTCAAGGAGACAGGTATTGGTCATCAGAGGCTTGATCTACGTGTATTATGTTTATGTGGCTGTGCTGAAAGTTAAATAAGGGCAAGTTCATTAAGACAGGCTAATGCTCATGTTATGGACAAACTTCCCTCAGTAGCGATGCTTGTTTTATAACGTTTGAGAACATGTGTTTCCCTCTCAGTCTTTTCATTGATAGCCAGATGTAAGGGAGTGCTGGAAGCAGATAGCCAAGAGTAATTACAGGTATCCTGGTGATAGCCTGTGTTATGAGTCTGATTGTAAAAATATTTGAAATTTTGATCAGATATGTAACATTAAAAGCATGCCAGATAAATTATGAAAAGAAAAATGGAAAGGAAAGTGGCTGAGTTGTTTAACACCTTAACTAAAAGGGGGGAAAAAAAAAAGTGCATCAAAGAAGCCTAAGCAGCAAATCTGTTTGCTGTTTTTTCATCAAATATTAACTGGATCCTGAGGGGTTTTCATTATCCAGATGAAAATATTGGGCTTATTTATCAGAGTGCAGAGGCTTACATTGAAATGATAGTATTGTATTCATCATGGAATGGTATACATCAGAGACACTGAAACTGGTCAACTGATTGACGCCTTACGCTTGGCTGTGATCCTAGAAGCCCTGGTAGCATGTGTTCAACTCTTCACACTGTGTTTCCGCAGCACTTCATTGAGTACAGGGCCTTTGACTGTAAACTCATTTTGCCAGGGTCTTTGATTCCTTGTCTGCACCATGTAGCTGCTATCAGTTTACAAATAAAGAAAAACTAAAATTGGTTTATGAACTGTTATTATTATAACTGAGTTCTGCTATTAGCTAGGTCTAAATGTTTTCATATATTCCACACCCCTGTTGCCCTTTGAGATTTTTAACTGTTGTTTTCTTGTACATTAATAATTTCCTTGTGTAATTGTTCCCAAGAGAATGAGATGAAAGAATTATGAATTAATTTGCATCTTTTAATGTACTAATACACTTACCAAGAAGAAAATTTCACTCCATCCAGGTGGAAACCAATCACTTTAAATCAAAGCTTACTGAATTTCAATGTGGTTTTCTTTTCAAGAAGTTGCAGAAGAACAGTGCCCTGCATGTTAAAAGTAATTAGAAAGCACAAACAGCAAATTTAGAAAAAGCCCCGGGTCATTTTTTGCTGCAGTATAGAGTTCACAGGCATTTAGGAAAATGAGTATTTGTTGTATTTAAACATAATGAATAGCAATTTCTTGGAGGTTGAGAGGTCTCATGCTGTAAATGTGGAATTCACCCTTTCATTGAAAAATATTTTTAAACTGTTCTAGCTTTTTTAATCATCCGATGTAAATAAATAATTCATGCTATAGACTCTAATACATGGATCAAGAAAAAGAAATGTCCTTTTATGTACAATTTATTCAAATCGAATCTTCAGGGAACAAAATGTTCTATCTTATGTATTCATTTATAACTGTACAATGTCAGGTCCTTGTTCACCAAAGTACTCATCTTCATGTATTTCTGAGCACTTGAGTAACCAACGCACTACTCCTGAGTAACTACAGCAACAGTTCTGAGCATGTGCTTTAAGATAAATACATTAGAGTGCTGTTCCAAGTAGTAGTATAGTTCCTCACAACCTTAAGTGATTTACTGGACTGGGGATTCAAGTTTAAATACCTTCATGTATTTTAACCCTGCTTAAATTCGGGAATAGAAATGAATGCTCTAGCCCTCCTTTTCCACGTGAGATGTAAAATACATAATTAATGGAAAATATAAGACTTGATATCAAACTTCCAATTTTTGAAGTTTATTTTAGTAGTTGACAAAGTTTAGCATTAACATTTGGCAGGGCAAAAAGATTTGTTTAATTGGCTGTAGACCGTCTAGGCCAGAATGAATCCCACAGTATGTTTTGAAAGAAAATGCTCTTTAGTATCAATATCCCTGTTTACTGTCTGAAAAAGGCAAGCGGACTTCTTGTTAAGAAAATAAAGGGAGGGATTGCAACTGCCTTTAACCAAGAGTTGATTATATTTTGCAGCTGGTATGGGAGAGGGAACAGAAGAGGGGAAGGGACTGATGAAGGTCAGGGAGAAAGCAAGGATAAAATCATACTATCATAGAATTGTTAAGGTTGGAAGGGACCTTT
>RSEF01000006.1:2608683-2638400 GCA_003993805.1 Himantopus leucocephalus
TCCCCAAGGGCACTTGCTCGTTAGTGGGCTCAAGCGGCTTGCTCAGTCTGGGAGATCACAGAGCTCCCATTGTCCAAGTTAAACTCGGGCACCATTTCTTCCCCTAATCTCTCTGGTTTACTGCAGTCTGCTAGCGCTTCCCAGATACAGGATTAGTTAAGCCCTCGCAAGCTTTTCTGATCTCCTAGTTATATCTGTGGTGACCTGGAGCTCATGCAGGCTACAAAATCTGCCTGAGGAACCAACAGGGTGTTGTATTACCCAGCGTAGGTGGTGACAGGCACCTCAGTTACCAGACTAGCATCTTCAGAGGAATTTAGCAGTCTAGTGCCTATGGTTTTGAGCCCTTTGAGCTCAAAAAAGCATGTTAGAGATAGCTGTTTTGTTACAAAAACCCCAGTTGGCGTTTCTGTCCTGAGAGAAGAAACATCTTAGATTCAATCCAGCGCATCAGGCTGCATGTTGGAATTGTTGAAACCCAGACAGATTTTATCTTTCAGTTCAGAAAAATGCCAGCTAGGTTTGCTTGTCTGTCCAAACCATATCTGGTTTAAATTAAGTTCATCTAGACAGCAAAACGGAATTGTAAACCAGAGAATAAATCTCAAAACAAAAAAAGTCTCACTTTTCTTTTTCAAATATCTGCCTAAATACTACAAGTACAGTTTTTCTCATAGAGTTTTCCAGGCTGCCGTCCTTGCAGCAATGTGAAAATCAACTACCTGTGGTACCACAGCAAATTTAAAGATTGCCTTCCTTTCCTATTCTGTCAACACTTTGGGCAAGCAATTATCTTGCCTCTATTAGATTTTCTGTCTTTAGAGAACTGTTTTCACCTAGGGTGAGTTACTAAGCTGACAAAATGAGGAGGAGAATTTTTTTCACTGGGGCTTTATTGGGACTGGTTTATTACCATAATCTTCTAATCATCATAAACTTCGGTGTGAAATGGACTGAGACTTCTAGAGAAATATAAGGTTGTGAATCTTCGTACAAGTTAGAGTGTTAGGGTGATTTGTACACGCAGAACAATACCTGAACATGGAACTGAGGAAAGACAGTATACCCTCATCACTCTTCTCTCTCTCCTGCCTGCTGCAGGCATCAGAAGTCAGTCAGGAAGGTGACGTCTCAGTGCACGCTTTTGCCATGGTGACTATACGGGTGGTTGACCTCAACAACCACCCACCAACGTTCTACGGAGAAAATGGTCCCCAGAACAGATTTGAACTGACCATGTACGAGCATCCCCCAGAGGGTGAAATCTTGAGGGGACTGAAGATTACAGTCAATGATTCAGATCAGGTAAATGGAAACTATGTGGACTTGCAGTTTTCCTACCCTAATTTCCCAAAGACTAGAAAAAGTTAGCAGATGGGGAAATGTCATTTTAGGAACTCAGCTATTTCACCTGCATTCCCCAAAAGCCCAGGGCAGTAGTTGTAGGGTGCATGAACACAGAGAGTTTGGACCCAGAAGTATGCTTCATCTGTCATATACTGTTATGTCGATAAGAAGGGTGGTCCTAAAGCTGCAGCCCAGTTCTTCTGGCGACTAAAGTTGAACAGTCCTTATGAACTTCCCCTAACTACTGGTTACATTCCGTTGTTGTCAGTGTAATGTCCGAGAATGTGTTCCCTTTGGAGATTTACTTGCAGTTTCTAATCACTTTAGTAACTACAAGTGCAATTGCCGTCTGTATCTTTTCAGCCCCTGCTGGAAACAATACAGTCTGTACCCTTACATTGGTTTTATTACAATATATTATCNACCCTTACATTGGTTTTATTACAATATATTATCCTTCGGCCCTTATCTTACAGCAAGAGTCTGCAATGCATGCTTTGAGAAACCATTCCCACCGGAGTCACATTTTTAGGTAATCTTAAAAATTGTGCCAGAGCCAAACTAACTCTAACCAGATAAAGGAAAAGGAAAGAAGACTCCATCCATCTCAGCCTGCTATCTAACTGACCTGTGATGCCCGTAGACACTATGGTGATGGTTGCTATAGGGATCCCTAAGCTAAATACTGTATGAATGGCATCCATCTGAGTTAGCCTGAGGTTAGGTAGTGACAAGAGAAAAGCTTAATGCATCTGAGAACTGTATTACTATTGGAAAGAGTGCTCTTATATAACTGTGCTCAGTATTGTGCTGTTTTGACTGTATTGTACTCCATCAAACCCACTAGCTTCTTCCCCCTCCCTCCTGCTGCTCTGCAGCAAGCAGATAAATGACTGCTTTCAAAGTCTATCCTGCTGTTGTCACAGGGGATGTTGCCGCAGAAGGAAAGAAACAAAACCCATCTCTTCTATTTTGAGACAAAATATATACATATCATATGTAGGCTGACAAAATATTCAAGCTGCAAGTTAGGCTATAAAATAAGCAGAAAACATTGCTAAATACACTGTATAGATTTCTCAAGAAGCTTCCTAGTACAGTAAGACATCACTCTGGGAGGGGTTGGGTTGCTTTTCTTTTAAGGCATAGAATGCCATGTTTTCCCTTCCACACAAGAGGACTATATAGAGAAGAAAATTAAACATATGTCTCTTTCTGTCACAGCCATTAGTGACTCTTTCTTTTGGGGGAGTGGATGATACAGGTGAGGAGGAGGAAGCTGTGGGCAAGGTCTGTTTTAGGCTTACAGTTTGATGGAAATGCCATCTTTACTTGCAAGAACATTATGCAGAAATTTCTGCTCCAACCCTCTTCATCTGACAGATACAGCTTAGGGCTCAGTGCTGTTTTTCCTTCAGTCGTTCCTGCATCCCATGGCTGACTGCTTGGAGACATGCAGCAGCATGGCTTGCTCCGAGCAGATCTGGGTTCGGTGGACATCACTGTCAGAAATTGCTCAGCTATTGGAGGGAGGCAATTCTCTCCCCACCCAATGCCATTGTCCCTCCAGTTAGGTACAGTCCCAAGTGCAGCGGACTTTGTATGGTCAGCTGTTCCACGTTCCCCGTCCGCACTATTTTCCATAGTCCAGCAGCTCTGGCTTTGTGTGTTTGGCTTTACTACCCAGCAAAAGAGAGCCTGTTGTCATCTGCATAGCTGTGGGGGTTTGTATGGCCAAACAACACAGACCAATGAGTTTGGATCCAAGATCGTTCTGGTTCCCTTGGGGAACTACTGCTGAATACTTTTCCTTTTGACATGAGCTAGAGTTGCAACAAGAACTGCTCATAACAAGTCCTCCAGGGATACAGCTGAAAGCGGAGTTATCCTGTATGAAAGTTATTATTATAGATTCTTCATCTCAGAATTCTTGCTAGAGGGAGAACATGGCACCAGCCAGGCAGTGAATGTGGCTGGTTGTCACAGTGTAACTGTGACACTGTTTGAGAAATTGATGAACTCAGAGAGTTGGTTAAATGGACTCAGCTCATTTTCATGCCTGCCTGATAAGGCAGAAATAGGAGAATGCCCATTTCATCTTTTCTCTTCCATGCTCGTGTGTCCATCCGGCTCTGGCTCACTCTTCCCAATTCGCACACAAGTGCGGGTAACCTTCTAGATGTTGCTGCTTCCCATGTCCTCTCCTGCTAGAAGGTGTATCTGTATTATGGGATTTGGCTTCTCGCTTCACCTGGGGTTATCAAATGTGTGTCACATTTCATCCTGCACAAGTGGAGCTCCTCTCTCCTCCCAAGTGCATCAACTTCCAAAAGGTTCAGTGGCTGTAACTCTGGGCTAGCTTAACCCAGTCAGTGCAAACCATGGAGTACCACCTCTCTAACTGCATATCTTTGTGGCTCTGCATCATCATCCTAGGCTGTGAGCTCTTAGGACACAGGCTGGGTTTTTGAGGGGTCCATTGTCCTGATTTAGTTCAGTTGTCTTTGCTCGGCCAGAAGAACCAGGAGGAGGCAGGACTTTGCCTGCTGATGTGCACGTGGTGTCATCTCTGTCACCGTGCTCAGAGCGTGTGTGCGTGAAGCCCAAGGCTGCTTGCCACAAGAGTCCCTCTCTTAGCCACTCCTGCAGGGTTTTTCCATTATGACTGAAAGAATAACCAAGCTTGTCAATCTATTTTAAGAAAAGCTGTGTCCGTCTTGTGACCAGGGCTGGAGGGATTATGTAAGTAAGCTTCTTAGCAGTCTCTTGCCCAGCGGATGGAGAGCAGAGGGCTCTCAGCAGTAAGACTCATTCTAATTTTTTACAGTGTGAAGAAACCGAGCCAATATAGGCTGTAAGAATTACACCATTTACTGAAAACAATGCTATATCTGCTTTTATTCACAGGGAGCCAATGCTAAATTCAACCTCCGTCTTGTTGGACCTGGTGGCATCTTCCGAGTGGTTCCCCAAACTGTCCTGAATGAGGCTCAGGTTACAATAATAGTGGAAAATTCTGCTGCAATTGACTATGAAAAATTCAAGGTGTTAACCTTCAAGGTACTTCTGCTTTCCGGGTCCTCTCTGCCTGTGTATATGATATGTGTATGATGGCCTAAGTATCTGATGGGATTTACCTTCTTAATCCACCTGGAGCTGTCTGGTGCATTGTCAGTGACATTACAGTCCATGTAAGGGAAACTCATTTCTGCCCCTAGTTCATCAACTTCCAAAGGTTTAATGGATGCATCTGTGGACTAATTTAGTCCAGTCAGTGCAAAATGTTGAGTATTATCTCTCTGCGGAAGCTGCACGTGTTGGTGGCTCTGAGTCATTCCAGACTGAACCCTAAGGGTTATTTCTGCTCTTACAACAATAAATTCACAGGATGAAATCCTAATTTCTCTGGAGCCAGAACTTTACCTGCTGAGTCCTAAGTAATTTGGATCATGATCATGCTTTTGAGTGTTGACAAGCTGAAGACCCCAGCTGACTAGAAGACGATTTCCCAAAATTGCTCCCTGCCTTTGTCAGAGTGTATCTGTCTATATCCCCCTTTGCAAACCGATCTGAGGCCATCTCACCCATGCTCCAAGCCAGCCATACAAGAACCAGCTTTCATCCAAAAGCTGGACCCTTGCATTATCACTTTCCCTGATGGATTCATGGCTCATCAACAAGATAATTAAGTAGTCTGGTTTTGTGTCAGCTACCTCTGAACAAGACTATAGATGGTTCAGTTCTGACTCCAAAGAATGGTGTAGACAATTCCTGTAATCATTAAAAAAAAAAATAAAATGCCAAAACTGTCTGTGTGAATACTAACATATGCTAGTTTTGATTTTGTATAGAAAGTGGCATTTTTAGCACAGTCCAGAAGCCAACATCCTGAATTTTGTTCTCACCCTTGCTACATGGTTTGCTTTGTGTCCTTAGCAAGTGATTTCACTGCAGTATGGCTCATGCCTCCTCTTGTAATGTTCCTTAGTCATTTTGAGCTTCATAGGTTATAGATGCTCAAAAATATGAGACATCATTACTGTATTAAAATGGAAGATTCTGAAAGGACTATAAAGTGCTACTGAAACTAATTATAATAAGCACACATTTATTCAGGTTAAACTACCAAAAGACCAGTAAAGAAGTTACACATGGCCTCCTCATGAATACTAATAGAAATCAAAGTAGTTAATGTGATTGCCATGAACAGTGAAAGAATTAATTACCAGGAAAAACGATATATATTTTTTTAGCTTAAGCAGTTACTCAGGTTTTTTTGGAGGATGAAATTATTTCCACTGGAGAAAGACCATAAGGCTTTGCTAAAAATACAGAGCCTTTGTCTAGATTCCAAATGAAGAAGGTGCAGCTGGATGATATGGTAGTAATATATGGCAGCAAATACTTTATAAAGACCTCATTGCTGTCTCCATTTCCCTGAAAAGTTCAATTTGCTTCTTACCCAGTTTTAGTTGCCAATATAGTCATTCTAGTCAGAATTTTGGATGGAATATATTCTTATTTTTATTTAACGTGTATCCCACAGCAGCTTTGAGAAGTTATTTTCAGGGTTTTTTTTTCTGTAAGCAATGATCTCTCTCCTCTGGTTTGTTATTGAACGGTAAAATGTCAGAGAGGAATTAAAGCTAATTTGACTGGGAGGTGCACTGAAAAACTACCTAAAGCAAAGGCTACTAGAGAAAATCTATCTTCTGTTTAGGGCTGGCTCTTAAATGCAGTTGGTAGTCAGGACTTCCTTCATTTTCAACTGTCCAAGAGCTAGAATGGGTTTCCCAAGGTACGGCAGCTGTGGTAATTTGTACCCCTCGAGCCTGGCCTCTTACATCTCAAGTCCCTCTACCACAGGGGCCAGATGTTGCTGTCCCCACCTTGTCATGGGCTGACATGCTTTGGGGGCCAAACCTCCTGCCTTCAGCTCCGAGTACATCACGCCTTGACAGGAGCCTGTACCTGCCCCTTGCAGTCTGCACACACTCACATCTCCCACAGAATGGGACCAGATGAGGCTGCAATTATCTTCGGTTGCCAAAATCAGACTCTGTTTTAATAATTTACCTGCCGCTTTTAAGATTATATCTCAGTTTCCTTTTCTGGCACTTGTATTAATTGTTGATACGTGGTCCTGTGAAGTAATAGTTTTATGCTTTTTTTTTTTTCTCTGCATAAAACAAACAATACAGCTCTGCACAGGGCATTGCAAGCAAGTAAGCTGACAAAAATCCCTCCCTGAAGGAAGATGTTGTCAGCATGTTGACATAGCTGGACTACGGCTGCTAAAAGGAGAGGAAATAAAAAATGAATGTAGAAAAAAAAATAAAAATAGAAAGCCCTCATGAGGTATTCTGAGATGGGCTGATTCCAGCAGCAAAGATTATTTCACTGCAGATGTTATAATATAGTTACAGTTCCACGTGCACAATAAGCAATAAGATTTTATCTCTGTGCTGCTTTAGGAGCTGAGATTGCTCATGAGCAGGTTTTTGCTGATGTTTGTATGACTGTCCCTTCAAAAATTTCTTTTGCTGTTACACCATCCGAGACTCCCGAGCACAATAGTTAGCACAGACACGCAGTGACCAAACTCCCCTTTTAGAGCAGATGTGTCCTATAGTAATTACAAGCAATCCTTTGAGATTAATTTCTTCAAGAACCCTTTCACTGTTTATTTCCAACCATTACAAATGTTCACACAGCAGGAACAGCTCCAGGAGATGATGCCGAGATAGCCTTTTCCCTGCCTACTTAAACTGCTCCCCACCCTCCCCAAACCCTGTCACCTGTAGGTGACACAAACCTCTCCGAATCTAGCAGAGCGGGGATGTGAACACAGTGTGTACCCCACATCTGGTCAGCAGTGCCACTGCTGGTGTGCATCACGTGCCACCTGCCCCACGGGAGCTGGCGCATGGTGGGAGAGAGGGCGAGTGCCCAGTGAGCGGCATGGGAAGGATGAGCTCCCACAGCCCTCCTTTCCCAGGTGCTGCTCCAACAGAGCAGGAGATGCTGTGGCAGCCCGGCTCCACCTTCCGAAGCTCAAAGCTCACTTAGGCATTCATCCTGCTTGAGGGAATTCCTGGGGCATATGTCTACTGCGAGTTAAAACCCATGCAGCTAGATTTTTCAGTTGAGCTTCTCATATCTCTGTTAGATGTCCTGTTATTAGTGGTGTCTTGTGCTCACTAGGTTTCTGGAGCCCTCCCGCTTTGTGTTAACCAGGTCTGTGCCCAAACATGAAAACCAAATGGTTGACCATATGCATTGATCATTTGGGTTCAGCCCTTACAGAGCCCAAGACTGATGTCCTAGTGCTGATTCTGTGTGATGCAGCCATCATCAGGGACCAGACCTCCAGGCTGGAGGCTGTTGCTCAGTGTCTGTCAGTACCTGTTGCTGAAGCTGCTCTTTCTTGCTCAGTCGCACACTGCCTGAGCGATAGGTTTGCTGCTCTACCAGCTCAGGCTTCATACTGACATTCCCCTAATCTACTGAGGAGCAAACAGAGACACAGTAGAAACACTGCTGCTATTTTGTGTTAGGCTAAGAATAAGAGAGAAAACATGTGGTGCTAAGTAGCTGAAGCCCTGTGGAAAAGTGCTTGTCTGAGACTTTGGAGGTAACTTACCAAACACTTGCTCAGGTCTGTTCCCAAGCGGGGATCTGAGAGCTCCCTGCTGCCTCCTGAGAACTGCCACACACTGGATGCCTGTTATCCTCTTCCTTCTCTGTGGTGGCCTCTCTTCCCTGCATCAATTAGCTGTACATTAAGGGGCAATGTGAGAAACCAACTTGCTAACCCAGCAGTGCCATCCCTCAGCTGAGGGATGAGATAGAAGTGTACTAGTGTTAAGCTCTGCTGACAGCCAGGCAGAACATCCATGCTGCTGGCTTGTCCCCATCCCTGGGCTTGCTGTACGTGGCTGCCTACCCTTTCACAGGAGCAGAGTTATGAGATTGTGTTATGCTCTCTGTTCCTCCTCAGAGACAGTGAGGCAATACAGAAGTCCCGGTGGGTATCTGATAAAGTCCTAATCAGCATGAGGCAGCGAGGGTGGAGTCCCAAGAAGCCTGGTGGGAGGAGCTCTCACAAACTTTGTGAAATGGGATTCTGCTGATCCCTGACGGTCATGCATTTGGGGTGAGGGTACTGCTGCTTTCAAACATCCCAGGGCACTGGCTCTCTTATCTCTTCACTCTGCTTGGTGCAGTTTATTGCCCTGACATCTTTCCTGATGAAGAACTTATGCTTCCTCTGCAAAGGATCATCATTCAATTTACGTGATTATTCAAAATTATTCAGTACTTATGTTTCCCTAACTTCTAGGAGCTGCCCAGGCATGGGTGTTTGCTTGTTTCTGTTATGGCTTTTTGAGCTGTGTTGGTTAGTTATGACCAATCACATCTGTCATGTGAAGTCTAATATGTATACACAGGTTTGAAGTCCTCTTTCCATAGCTTGATTGGCCATCACAAGCATGCACGAACAAGCCTAGGCTGCACACTGAGCTAGCTCATCGTCTCCCTGGTTTTGACCTGTCAGGTCCAACCAGGCTAAAATGCACCAATGTGCCATGGATAGCGGAAGGAAGCTGCTTTGTACTAATTTCCTGGTTTTCTCTTCTTAGCTTCTTGCGATAGAGGTGAACACACCAGAGAAATTCAGCTCAACAGCTGATGTAGCAATACGCTTGCTGGATACCAATGACAATGTCCCGAAGTTCTCCTCTGACTACTACATTGCCAGGATCCCCGAGAACTCCCCGGGGGGCTCAAACGTAGTTGCTGTTACAGTAAGTTTCATTCTTTTCTTAAGAAATGCTCTTTTCTAGATGTCTCTGGAGACAGTTCAAGTACCTTAAAAATAGCAGACAGAGGCAAGTCGCAAATCTTACTTATCATTCAGCTTCCAGACTGAACTCCAGTTCTTTTCCAGAATCGACAAATAAACCCTCCGCTTCTAGAAAAAAAAAAAACCAAAACCAAAAAACAAACCACTTTAGCAAACATTTTTCAGAACAACAAATTTACTTTGGTTTTTAATTAAAGGCCATCTGCTTTTAAGACAAATCACGTGGTCTGCGAGTACTAAGAAAGCCCCAGTCAAATCAGCGTCCAGCAGGAAGATTCAGCTATGACTAAGTGGAATTGGATTTACTGGATTTGCTTGCTTAAGTACGAGTACAAAGAAAACAAGATGGCTGCTTAGTAGGTATTAGTCTCCTCCTCCTGGGAGGAATCTGGCTGCTAAATGCATAATTAAACAGTTAATGAAGCCAAGAATATAACATTAAAATGCTTAGAGCTGGGCAAGAAAGATCCCTGTGTAAGTATCTTCTCACAGGGGGCAAAAATATGCCTATAGATTTTCCAGTATCTTACATTTTCATAGAAAGAAAGTCAGGGTATTACATGGGCCCTATGTGCTGGAGAAGCATTTCCAGCCGTTGGTGTGAGCTGTATCTCTTTAATGCAGCTGCTAGGACTGGAACCAGATCTCGTGTGGCAAAGCCGGGAAAGCTCCTGGCCACGCGGGTCTCGGTGGGTGATGCGAGTCACCTTGCAGAAGCCTCGCGGGTAAGGGCGATGGGGGCGGGTGGCCAGAGATCTCCAGCACAGGCTGGCTGCAAGTCAGAAGGAAAATTAAATAATGACAATAATAAAGTGCTGAAGGCAAATTTTAGGGACGGAAGAATGAAAGAAGTGGAACATAAATGATACAGAAATGGTTATTAGGGGAATCTAAGAGGAAAGTTGTAGAAAACAGACTCCCAAACATCACTGTCTTTCCCTCAAGAGGAATAAAAAATTCTAGGAGGTAGACAGCAAAAAACTAAATTTAGGAAAAGTTTGCAAAAGCAACAAAACTAGCCATTCTGAGCCAAGGTGCACAGGGCAGCACAGCTGAGGAGTCCGTGCAAAATTCACTGCCACGTGCTGTCGACTCAGTATTTGACCCAGATTCACAAATATACTTGACAAACTGAGATACTCCAAGTACCCAGGATGACAATTCTGGCAAAAGTCCCAGGCGTGCAAATGTTTTAGGAAAAGTTAGGCAGTCCTAAAGCAGACTGCAGTCAAAATTATGGGGTGAGAGGAGCTGACAAGCTCACGTCAAAGAATTAAAAAACACCTATCAGTGGGGCTGCAGGTGTGTTATGTTAACCCTGCAGGAATCAAAGACATTGTTCCAGTTTTCAAATATTTAAACAAGAAGACGAATGAACCGTCCACTGCCATCATGAATTTTGATGGCCAGATATAACGGTACAACACCTCCTCAGAGCTATCAGAGAAGCAGGAGCTTATGGAAATAGCTGTTACCAAATCAATAGCTTTCCTAATCCTGAGCTAAAAAAGGAAACCAACAAGGGTCCGTAACAAAGATATCATCTGGTGTAGTATCTGCATTACTAAAAGTCACACAGGCACAAGAATGATTAAAATATAAACAAAGCTGAAATATTGTGTATAGATTGAAACATTTGTTACGCATTACTTTAAATTGAATCAATTAAACACGCAGAGGCTTAAAAAATAAGAATATTTTAAAATATTTTTTAAAATATTTACTATATAAAGTAAATAATTTTATTTGGGGAATATGTATTAATATGTAACTGATAATTAGGAAGGCTTGAGGTTGGACAGTGTCATTGAGATTAGCTTCATCTCTATTAAAGGAAGGATGTGTTAAATGTCAATAGATGGAGCCATCTAGTGGCTTTCTCCCTGGTAGAGCCTGGGCACCAGCCTGGCCAAGAGACAGGCGGCATCTTAGCAGCTTCCCTGGGACAGCCAGGGACATTTCCGTGTGTTAGATTTTGCAGTTTTCTAGGTGCACATTTGTTTATGTGATTTCCCCCTAAAAATGTGATGGCAAAAGGGGGGGAAAGCATTTGGGGTTTTACATGGCCTGTTGTTAAAAGAAAAATGAAACATTTCTTTTTGCAGTTTAGTAAAGGATGACTCTCTTATTTTCTTTTCTTAAGGCTACAGATCCAGATTCAGGGCTTTGGGGAGAAGTCAAGTACTCTATCTATGGAACAGGAGCAGATCTGTAAGTATTAAAAAAAAAAAAAAGAAAACGACATACCTCTAAGCAGAGTTTTAGAAGAACTTAAAAAAAAAAGAGAATAGGCTCATTCTTGACCCGCTCATTTCCAAGGACATTTATGCCATGTTCTTTGTGAGTTCTGTGAAAACAACAACAGAAAAACTAGTGTGATCATTAAACATCTGCTTCATGAACCCATGGAATTTTACCCACAAGCCCCCAAAGAGATGTAAGGCAGCTGAAGTACCAATACACAGGATCTGTTCAATCACCATTTAAAAAACGCTCATAAGAGAAAAAGGAGGTTTTGGTCTAGTTGTAGTGAAAAGTCAATTCTGGAGGAAAAAAAAAATCCCTTGCTCTTTCCCCTTCCCTTTCCACATAGCTGTACAAATAGTTCAGTTTCAACTCTCGTCAAAATAAATCAAAGATGACAAGACTTTCAAGAATATAAACTTTAGCTTTGGAGGCCAGCTGCACTGGCTGTTCGAAGTCTTTTATATATTTACACCTAATAGTCCTGCATCAGGGAAGAAGGGAATCTGATGTTTACTTGATTTTGTAATAATGCTTAGTCCCCCCTGCCTGTCTTTGGGGACAGTGCTAAGGTAAGAACATCCTGAAACACTGGTTTCTCCCACCCTGCTGCCATCCCAGCAGTTGCCCTGGCTCATTGATTAGGGCTCCCAGCCATGGGTAGCCTCACTGACTGTCACAGATATTGCTGCTGGAGCATGCAGCTCCTGGACATGGTGGGTCTACAGGGCAGAATTTTGGAAATGAACTTTTCAGGCACTCATTCCCAGAATCTGTTTTTCTCTGTACATTATCCACCTGGAGTTAAAGCTGAACTCTTCTTGTTAAGATGAAAGTCATTTAGGAAGCACGATCAAAGTCAAAAACCCAAGATGTGAAGGGTGAACCTCCTCTGTAGCCAGAAGGATACACATATGGGAGCATTTCCAGGATGGATTATTTTGAGCTCTTCACTAAATCCTTAAGCTAGCTGCTAACTGCATAGAGGCAAACAGGCAAAGGTCACGTCGTGCAGGCAGACCACTTCGGTTTAAAATGTAGCAGCTGGTGCAAAGAAGCTTCTGAAGGTTGTTGACAAAGGATTTAGAAAAAAATGTGTATGCAACTTTATTCTGATTGGAGTTATGGAGGTACTCAGACTCACTATTCTTATGCTGTTGAATGAAGAAATTAAGATGTGAAGACCTTTTTTTTCCTTCTCAAGTATGATTTTATTTTTTTTCTTTTCCTTGTGCCAGAATGGCATGGCTTTGCAAGGCTGGATGGATTTCCTAGCCTTGGGACCTTCAGATCTGCTGAACACACAGTTTGATGCAGATTTGAGAGTTTCAATTAGAGGCACGATTTTTTTTCCGTCTCAGGAGTTACATCAGTGGATATGCAGTTGCCTTGGCAGAAAGATGACTTGTACTGGAGTAAGAGGAATAGTGTTAACTGCTGAAGATAAAGCCATTACGCTGGTAATCTTACATCGAAGCTGCCAGCAGCAGTGGCGTACACTGCTGTAATCTCTTCACATCTCGTTGCTTCTATTCTTCCACTAAAATGGGGGTGATGAGAGTCCTCTCTTCATGGTTAGGCTGGGTTGGGTGCTAAGGAGGCACTTAGCACAAGCACTGTTTCCTACCAAGAGTTTGCACAGCTCTTTCCACCTCCAAGTCTTGGCTTTCACCAAGACTTGTATTTGTATTTAACAGGATACTGAAAACAATGGAAGATTCTGGATTATTAAATGCCCCTTTTATAATCACTCTCAACTGCGCTCCCAGTTGGAATACAGAAAATATTTTGTTATCCTGTACATTAATTAAAGGGTATATAAAACCTTTTATCTGTTAAAAAAACTGTTTAGAGCCTACACTGGCAGTCCATTTTAAAAAGGCCCTGAGTTGGTATCTTCTCTATAAATCCAAGCTTTTGGCTGACACTTTTGACAGTGTCTCAGTAATTACAAATGTGTAGAATTGAACTTGTTACAGATAAATCTGAACACCCACTCTATCCCAGTGCCAGTCTATGGAAAAGTGATTATTTTTGGAGGAGACAATTTGCCCTGCACTTTGGGGGATTTGAGAGCAGCCATTTTTCTTACCCATTCTGAGAAGCGAAGAGCTTAAAAATGATATGCCGCATGCTTCCCTTAGCTATTGAGGTGATATCAATCAATCTTAATTTATGCAGGACATGATCTAATACATTGTACTTATAAACTGAAAAAAATAGGTAGTTCCTTAATGTTTTAATGCAAAGAAATCACTCTGGGCCATCACACCGAGCATTTATTGAGGACAAAGGCTTCAACAGAAAATGCAGCTAAAATGTGCAAAAGCTAGAAAAACATCAGACACTGGTAGTTCTCTGGTTTTCAAGCCTAAAGGAACTAGGAAAAAATAGCTAGAGTGAATGATTTGGAAACATCAGCCAGACAGGAGTTAGGTGAAGAGTACCAGTCTCTGGGCACAGCATTTCAATGTTGAGAACCCACCTTTGCCCCAGGCTGTAAACACATACTAAGTGACCAAAAAACCCTCTTTCCGTGCTTCTTTTCCAGGTTCCTAATCCACCCATCAACAGGTATAATTTACACCCAGCCCTGGGCTGTATTAGATGCTGAAGTGAATTCAAAGTATAATTTCTACGTCAAGGCAGAGGACACAGATGGGAAATACAGCTTGGCTGAAGTGTTTATCACTGTGCTAGATGTCAATGACCACTCTCCAGAGTTCAATGAAAACATCCAGGAAAAGACGATGATCATCGGGTCACCGGTGAAGATAGAGGTGAGAGACTACACAGTGTGTCACAAAGCAGAGTGCTTTGGAAAAGCCCCAGCTCTGCTGTTTATTGCTCAGGGATCATGATGAATGCCTGAAGGTTGGCTGTTCCTGGGGCTTTATTTTGCACATCCATTTGTATGTAAAAAAATGGATTAAAGCATGGAGCAATAGTATTTACAGACTGCTGAGAAGGAGAAATAAATTCTATAGGCAAAAGACAAAGTTCTATTACAGTATTTGAACCATCAGCTGGTGGAAGATCCTGGATTATAGAGTGATCATAAGAAGCCCAAATAAGAGGAGTGAATGAAAGTACAGGGTTTTGAATACTTAACCTTCCTGCCACGCCTTTGTGCTCAACCACACAACTTCTTTCCCTTCACTTTGCAGAATTGTATTCATTGATCCAGTGTGGAACAGGAGATAAAAAAAAAAAACGCAGTAACAATTCACGGGCAAAGGAAGAGAACATCCTACGTTGAATGCATATAGTGAAGCCTGATTACACAACACCTAATGTTAGTAGAATAAATACCACAGCACAAAAATTAAGGCAGCTGTACTTTAACATGTGTGGAGCTAATCCCATTGTTCTCTATTCACTTCACATTTGTCCCCCATGCTGTGTGAGAAACTGTCCAGCAGTGAATCATTTGCATTCTACAGTTAGGTTATGGTTCAGTTTTTCCTCTGATTTTATTTAATTTCAAATAGAAATCACTTATACAAAAAGAACTCTAGTCTTGCTGTTTTTCACTAGAAAATGTAGCACAGCTGATGCCAGAAAAGGGGCAATTGTTTTCAAGATGAAACAAAACCAGCCCAGTCATCTCACAGCATGGATATGATCGGAGGTGAATGCTCAGGAACTTTTAGAGTTTTGTCTTCAGGCAAAGATAGAAACAATAACCTCTTTGTTCTTTACACTTCCCCTACCAGGCTATAGATCAAGATGCAGAAGAACCCAACAACATTGTGGATTATTCCATCATGCAAGCAGATCCAGCCAATGTGTTTGATATAGACCAGAGCACTGGGGAAATCAAGCTGAAATCTTATATCCGTTCCCTGGACATCATCCACAATATCACAAAGAACAAAGACTGCATATGGTCATTGGTGGTGCAGGCCAAAGACCGAGGCTCCCCGTCCTTCAGTACCACGGCAGTTCTGAAGATTGATATCACAGAGGAGGTAAGCAAATGTTTTAGAAAAATCCATATGTGAGATGACCCTTGAGAGGCACCAAAGAGTAGTCACTGCCTGCTCCATCTCTGAGACTACTTTAAAAATGCTTCAGGAGTTGAAATCAACAGCCAAAGAGTTGCTAGCCATTGCTTCCCCTTTCTTGCTAGCTCTGTTTTGTAGAGTGTCTCTAGAGCCTTGTGGTGAAGCTGGATGATACAGCCACAAACGTAAAAGACATTTTGATCAGAGAAATTGCAAAGGTACAAAGGGACAACGGTAGGAGCATAATGTGGTTGGGAGATGAGTTTCTTGTATCTAATTGTTAGAGATATATGCAAATTAAGGACTAGAGACTTCTGAGAGTAAAGGTAAATCCTGACTACTAAATTTCTGATTTTTTGTTTTTATTCAGGAAAAGGAAACAATCTTTTACCCCGACAAAAAGAGAGTGGGAAGTAGCAGGGACTAGAGTGAAATATATCAGACCAGTTTTGCAAATCAACTAAGTGACATAGGAAAAGTGAGAAAACTTTATAGAAATGCTTTAAAGTATATAGAATTTTGGATGTGTTTAATAATTGCAGTATTATTAGCAGATGAAATAAGAAGCCTCCAAAAGATAGCACACGTAGGTTGAGAGTTTCCTGTTAGTCTCAACTTTTACGTCAACCAAAGAACAAGCAGTGATTTATGGTGAGCACTGCATACTTGCATGATTCTTATTTATTGTAACTGCCTTGCCATGCCTTTAAGTAGGTACCAGCAGGGAGGAAATGGGCTTTAAAGTAGATGAGAAACACATCATTAGCCTGACGGTCTCTGGACCACGTACATACTGGGCAAAGATGCAAATCTCTTCCTACAGGCAGCAGCTGGCCTTCTCTTTCTTTGGTCAAAATGCACCCACTGCTCCTTTATCTTTCACAGTCTTGCTCTGCTTTCTCTGTCTCCTTATTCCACCAATACTCCTTACCAGATGCATTTATACGATACTTCTTGTATACAATTCAGAGTCTGCTGGAAGTTAAAAGGTGTCTGCAGAGAACACTTGTGCTTGTCATCAAGGTAAACAGCCACCAGCAGCACAGGAGTAACTCCCGGTCTCTGTTGTCAGCACCTGCCCCACCAGCACTGCCGCAGGACTCAGGTCTGCCCTAGCAGAGGGGATGCCTGGTGCAGGGCTGCCTGGTGGGGCTGGCCAGCACTGCTTCATGCTCCATGAATGCTGCCATGCAGCACTGGGGCTTGGCGTAGGCAGGGCATGCTGCTTCAAGGCTCTTATATGTCTGCATGCTGTGTCCACACGGCTGGGGGACTGCGTGTGCTGGATCTCTGTGATAAGTCTGGAGATTTAGCCAATCATAGAAAGGTTTAGGTTGGAAGGAACCCTAAAGCTCATCTAGTTCCAACCCCCTTGCCATGGGCAGGGAAACCTTCCACTAGACCAGGTTACTCAAAGCCCCATCCAGCCTGGCCTTGAACACTTCCAGGGATGGGGCATCCACAATTTCCCTAGGCAACCTCTTCCAGTGCCTCACCACCCTCACTGTGAAATTTTTTTCCCAATATCTCCTCTAAACCTACCCTCTTCCAGTTTGAAGCTGTTATTCCCCATCCTATCACTACATGCCCTTGTAAAAAGTCCCTCTCCAGCCTTCTTGTAGGTGCCCTTCAGATATTGGAATGTCTCCCCAGAGTCTTCTCTTCTCCAGACTGAACAACCCCAACTCTCTCAGCCTGTCTTCATAGGAGAGGTGCTCCAGCCCTCTGATCATCTTTGTGGCCCTCCTCTGGACCCACTCCAACAGGTCCATGTCCTTCTTATGTTGTGGGCTCCAGAGCTGGACGCACTATTCTGGGTGGGGTCTCACAAGAGCAGAGTAGAGGGTCCCTCCCTCGACCTGCTGGCCGCACTTCCTTTGATGCAGCCCAGGACGTGGTTGGCCTTCTGGGCTGCAAGCGCACATCACCAGCTCATGTTGAGTTTCCCATCAACCAACACCCCCAAGTCCTTCTCAGGGCTGCTCTCAGTTCATTCTCCGCCCAGTCTGTATTTGTGCTTGGGATTGCCCCAGCCCACGTGCAGGACCTTGCACTTGGCCTTGTTGAGCTTCATGAGGTTTGCACAGGCCCACCTCTCAAGCCTGTCCAGGTCTCTCTGGATGGCATCCCTCCCCTCCAGCATGTTGACCACTCCACACAGCTCAGTGTCATCGGCGAACTTGCTGAGGGTGCACTCCATCCCAACATCCATGTCACCAGCAAAGATGTTAAACAGCACCGGTCCCAGTACCGACTGGTATCTTACTGATATAAAGGAAATAAACTGCTTAACACCTTGATTTCCCATGGAAACTATGAGTTTCGTTGTTTTTATACAACAAATAAGAATTGTTACCTGCAGCCAGCAGTGGGAGTGCCTTCCCTCCCTGCCTTGCTTCCAGGCTTCTCACCAGGGCACACATTCCAGGAGTGCCTGGCACCAGGTGGCCTCAGGCACTGTGCCCACTGTTGGCCCGCAGCACCTAGCCTCCAGCTTTCCCCCTCTCCTGGATAAGCTGGTAACCTCTCTTTTAGCATGTGGGGCTAAGGTACAGGGCTGGGGGTTGTCGAGGGGAGGGAGGGTGCCCCACACCTCCTCTGCTGGGGTAAAAGATGTGTCCCTGAACCAGCTGATAAAGGACATCTGGAAGGAAAACAAGAGCAGCTGATGCTTTGGGATAAAGAGTTTCCTGGATTTTCTTCATGAAGCAACATCAGCACCTAATGAAAGGAGGTGTCTCCTACAAAGTCCCCTCTCTGCTTCCTTTGCCCCCCTCCAGGGGTACAGATTTGGCACAAAGCGAGGGAGCATCCCTCCCAATAAAGTGTTAAGGGAAACAGAGAGGGCTGTGAAGACATGGATTCCTCTCAGACACAGTTATTCCCTTCTTCTCATGCTCTTCTGCATGCCAAGTCCCAACACAGAGCCCAAGGTAGCAATGGCATCTTCTGTCTTCAGTTGAGTAGGTCTCTTCAGCAGGATCTGCACTGCTAATTTGACATCGCATCCTCCACAAGCTTCTGTATACTTCTCCATTACTTCTTCCATTGCTTGCAATTATTTGGGTTGGATTTTTTTTCAAGAGCATCACATCTCCTTGCAAAAAACGCTCTCAAATTTCAGCTTCCACGTGAGCGAGGTGCAGCGTCAGCGTGCAAACCCCTTGGTCGCTCCCTGTGTCCCAGAGACAGCACAGTCACTGCTAACACTCTGTGAAGAAAACAGTCTCTTGGTACAGGGACATTGCGTCCGCTCAGCCTCTCAGAGGCTGTTACAAATGTACATTTCATCCCTCTGTGCTCCAGCTGTACAAAGTCTCTTTTAGTTAGCTGTTTGTTGGGCATTTATGTGTTACTGATTTTGGATAAGGAGGATATTTTTGAATGCATCCTCTAGAGGTTTCCTGCAGTGTTAATCACACCAAGTAATTAAACAGACATATTTTCTGATTAACATTTACCATTGCAATTAGCGCAAAGCTGTGCCCTTTGAGATAGATGCCTTGTGGCTAAGTTCAGCAGTATTGCACATCAAAAGGACCTTTTGCTCTTGGAATAATACAGTGATAAAAAATTCCAGAGGTCTTTTAATTTAACTGAGTCTGGTTTTATGGAAATTGGTATTGAGTGGCATCTGTTAATCTCCTAACCTTTCTCAACAGAATAAGAAACATATGCTGAAAAAAACACTCTTTTTTCACCCTTATGTCTCACTCAGATATCTATTCCTGCTGCCCGAGATTTTCATGGAAAGCTCATTCCCACTCCTAATCCTGAAGGCTTGTCCGATGGGGGGATCCCTCTGCCTCTTCATGGCTCCACTGAGGTTCAGCAAAAATATGGGGGTGGTTATTTACGCCTCTTCATGGACTGAGGCTTAAGTCCATGTTTAGACAACATAATCTGTGGTTCTTAATGGCTTTTGCCACTCAGTTAGACTTCTATATATAGCTGGTGAGTCTCAGTTTTAGATTCCCCTAAATGAAAGGTTCAACAAACACCTGTGAATTAATTGTGTGGATATCTCTTCCTCTCTCATAATAACTGCAACTGTGGGAACTGTGGCTGCTGATGGCACTAAACATCCTTTGCCACATTTGCAGAGCAGTTAGCCTCTTCTTCCAATAGTTACGTGGACCTTGAAAAAAATTTTTCAGAGAAAAACCAGAGCTGGTTTGATTTGAGAAATCTTGCCCCGTGCTCGTGTTTGTATTGCAAAGTGATGGAAATGCGTCCTTCATATATGGTGATAGTGCTGCTCTTTGGGATAAGCACAGGAAGGGACAGCTTGTGTTCTACCTCGGATCAGGAGCTACTTCTGAAGCAAATCTCCTGATCATCCTCACATACTGTGGTATGGCTCATGTCTCAGATAGCTCTGAGCACACAAAGTGGACTTCTTTCACATGAAAATGTGTTTGGGGGGCACACCTAGAATGCTTTGGCGCTAGCAGTCAGTCCGTCCCTGCAATCAGGCTACAGTAATCTGAAGCAAAACCTCAGAAATGCTGAATATGTGGAAGCGGTCTCCTCAGAACCAGCTGGTTCATTGTACAGATCCACTTGCTCAAGTTGACACAGTCGGAGTTGTCTATAATCTGCAACAGCTTGAGCTCTTAACAGCTTTGCCTGCTTAGTTAGGCTTCTAAATATAGCTGGTGAGCCTTAGCTGGTCTTGTGGTTGAACAGCTCAACGATATGCTCCTGTCAGGTCCAACTTCTGGATATATCGCCCGCTTGTTCTGCTCACTCACTCAACCCCTGCATTATGAAAGGCTCTTGAGAAGCCTCCAGGAGGTGTGGATGTCTGGACACTGCAAACTTATGGCAGGAGAGAGAAAAACAAAGGTTATAAGTCACCATTACAGTAGCAAAGAGAGAAATGGGCATCCTCTTCAGTGAACTCAGGTTTTTGAGTAGGAAGCCAGTGTGGAGGAAGGATGACAAGAATAAGCCCCACATGCTGCAGAGGGGTGTTTTGCACAGCCTGCCTTTCAGGTACACGGCCTGAAAGCATCTGTCTATACTTAACTGCACAGTGCTGCCTCTTGTGAAACCGGCTTCAAAGGCACGTGCCAATGTCTCTCAAAAGCTGCCCAGTCCCAGTGACTTCTGGACGCTTCAGCACCCTGTGGGACTCCAGCTGAGGAGCTTCTCTGCAGGGGACCATACCTGCCTGTTAAATAAAAAATAGGTGATGACATCTTTTAATCCAAACAGTTGCTTTTATCTTTTTAATTGTATTCTTGTCCCTGGACTGGACTTCTCCTTTCTCAAAGCTAATTCAAACAGCTTAGCTACTTCCAAACTTCTGCCACGGTTCTGTAACCCTCTAATTGTCCCCAACCCTTCTCTGGGCCAGCGCTCATTATAACTGTGAAGTCACAGGAGAAAAACAGCAGAGCATTATCCTTTGATAGCTATTAANTTTTGTGAGCAGTGGTATTTTAACTCCTTTGATAGCTATTAAGAAAAAGAGTGTTTCTTCTAGGTTTTGGCCCACAGAGGTATGACAGTGCTTCCCATACCACCTTTCACTTCATTGCGTATCTGCTTTTGTTTTATGCGTACGAAAAAAAACCCCAGTACTCTTCAAAATGTAACACACCTCTCAGGAAAAAACAACCACTAAATAAATGACAAAGCAGCACTATTTGTTGACCCAGTTCTGAGGCACTGCTGGTAGTCGATACGATGACTTGAAGGTGTTTTGAACTCGCAGGGTAGTGCTCAGGGACAAAGCACTTGCTGTTAGGTGTCCAAATGCTCCTGGACTTTCACTGTCAGAGGGCGCTCAGACCTCTCTCAGACCTGGTCTGTGTGTTAACCAACTGGTCCACAGTGATGACAGACAAGATTGCAAAGCTTTTTGGTGACAAACGCGCTTACATAAGCCTCTCTGCAAACTGTTCCAGGCTTATTTCGTGAGTTATTTCTCCTGTTTATCCTGTGAGTGTCATGGCCATGACAAATGGAAATTGTCCCATTGTATGCCTACAAAATACCTTATGTTTTTATGCAGCCATTGCAGAAGAGTTGTTAGCCAAGGCTAATTCTAGGCAAAGCTTTCTATAGTACAGGCCCAGTAACTAGGGCTGTTACTGGGTTAGGCTGAGCCAGCTAACTATTAATGGCTTTAGTTTTGATATTAATCACCACTTCATAACTGGAAGCTCTGAACAGGAGCCAAACTTGGTGAGACAAGGGGGAGTTGAACGAAGACGAGTTCTGAAACTGCCCATATGAATTCCATCAGTTCTTACCCCCTGAAACTGTTGCACACTGGCAACATAGTCACATATGTCTGTCTAATCCCATTTATTCAAGGTTTTCAAATAGCTAGTCAAATAATTATTACTGACATATAGCATCTTCTTAAGTATATCTTTGGTCCTATACTGTTGAGCCATCAGTACCTCAATACAAAGTAGATCTTGACAACACTTACAATAAGTGGACTCATTTCAGGTCATGTAGTACTTAGCAGGTTTATCTGACAATTAATTCATTAGACTTTCACATGAAGTTAAGTAAGCCAGGGTAGAATTTTTGTTATCTGATGGGATTTAAATACACAAAATCCGTGTAATGTGGAACACCAAAGCTGATGTGAATCCAAGCTCCATCAAAGTCATGGGCTGCCCTGCTTTTGATTTCTAACTTAGGTCCATTCCTAATTAAATAATGGAAAAACTCTTTGCACAGCAAAATGATGAAAATTGGTCGCTACCTGTAAGGTAATGTGGTCCATGAGTTTCTATACCATTTCTTCGCCCATTTCTCTTTGGCAATAGGAAACATTCAGGATAGGGGAAGGGTGGTCTTGGATAACGTGTTTGAGGTAGGTTGTGAAAATACAGAAGTGAAGTGAAGACAACGGGGTGTGTATTAATAAATTTATATTCCCTGTGTTTAGGGATGTGATTTAAAAATAAATAGTGTTCCTGTGTAATACATGACAAAGAGGTACTCTGAAGCATCCCTTGCGGATACTCCTAGTCATCTCCCTCCACAGACTGGGGAAGGTAAAGGGATAAGCATCCTAGTTTAGAGGGAAACCCATCTGAACTCACTTTAAATGTCTAAAAGTCAGAGGTTCAAGTCCAATCTATTCACAAGGCTCTCCTTATACTCATGGTCTTTGATACCTATTTTAGCACGTGGTCACTACTACTCTGGAGGTGTCCTTTTCTCCCCATTGACTAAAAGCTGGGAGCTTAGACCACTGACTAAAATGCAGATAACCTGTTACTGGATGTGCAAAGTTTGGATGATGATTCCCTCCTGGAGTCGAGGCCAGAGGAGTGGAGCACTGTGGGTAGCCCTGTCTCTCCGCAGCCGCACATAGCTTTATGACCAGCTCTTGGTAAACAAACCTGCTCGTGACCGTGCCATTTCTGAAGGATCTCCTGGCCTTCTACAACACTGCTGTCTGCCCAAATACACTTGCAGGAGCTTGTATTCATTNCCTTGCAGGAGCTTGTATTCATTATGAACTTCTCTTGGAAATGTCGTCCAAGGGTGGACCGCCATGCCTTGAATAAGGGTGATCTATGCGCTGCGCTGCTACCCNACTTGCAGGAGCTTGTATTCATTACGAACTTCTCTTGGAAATGTAATCCAAGGGTGGACTGCCATGCCTTGAATAAGGGTGATCTATGCGCTGCGCTGCTACCCTTTATTCCCTGATCAACCAGGTGTTTATACCTGCTTCCTAACTTCTTTTACTGTTTCTGGATTCAGTTCAAGGTCATTGCAACTGTCTCTTCTGTGCCTAGTTCAGCACTTTGCTCCCTTTATTTTACACGCTCTCTATCCTGTACGCATTTTACCCTAGTTGTATTTATAATAGATACTGGCCTCTTTTCAAATATAACTATGTAAGGGTTGACCGTTTCTCTTATTTTTGATATTTCCAGATCAAGTCCAGGGTAAAATCCTATATTTTAGGCCTCAAGAAGCGTCCATGGACAATATTTGGAATTTGCATGAGTGGCGTCCTTTCCACCATTTCTGTAACAATGGTGATCTCCACCATCATGTACTGGAAAAGTGTGAAAAGATCCAAGCTCCACCCACAGGGCAAAATCCGCAAAATTATACGGGGACCTCCAAGACGCACAGTGTGCTAAGCTGCAAAGTGAACTGGCCATTCATTTGTCCTTAATATGCCATATGTAGCTTATGTTATTGCTTATTTCTTTTATTTCTAAAAACAAAGCTCTTTAGCTCTACTCATGTCCCCTACCTCAAAGAGGTTTGTTATGTCTGTAAAAGAGTACTTGAAAACAGAATGCAGCACATACCTGCTAACTACTCATGTGTACACTGTAATTTTATAAAGTGAAGTTTTCTCGTAATCTTTTTAATGCCATGCTCAGTAATAATCCTATAAACTGCATCACCATTAGCACCTGCAACTGTTTTTGAAAGATCATTTTCTACTCATAAACTTCTGTTTGGGTTCAACACTATTATTCCTAGGAAATTAACTCTGAAATGTGGTACAACAATACAGCTGCAGATCCTGGAGCCAATTCTTTTCTTGCTCAGTTCTTGCAAGTTAACCAAACATTATAGTGACACGCAGGAATCCGTTGTAATTTGGCGGTAATACTCCTGTAAGCTTTTGTGTTTGGCAGTCATCCGTCTCACGATATTGTAATGCTTGCCCAGTCTCCTGCTCCACCTAAATTCTCCAGACCTGGACTGGCTCTTTGACTCTCATTTTTTTTAGAGACAATTTCCATTAGTCAGCCCTGTTTGTTACATATTTTGGACAAATGAAATTTCTGGGTCACTGTCTGTCCCACAGAGTAAGTCATGTGTTTTCTTTGTACTCTTTTACAGACTCTTCACAAAGGGCCTATGGCCGCCTTTTTGATGCAAACTAAAGATAACCCCATGAAAGCCTTAGGAGTGCTAGCTGGTGTCATGGGCATAATGGTGCTGATAACTATCATGATCTCTACTGCCATGTTCTGGCGCAATAAGCGGTCCAACAAAATCATGCCGGTAAGAAGGATCATAAAAAAGAGACAGGCCCCGCAGACCCGGACAGTCAGGATGGAGTGGCTGAAGTTCAAGAGGCCCAGCAATGCTGCGGAGAAGTTTGTCGTTGAGGATGACGCCAAGAGCCTACACAACGAGAACAGCAACAACAACATCCAGGTTGCCCCTGTGCCGCCCACCGCACCGTTGCCCCCACCACCACCCACCCTGGCTTCCAGGGGGGACGCCCCGGGGTGGCGGGTGCCAACCGTCTCCGGCTCCCTCACTCCCAAGTTTATAAACAAGCAGCTGAAGAAGAGAGGTCATGGCAGCGCCCACAATGCCCTCGTGTCAGAGCTCAAAATGAAGTTTGAGAAGAGGAACGCAGCTATCGGTGAGCCCCACATCTAGGCACTCTTGGCAGCCCTCGGAGATTGCGGATTGTGGCTGTGCGTGCATATATTTATGTGCTGTGGTCTTCCCTGTGTCTGTCAGCACCCTGTGAACTGAGAGCACCTTCTCGCCGTGATAGCCACCCCTCACCTTCTGCAAGTATTGTGTGCTACGGAGTCACCCCACCCATAGCAAATGCTGTGGTCTGTGTCCAGTTGTGACTGCAGTTCCTTCGGCTCGTGTCCCGGTGCTAGTCCCTCCCTGCAGCTGTCTGGCCGGGGTGCTGAGTACCCTCGCGCCAGCCACAGTCTCCCCGAGTGAACGGGGATTCAGATCGCCCCCGTTTTGGAGGTCCCTACCCAGAGTCCTGGTTTTCAAACACGGCACTCTGCAGCCAAGGCGCTGGAGAATGCCGCTTCTGACCTGGTCTGGCAGGTGGGTTTGAGGTGTCCAAAAACCCGTCACTTCAAATCCCAGACCCGCTTTTGAAGGTGTGGGGCTGGCTGTGGCACCAGCACTGAGTTGATGTGCCGGTTTCCTATGGCAGCGACACTGCAAGAGGGTAGCGCGTAGCTGGTACCTGCTGCCCTCGGTGGTACCTGCTGCCCTCGGTGGTACCTGCTGTCCTCAGGGCGCGATGCGCTTTGCAACAGCTGGCGGAGCAATGTGCTCGTGGCCTGAATACCTTCATTCCCAAAAGGTAAGCGGGCAGGCTTGGAGAAGTTCTTCATTTTCCTGCAGCTTATGCTGGGTTTTGCCAGAGTACGTTGACATGATGCAGCGCTTCGCTTCTGCCCTGGACTTGCCTGCTAATGAGGGGATGGGAGGGCCACCACAGCCTTCCCTAGACCAGCTGGGGCAAGACTCGAGCGCGGAAGTTCAACAGCAGCGCAGCAACTGCCTCCTTCTGACATTAGGCGTCCCCTAATGAGGGGGAGGCCAGCAGGAGAAGGCCATGATTAAAGCAGCAGGGAAGACACAGTAAAACTGAGAGAAAAATGATGAGTGAAAAATATAGACAAGTGCTGGGAAGTCGCATATGCCGGTCAGGGAAGTGTCTGGAAAGATCATTTGGTTTTGTACACTGCTAGCAGGAGGTGTCGGGGAACGTATTTCATCACCTCTCCTGGCTTGCTCCAGGGACTGGTGAGTGCAAAAGGAGGTTTCCATAAAATATTCTGGTTTGTCCTATCAGTATTTTTGAGTGAATTATGCAACAGCTAATGGCGGGGAGAGGAGGGCAGGTTGCTGACACTTTTTTTCCTGTTAAGTGACAGTAAAAAGGCACCAAAGGCAGAGCACTCTTTTCACTGGATCTACCCCACAGTTTCTCCCTCATGTTTGTTTCTGAGGAGGTGTTTTTCAGCTGGGCCTGGCTGCTTCCCGTCCCGTGGGGAGAAGGCAGAGTGCGCCGGGCTGGCTGGGGAGCAGCACCCTGCACCCTCTGCCCGAGCCCTGGTCCCGCAGGGCAGCTGCGCTGTGCTAGATCGTCACCATGAACATCAAGATGGGGAGCACACCCCACAGGACAGGACACTGTTAATTCCAGGGGGTCATGAGACTGTTCTCCAGCGGTCATTTCAGCTGGACCAGCAGACCTGGCCCTCAGGGGCTCTTCTTCCCTCACCCCATTATCCGGTCTAATTCCCTTTGTTTGCAGCAGGACTTCATCAGCTTAGGGGATAGCTGGTTGAATGGGAAGTTGACCACTTATGGGAAAAATCTTGTGGGTTTGACTTTAGTTCAATACACCTAGAGGCCAGAGGGTCACCACAGCTCATGTCACCCACGGGCTGAGCCAGGAGCTGTAGCTGAGAGGTGCAGCAGGGTCCCGGCTTGGGGGGCCGTGGCAGCAGCGCTGCTCCCAGAGCCTCTCCTGCCATGTCTCTCATCTCCTACACTCTTTTCTTATTTATCCCTCTCCTGCTGGGGCTGCGTGGCGTGAGGCTCAGGCTCTTGCGTTGTGTGCCATCACCTTGTCCTTGTCCTCTGGCTGCGAACTGGTGGGAGGGAGGGGACGTGCACCCCCCAGCCCTGCTCCTGGTTCCCTGCGTGAGNGCCCCCGGCCCTGCTCCTGGTTCCCTGCGCAAGCACACGCCTTCTGCTGGCTGTGTCTCCACCAGGTTCTGCAGTGTTTCCCGAGGTACCAAAAGTTCGTGATTTATTCCCCATACTACTGTTTTCCTGATGTTGTGTTGAAGCCAGTATTCAATGTTCATTCTNTACTGTTTTCCCGATGTTGTGTTGAAGCCAGTATTCGATGTTCATTCTCCAATGAGGAAAGCCTATAAAGACCATTCAATTAAGTGAGATTTAACAGGAATTATAGTCTTATAGTCTTAGAGATTATATTTCAGAGGGAATAAAGATGTTTTATTACTATGTTGTGAGACTTTTTTCCAGTTACTCTGTATTTCTAATTCAGGGTTGTCTTTTTTTTTTATAAATAAAAAAAATACTGTAAAATGTGCTTCTGCATGTGGTGTGCTTCTGCTGGAAACGATGCTTTGTCGTTGCCTGTTACATTCTCGCATGGGCACAGGCAGCCAGATGGCTTTCCAGGATGACCAAACAGCCCCTTTTGCGGGCAATTTCTAAGGAAATTTCTACAAGTGCTGATGGGATGTTTTGTCTTTCCCTGGCTGTTTCCTCACTGCGATTCAACAGCTCTCTCTACAGCCTCTACAGTCTCTTCAGTTTTCCACTGTTCCTCCGTGTTGGCTGGGCTGGGAGGAGGCCAGTCCTTACAGGCACTGGTTTGTTTTTCACTTCCCCGGGGAACACAGCCCCGTGCTGGTCCTCAACCAGCATCAGCTCGTGCCTGACTCCCTGTGCACCCCCAGGGGTTTCTCCAGGACACAGTGGTCTCCCCGCTTGGCTGGCTGCTTCTGCCCCTTCCTCACCGCTCCAGACCCCTGTCACACATGCTGCAACCGCCCGGCCTCCCCCATCCCTGCCGCTGAACCCTGGCGCTCCGTGGCATTCAGGTTTCGTCACAACTTGTAATTGTAAAAGAATGGAAATGAAGCAGAGGCCATCTGCGTGTTCTTGAAAATCCATTGTGTTTATTACTTTGCCACGAAAAGACTGATAAGACTAGGATGTCCCGTGAAGTATAACACTGAGGGTCAGCACTGACGACACAGGTCTCTGTTCAAAAGCTGTGCAGCAAGGGACCGCAGGAGGGGGTGCCGGGGGGGGACACGCAGGGCCTGAGGAGAGACAGCACAGAAAACACACAGCAAAAACCAAAATACAACTAGAAAGCCAAACTGCCACGTAGTGAAGCTCACATTAGGCTTTAGCTCTGCTGAGGTTTCTACTCTAGTTTTTTCTCTTTTTGAGGCGGTCTGTAACAACATATATGTCAAGGGCTGCGGGTCTATCAGCCACGTGTTTTGGTTGTGCTGGAAACCACGAGGCCAGAAAAGAAAAAACAAGTCACATGTCCTCAGACCCTGAGAGATGCAGCATGAACAGCTCCACGAGTGGGGGCCCGTTGCTTTTACATGCTTATTTGGGGTTTTTTGCCTCTAGAAAGGAGGCAAAAGCAGCAGGATGGGCAGGTGGCCCATCTGCATTTGGGGAAGGTGCCTGGCGCACACCTTCAGCTCCCAAACCCTGACTCCACCACCCCCTCTGCCCCTGGCCACTTCTCCTGCCAGCCTGGTTCAGGCCGAGCATCCCCATCACCCCTCAAGTCAACCCGCAGCCACAGTGCCATCCTGGGGAAAAGGAGATGCGTGGTGGGGAGGGTGGAAGGGGAAAAAGCAGTGTTTGCCTGCAAAAGACAAACCATTCATTTTTCACCAGCTCTTGTTCTTAACTTTAAAAAAGAATATACTAACATAACACTTGTGTAGCAATTGGTGTTAGATATGTGTGTGTGTGTGTGCATCTGTGTTAGTGTGAACTAACAAGGTCCTCTAATATATGTTTGGAAACAAGTAAAAGCCCCTCCCCTTCTCCCCAGTAAAAAAAAATAAAATAATAATCAAAAACCAAAATAACTCAAAAACTGAGCTGCGGCTACATCACGCTGGTGTTCAGTGAGTGCTCTGTGAGGTACAACCGAGGCTGTGAACCTCTTAGGGCTCTGTAAACCTGAAGGTGGAGTAAGAAAAAAAACCCCAAAACTATAAAACAAAGCAAAACAAACAAAAAAACCCCACTCCCAAAACCAACACCCAATACCTCTAATCAGGAAAAAAAGTTTTTCTCCAAGTGAAACAAAACAGCTCCATCACGTTGACCCCCATCCTTCCCATAGACATTTTGTTGCTGGTGCTGCCCGCAGCCCTGCCGGCGCTGCCCTGTGGTGTTTCCATGGGGCAGGACGATGGCCAAGCTGGCACAGGGCAGAGCGGCCAACCAGCCTCCCCGCCGTCCCCCCGGCCGGGTACAATAAATAAAGACATAAAGACACCCCGGGAGCGAGTGAGCGTTGGGGAGATGTTTGGCTTTTTGCCCCATGCATTGTTATTGGTTTGGGGGTTGGGTTTTTTTGAGGGTGGGTTTTTTGGTTAATGCTTGTTTCCTTGTGTGTCTGCGTGCGTTGCTCCGTGGCAGTGCCATGGAGGCAGCCCCAGGGGTGCTGGAGCAGCTGCCCACCCAAGGCACCCCCATTTCCAGGGCTCCCCAAGCCTGCTGTGCATCCTGGTGGGGTGCCCCGCCGCATGCTTGCAGCACGGACCCTGCCATGCATGGTCCCCTCAAGAAAACCAGCCCGTGCCGTGGCTCAAGGTCATCTGCAAAAGGTGCCGCTGCGGCCGCGGGGTGGCCGGAGCCAGGCTAGTAGAGGTCAGCGCTGTTCCTGTGGGGTGGCCGGGTCTTGCCCGGCTCCTCGCAAGCCGGGGGCCGCCGGCCAC
>RSEF01000006.1:2638500-2657002 GCA_003993805.1 Himantopus leucocephalus
GCTGCTCCAGCTGGCTGACATCACTGCCCGTGACGAAGACGACACACTGGCCCTTGCGGGGCGCCTGGTTGCGCACGGCCACGCAGACCTCGTATTTGGTGGCAGGCAGCAGGTCGGTCACCGAGTAGGTGTTGACGCCGGGGCCGATGTAGATGGCGTCCTTCTGGGCGGCGTCATAGCGGCCCACCAGGAGGGTGTACCAGGTCTCACCCGGCTCCGCTGCTGCTGCCGCCGCCGCGAACCACTCCAGGGTGATGCCATAGACCGTCTGCTTGGCGATGCGCACCTCCACATGGGCGCCCGGCTCAGCAGGGGCGATGGGGGCCCAGCCTGGGGGGGTGGTGGATGCCCACGGGGCCCCCACCCGGAGGGTGATGGCCACCGAGGTGTTGCCCAAGAAGTTGGCGGCTGTGCAGGTGTAGTTGCCGGCGTCTGCTGGCCGTGCTGCCGGGATCAGCAGCTCTGAGCGGACGGTCTCCTCGCTGATGTGCTCGGTAGACACTGCAGGCAGAGGGGGGGGTGTCAGCGGGGGGAGGGACACACAGGTAAGGAGCCACCATGCCTTTGGGGCAGCCACAAGACCAATGTGGTGGTCCTGTCCTGCCCTGCCCAGGGAAAGAGGAAGAGGGGCACAGGGGGGCACCGAACCCCACAGAGATCGTCAGCAAAGCACGATCTGGGCCAAAAGGCAATAAACACACCAGGACACCCAAACACGGGACAGGGAGAGTGTCTGACCCCCCCCACAGTGGGGAGGCTGCTGCGGGCAGAGGCCAAGCCATCCACGTGCCACCTGCCATCAGCGTGCTCAGGGCAGGGCAAGCCAGGGAGAGTTGCTGCAGTGCGGGAGGCACAGCTGCATTTTGGACACACGCTCCAGCCTCCATTAGGTTTGAGTGCGGAAAAATGTCAGTCTCAAAAGGCTCCGGCCAAAAAAGAGGCGTGTGAAGCCGGGGAGCGGTGGGCTGGACATGAGATGCAGCTTTAAGAACAGCATGAAACAGACTGTCATCTACACAGACAGGGGCGCGTGGCTGTGGTCTGGAAAAGCTTGTGTGTAACTAATTCAGCATGTGCTTGTGGGAAGATGCACAAGTGCTGCTACAGCGCTGCAGTTAAAGCAAATATCAGTCCAGGATTAGGGGCTAATGCTGTCTTATTTAGCCAGCTGGCTTATTAGGAGCACACATCACCTGTGCGGTGCCCGTATGCGTTATTAGGTTACCTGATGAAAATAGCAACTTGTCCTATTGAAGGCTCTTAGTAAAAATAAATGTGAGGGACGGGGTATAAGAGCCAAGCTGGGCATGGAGGAAGAGGAAAAGGCCTCATATTAGGAGGCCCTCAATAAAGAATATAAATAAGCAAGGCTTATAGAGAACGACAACCACTGTTTTGGTTGCAGAACACCAACAGACACAGATGGACAACAGGGCTGCAAGTGTTTCGTGGTTTGTGTGGGTATTTCCTGAGAAAACATATGGGAATAGTATGGAAACATACAAAAGTGTGCATGCGCTCCTACAAACACATATGTGCATACAAACATAGAGTGTGTGCATATATATGTAGTACACAATGTATAGTGTAAATATATATGCATGTCTCGATAACTACAAATTTATTTTATATATATGACTGATATATTATTAATAGTTCTTACATCACGTGTCATGATGAAAGAGCTACTACCCAAACCCCACAGATCTAAGATAATTGTGTAAAAATGCGGCTGTGCTCCTTTCATCTTTGACTGATATCCTGCGTGAAGCAGCTCTTCTCATGCCAGTCAGACATGCTTAAACATAGGGTGATTAAGATTATTTGGATTATTGCCACCACAACAACTGCGATGCTCTGAAGGGGTTGAGAGCTGCTGTGGTGACTGTGAAGGCCTGAAGACCTACATAAGTAGAACAACAGAACATAAATTATTAATTAAAAAAAAAAAAAAAGAAGAAAAAGCTTTGCTTACCATTAAATGCCCTTAAAAGTTTGAGTGCATAGGTCCACCAGACAGCTGGGGAAGGGCTGGCTTGCACAAAGCAGGTCAGGGTGACGTTTAGCCCCACCGGGACTGTCAGGTTGGTGTCAAGGGCTGAGGTCAGGGGCTTCATGCAGCTGTTGAGCTCCACTTCATGAAAAAACTTCCCTGCCCTGAATTTTGGGCTTGAGCAAGTTAAATAGGAATTCATGAGAATAATAGGTGGGCCAACCGATTTGATAAACTGGACAAATCCCCGCAGGCGACAGTCGCAAATCCAGGGGTTGTCATGAAGGGTCAAGACAGCGTTGGAAATAGCTTCTATCTGCCCCTCCGCCCTCTGGCTTCGCTGGTAGACGGGCCAGCTATAGAAAACATCCCTGGATATGACGGTAAGCTGATTTGAGGATAGATCTAAATAGGTCAGGTTGGGCAGATAGCGGAGTGCATGTTCTGGAAGGACATCCAGCCGGTTGTGTTTCAGATCCAGGATTTTCAGAGCTGGGGTGTCTTGAAACGCTGTCCATGGCACCGAACTTAACTTGTTCCCTTGCAAGCGCAGCTCCTTCAGTGCTGGCAGATATTCCAGGCTTTTGATGTGCATCACCGTGATGTTGTTAAAATTGAGCCAGAGATACTCTAAGGCACTAATGTTCTCAAAAGACCCACGAGGTAATTCTGTTAGGTGAGAATTTTCTATTCTAATTTTCCGCATGTCCTGAGGGATGTTTGCAGGGATCTGCCTCAGCAGTGCAGACATGCAGAGCAAACTCCTAAGGAGGAAACCAGAAAATTCTCCATGTCAGACATCACGTTCATGGTTAACAAACCCATTCCCTATACAGGTCTACAAGCACTTGAATAATTTTAAGGTATTGTATACAGAGCATGCATAAGCCATACATCCATCCTTCAGTTTGGTTTTACACCCGTTTACCCGCAAAGACTACAATTAAGGCATAAAAAGTGCTACATATGCAACTACATATCTCAGAGAAATAAGAGAAATCTCACTCTATGCCCAAGCTAGGACTATTCAAGAGTTAGCGGCGGCATACCACACAGCCATCTGTTTGGTTTTGGTGCTCGCAATGTCGGCAAATATATATTGGGAAGCTCTGAGCTGCTTCGCTGTTGCTACAACACAGGTAACTAGCGGTCTTACCTCCCAAAGCTGTCTTGAGAACAAGAGCATCCTGTAACACAAGATGAAACAGATGGGTTTATCTTGTGCAAGGCCAGAAGAAGAAGGAAAATATGACAAATAGGGTCCATATTCTCCTTTAAGAAAGCACTGTGCAGGGTTTGCACCAAACATGCCAACAGCCTCCAAGAAGCAAATCCTATTAGCTGTAATCTTCCTTGACGCAGAAATAAATCCTGCTGGGGACCCGACCCTAAAGAAGACATGTAGTATGGTTCACAGCTGGTGTCAAAGTGCTAAAAATCACCCCTGGGACCACTCTTGGCATTTAGTCTTCAGCTGCAGGGATTTTGACAGACACCTTTATTTGGTTGGTAATGTGAAGATGGAGCCAAAAGCGCTTCTGTTCCCAAGTCCTTACAAGCAGTTAACCAGGTCTATTTACTTTTTTTTTCCCCCAAGTGGGTCTGTCTCAATATCCTGGTTTTTTAATGGCATTTATCAAGGCAGAAAACCACAGTAAGGGCCAGACTTCACGGCTGTACTTTGGCAGTGCATAGTGCCATCTTGCGCAAGCCATCAGGCCCCCAAACCTGCCCACAGCTCTGTGCAGGGTGTGCTATTGCACGTGGTGAGCGCGAAACCTACTCCCTAAACTCAGTTGCTCTGCCATGGAAACATAAGAGGTATGGCATTGTTTTTTTCTCTGAAACAACTTTTTTTTTGCCCCAAACTCTCTATTCTTACATGCTAGTAATGAACACAGCAACATAGCTGTAGCCCATCTGTGGGGTGCTCTGAGGAAAGAATATATTTGAAGTTAGTCTCTATTGTATAAATACAAAATTTCAGTGTTAGGTCAATATTTTAAGTTCCCTGGCTTCCTCTGTAAGACACGTCCCGATTGCCCTTCAGTCACCTTGAGAAATTCAGTCTAAATAATTCTATGAGACTCTAATTTGGAGTAACCAGATTTTAAATTTTTTTTTAATCCAATATAGCAGGTTTTGGTTAAGATTTCCAAGCAGCACTGCGTTCTCCTGGGGCCATCTAGTGTGTATGAGTTTCATTACAACCGCAGAAGGCAGCGTGCCACTGGAAAAGGGCTTAACCTCACGGCCAGTACATGTGAAGCTGGGTCACAAATCAAGATTAGTTTCAACCTACTTAACCTCTAACCTACGGGACCAGGATAGAAAAATATTTATAGTGTAACAGCTTAGATCTATACATGGCTGCCGGGGCGCGTGCAACAGCGTAGCCGCTGTAAGCCTACCGAGGACATGGGATTGATGCTGCAGCTCTTAAATAGACAGGTGCTTTGATTTCAAGGCAAATCAGCAAAATGAACAGGTGCAGAAACCATTGGGGACTGTTGCAGCGCTTCATGATGGCCTCTCATGGACAAGGAGCAGGTCATGAGCAGTGGGTCTGGTGGGCTGCCATTGCTCGCTATGCCCAGCACCTAACCACGAGCACATGGGGTTATTATTTTTTTAAACTGAAATGTCCCTCATTTGTCCATGGTGCAGCACTTGGTATTTCAACAGCTGCTCTACATTTTAATGTGTCAGTAAGCCATGAGTGAAGGAGAAAGGCTGCTGGTCTGTAGCACAGCAGATGCAGCAGCTATGGAGCCCCCACCTGACTGTGGTGTTCAGCGATGGGGCACCTTCTCATGATGGGAGAAAAGGCTGAAGTCCACCCAGGTCATTGGCTTGTCCAGCCACACTGGCTCCATCACGAGGTGCTGGAGATGTCCATCAGTGCATGCGGCTCACAAGGGAAATGTGCTGGAAAATTACCCATTTTGTGAGCTGCACACATGCCACCAGTGAGGCCGCTGGTTCAGGGACAGTTCGGTTGTCTCCAGAATTAGGTGGGTCAGCAGGAGAGAATTCACCGCTTCTAAGGCCCAACGTTACAAAAACCTCCTTTGCTCACAGGAAGGCACCTCCTTTGCCACCTTCACATCCCTCCTCCACGGCCTGCAGGGAGGGTCTTAAAGTACATGACAGCTATGACTTCAAAAAGAAATCCTTCACGAAAAGCATTATTGATTAACAGGTTTATATATAGTAAAAATTATTGGTGCCCCCCCCCCCNATGAAAAGCATTATTAACAGGTTTATATGTAGTAAAAATTATTGGTGCCCACCCCCCCCTACAGGTGCAATACAGGTGCATAATGATGCCCAATGTCCTGTGATGCAGAAAGTGAAATTTGACCTAAGCTTTTCTGTTGGAAAGAAATAGATTAACTTAAATAAACTATTTGATTAACAGAAATAAAAAGAATTGCAGTTGTTTTCTTTCTCCCATGTGAGCTCTCATCCCGGTCCCACCTATCTTCTACAAGGCCAGGAAATGGCCTTTTCAAGACCGGTGTCAGTCAGTACCGCGGCCAATGCGCCAGCTGTTTTCAGGCTGATATTTATTTGCTGCTTGAGAGGCCATTTCTCTAAGTATTCGCAAACCCCAGCTGCACTCAGAAGGTCCAGTATTAACATGAGAAGCTAGTGGTGAATTACTTATCAAAAATCAGATGAATTAGTGGGTAGAGAGTATACCCACTCTCTAGGGCAGTGAGGGGGGAAAGGAAAAGAAAGGGAAAAAAAAAAAAAGGACAAAAATCCCCCAAACAGTGTTAGCTGCAGCTGTTATGTTTATGTTCCCTACTCAAGTGGGATTTTTGTTGCCTTTTTAATTCAGCCCAGTTTATGCCTGCCTGTAAATTTAATGGTCACTTTTGTGACAGCAGATGTCCACTCAGTTCAGCTGCTCTTTAATGTCATGTGGCATCCTGGCCGAAGCCAAAATGCAGAACAAGCTGTCTAAAACCCAAGCTGTCAAACTAAATCTCCGTAGGGATGTTGACTGCTAATCTATGGGAAGTGGAGGTTGAGAGACTGCGCTTATTGCCAAAGCAAACGCCGAAAGGACGCCTACCACGTGTTCCCAGCAATGGCGCGGAGTCGTACTCCAGCTGGAAGCGACATGCACACACAGGGCTGTAAGAAATCAAATCCAGGCTGATGCTTTGCAATCCCAGTCCCTCTGCCAGGGCTATCAGCATTAGATGTCCCTGCTGGAGAGGACATAGGAGGTGAGGGCTGCAGTTGGGTATTTCAGACACAGGGCATGTAACACCAAGTGGTACATGGTTGAAAAAGCAGCATTGAAAACAAAGGAGGGTGACGTGAAAAGAAGGAAATAAGACTTTTCCTTCACAAGCCTTCAACACCACCAGCAGCTGTACAAACTTGCAGGTCTTTCCTCAATTTTTTTAAGCAGCCCAATGCCCCTGGCAGGGTCTCCTGGGGCACCACAGCTCCAGCTCCGCCACAGCAAGTCCCACAGAGCGCTGGCAAAGGGGCACCACCAGCCCCCCTTCACCCCCTCCCAAGGAAAGGAAAGGCATCATGTCTTGCTCAGGGCACCTCAGGGCAGAAGCAGTGTCCGTCTCCCACACCAAAACCAGGGGCCAGCACACTCCCGTGGGGTGTGACTGCAGTATCCCCCAGCCCTCGGGAAACATGGGCACTGCTCCAAGGCTCGCTGCCACCTCTGAGAAGCTCCTGGTCCTGCTCTCTGGGGTGTACACACATTTCTTACCAGCTTGAACAACACATTTCTTACCAGCTTGAACATTTGCTGGCAATTGCAAAATTCTTTCTTTTTAATTTTGATAAATAGGAAAGTAAAATGGGGGGGGGGGTAATTCTTTTGCTCTGTTTTGGGCAACAATTTGCATCTTCTATTCGTGGACTTCAAAGCTGGTGAAGCTCCCACTAAGCCACAGTACTGTAGCACTGACTATTGATTAAATATATCCTGAAACGTTTCAGACATTCCCGGAACATTCTGACATTGAGGGACTTCGATGTCAGCTTCTTCAGGAGCTTTTTAACCTTTAGATTTTATTTTACCATTGGAATATTTCGAAGTCATTCTTCAATGTCTATTAATTCTTGAAAATATCTTGAAAAATGTTTTACTGTCCTTGACATTTTTGGGTTCCTCCTTTTTTTTCCTCATAAATTTATATATATGCACACACACATTTTTGTGTCCTACATTTTTTAGTCATTTAAAGACTATTCTTTGTGGGCATGCAGAAATAAATTTGAAAGTGACCACATTTAACGCAATCAGAACCTTCCAACATGTTTAAATCACATTGTGGAAATAAGGTGGTTGTCAACCTGAACATTATTTTGCATTTGTGGAATTTTTATACCTATGTGGCATTAAAAATACTGCAGAGCCAGAGTTAGCCTTTGTCTGGATCTACTCACCAGATAACCTGGACACTTTTTAAGATGTTTGGAAAAACATGTTTTGAAGCTTCAACGTGTTTTTCACATTTCTTCTTGCACTTCAGCTACTTGCAGTACTCCTTTTTAATTACTGTGGGCACATTATTTAATTTATATTCTGCTCAGTTCCCTCATTTTGATAGCTGCTTTTCTGCAGAGCCTTTTAAGGAAAAGAAATAATAACAATTTTTCAGTACAGTTCAGAGCTATTTGGATTAATTTTTAAAACACTATTACCTTCTTTTTGAAATCTTATCCTTGATTTTTTGATTTTACACTAATCTGATTTCCAAAATAAGTATAAAAAGCTGCTGTGCAAGGCGAAGCGTGTCTTTGTTATACATCACATGACGTGCCCATGAAGGAGTGGCTCATACTGCTCCCCAAAGCACTCAGCCCAGGCAGCCGGAGCAACCTCCTGCCTATGGAGGACATTTCCTTTATTCTTAAGTGTTACTGAAGTGGTCCAACACTGAGAATATCTATCTGAGAATAATTTTTAAAATGGTTCAATAGTAAAAGTAGGGAATGTTTGTTCCAAAATACATTGTCTGACAGTGCCAAAATATTTGAACTAGACCTCAAAAAGCAACAAATTGGTCAAAACCTGACACAAAGAGATTAGTAACAGTGGAAACATTTTCCAGGGAAAAAGAGAACAGAACGTAAAAAAGTGTCCAAAAAAACATTTAAAACGCTACTAATGCCGTAATTCCAAAAGATATTCAGGTGTTGATTTTGGTTCTTGCAGCACATGTTTGTCTGAGGACTGACTTTAACCAAGTAAGAAATTTTTTCCAGGGATGAATTTTCTCCTTGCCTGAACTCTGAGCCAGCTCCATTCACATGTCTCACCTGAGCTAACCCTGCTGAAACTAGGTGCCTAACACCCCTTCGGTTAAAACAACAAACAAAAAATCCAGTGAGGTATTTATCTGCTTCTTTACATGCCTCGTACCACTGAAAATCTGACCCAGAGCCTTGAAAGTCACATTCAGCAGAAAATCAGTTTACTTAATGGTTTGAAATGTCACCCACGGTTTATCAAGTATAGGGTTTCTCTTCTGACCAACACCAGATGATGCAGAGCTTATACAAGTTTCTATCTATTGCCTCTCTTGTGTGAATCACCTGTGCAGCAGAGAGAGAGGCTTGTTTTGGAGCAGCAGCAGTTGAGATGCCAAACGGTGATGCCTCACCTATGAGAAAGTGAGAACAGCCATAGGAAATAGAAAGGAAAAATCATGTTTGTTCTACTTGGGATCGCTATTCATTCGAAGTGTAAAAAATGTCCAGTAGAGTCTGTAAAACTTAACACATCTGCAGTGAATGTCGCAGGATGACCTCTCCATCCTCCCCTCCCCGCAAGAACAGCGCTGGCCCAGCCGGTGCCTTTTCCATTGACGTGTGTCGGAGCATGGAGCAGGNGAGCACTGGCCCAGCCGGTGCCTTTTCCATTGACATGTGTCGGAGCACGCACCGATGGAGCAGGCGAGAGCGGCTCCTCGCCAGGGCTGGATGCGGCAAATTATCCAGCTCGTGCCTCCAGGCAGCCGAAGGGTAGATACTTCTCCTTCCCAGTCATCTCCTGCAAACCTGACTTACAGGAAAGTCCTTGGGCAGTAGGTCCACTCAGTTCACCACAGGAGAGCTTTAGGACAGCCTTGATTCTTCAGGGCTAGCTTATCCATCCAGGACCACATCAGGCTGATTTCTGCACAGCGCAGTGATACTGCTGCAGATGTGGACAGGAATCAGGCTCAATAATACAGAAATCCTTGCAACTCATCCCAAAAACTGCTACTGGCAGAATATTTTTGTTCTACCTTGGAGAGAGACTCTAAAAATCATCCTGGAAAATGCAACTGTATAAATAAGTAATAAATGTATTACATACAACATATTTTGTCAATTAATTTATTGTATTAAAATACAGAATTTTGCAAAATGTTATTTGTAAACCTAAAAATCTATTCAGTTCAGTGATAGAAGTAGCACGCATTATTTTATACAAGGATTCACAAATTCTCCCAATACAAGAGAAGTTCTTTATCATTAACATAAGGAATACAGGGAGTCCTATCATAACCTATTGTAATGTATACCAAGTTGCTAGTATTTATGTTGAGATCAAATGACTTGCTTTTTCTATTAGGCCAAGTAATGTGACATAACCGAAACCCTTCTGTGCAAGAACTTGCAAAATCCATACAGGGCTGTGTTCCAACCAGTGAATTTTGTTAACCCACACCGTATGTACATGTCCAGAATGTGAGCAGAGATCCTTCCGATACATTTACGCATACGTTTCAAAACAATTCAGCAAGCTTTGTCAGTTATCATTTCAACTTGGCTGGATCCCTCCCATTCAACATTTGGCAGAACATATATAATTTTCTTCATGAAGAATATTTATTACAAAGAGAAAAACATTATATACAGTATTACTGCATGAGGGACTGGAGTGGAAAATTACACAGTTGGGACATGCTTTGTGATAAGCACTCGGATCCAAATTCCAGTGGAGCTGCAGGACTTAAATAACTGATTAGCTCACCTTGGATATGAAAGTACATTTAGATGAATATTAGACAGTTTTTTCAGGGTTCTTGAACCTGTAAAATGTTTGAAACCCGAAAGTCCACACTGAGCCTCTGCCACCACTGATGCCATGGTGGAAGCATGGCTGATGTGTGCCTGGCCAGCAGTCTACCACTGCATCACATACCCCTGCTCTGTGCAGAGCAAGGCATTTTCATGACCAAAACACCAGTGCGTTGCTGGGCGTTCTGGTCTTCACCACCAGTTTTGTCAGGAGAGCCAGCAGCAATGACAGGGCTGGTCTGAGAGATTTTGGCAGAACTGTCTTATGTAGGTCTTTCAGTTTGACTACAAAGCACTACAATGCCACACACAATTTGCAAAGCAGAATATTGTATGATTTAACTAGCACAGCTGATATAAAACATACTCCAGTAATTACAGTACAGCTAGAAAATGCCAGCTAGGCCTGATACTTAAAGACCTGTGTGGTACTGTTGTTCAAGAAAATCTTAGGAATAGTGTTTAGGGCCAAAATGCAATCACAAAACGCTCTCGATTATGTACTTTTAGGAGTGGATTGGGTTTTGTCTCTTGATTTCTATCTCCTTTGCACATTTCTCTGAATTCAGAGCATAGAGCTGTTACTATGTTGGACATACTAGAAAGGGTTGCTGTACATCTGTGTTTAGTGATCTATCAAGCATCAAGCTGCATGTTTCATGCAAACATGGGGGATGTAAAAGGTGAGACTCAATCTTCACCTTCATAGATATTTATATTAAAGTTACTAAACACTCCCCTGTTTGTCAACCAAAAGAACATAAAAAGAGCTAGAATAAAATACTTATCATATTGCAGAGCAGGTACTAAACAACACCAAGCAGAGCGCGCTCAGAAATGTTGCTTAATGTCCTCACACTCAGTGTGCACGCTTCATTTTACGAAAATAAAAGTGGTCCAGGAGAACGAGGTCATTATCATAGTAGCTTTTGACCGGGTACAAAACAGCAAACCCCAAGTGGGATGAGCAACACGTATCTGTAAAGTTTGGGCACCATCTACCCTCTTGCATCCTCCTCCAGAACATGTCGGAGACAGAAGCATTGACAGGGTGGGCTGCAGTGCTGGAGCAGAGTCATATATACAGCCACGTGCCTTCCACCTAGCAAGCTGACAATCAGTCTAGTTACTATCAGCAAAAGTATTCATTAGGTTGCCCCTCTATCTTTGGTATTGCTTCTGAGTCCACGCTGGATCGGGCAGACAGCAGCCTGTTCGACTCATCAGGGGTATGTCTAGTCAAGTATTCTCCTTCCACACCTTTTGCCTTGGCCCCAGGAGACAAGCTTTCAAAGGTGACATAGGACTCCTGAATTTCCTTAGGTTTCCGCACAAAGCATTTTTTGCAGCGCCTTTTCAGTGCTCCACAGCAGACCACCAATGTCAGAGGAACAGCAATGACACAGGCCACGCTGATGACAACCACATTGATGAGCTTCTGGGTCCCTCCTGCGCTGGCAACTTCGTCGGTGGAAAATATGATGCATTGCTCTTTCCTGGGGATCAGCCCTTTCACGCAGACACACACAATGTATTTGGTCTTTGGCAGCAGCCCATAAATGGTGACCTTGGTCTTCCCTGGCTCCACATTGATCCGCCGCATGTCTCTCTCTCCAAAGATGGCATAGAGGACACTGAACACTGTTGTGTTCTTTGCCAGAGGTGCCTTCCAGGCCAGGGTGACACTCTGATCGGTGTCTCCTATCACCCGGACAGACCTCACGATTCTCTCTGGCTCCTGCTGACCAGTAGGCGGGCTCACCAGCAGATTTCTGGGGTTGCTATCTTGTGCCACATCTGGGAGGAGGAGGCCCTCTCCGGTGCCCACTCCAGCCTCCAGGGTAGGCACGGTGGAGGTGGTGATAACGTACCTTGCCACTAGCTTGTCATTGTAGGCAGCTGCCTCCATGCCGCCTGCCTTCCCATTCCATGCACCTTTGGCGTTAGAGTTGGGGTCATCCGTGCTTTCTGAGTCCGTGATGATGAGCGATATGAACGCCTCTGTTGCCCCCAGAAAATTCTTTGCTTTACAGATGTACTCTCCAGAGTCAAGATAAGAGACTACAGGCAGGCCCAGGATAGACCAGCTCATCCCATCACTGGAAATCTCTTGGTGAACTGCAAGGAAGGAAAAATGTAAAATAAATAGGCAATAGTCAATAGAATTAAGAACATGATTTGTAAAATAATAAGATTAAATCAGCCAAATGTCTGCAGTAGAATCATCGTTTCTTTTTGCCACAAAATCAAAGTAAATCCAAGAAAAGGACATTAACACTTAAATGAGGTTATATTGGGATTTACACTGCTTCAGAGCAAATATATGTGAAGCATTTGATGCTAGTTCCTCCCAACTGCCATACAGTTTGAAAACAAAACAGGAAAGGTTCTTCCATTGAAAAAAAAAAGCTTAAAAGCACTTATGTAGGTACAGTACTTAAATGAGTGAAAGGAGTAGGCAGTAACACGACATAGTTGAACATTAGATGCAGTCCTCTGAGTAACAAAAAATACAAACAGTGAAGACTTTCTTCTAAAAAGCATATATGGACCAGTCTAGAGGATATGGAGGAAAATAACTGAAAAATAATATCCCTTTTACTGCCAAATTAGTGCAGATTTTTATATTGAGCCAAACACAGGGAAGTCTGATTCCTTAGCACTGAACGATATGTACACATCTGAGTGTTGATTTTCTCACTTGGTTTTCCAGGAGGCTAAAACTAGCTTTTTTTGCTTTTTTCTATTTGTGCAGAAAAAAGAGCTGGGATCATGCAGAAGGGTAAAGCACCTTCTTCATTATTTAACCAGCCTCCTTAGGATGAGCACGTACTATCTCTGCCCTCTCCCATTTTAAAGGTAAACCAGGGAAATGTCTGAAAGGTGAAGGTAAAACAGGATGCAAACTTCTCCCAAGCCCTCGTGGGGTCAGGATCCAGCCTTGGCAACCAGGGCACATTCCAAAGGCAGTGGAATACAATGGCAGCAGAAGTTCCTTTTTAGTTTAATTATTTACTGAATGGGTATATAAAACATAAAGCTACCAGTCTTCCTATGGCACTTCCCCATACATACAGACTGTGGACTGTTTCTCACTCCTTTCTATTCAGAACATCAACATTTCAAACATTCGTATTATAGCACTGGCACAGAAGCTGCCATTGCTGAGAAATAATGTATATTTTCAGCCAACTTTTTATTGAAAGGTGCTAAAGTCTGATTTAATGGGGCACAAAATACATCATTCTCAGTTGTAGCTCAAAGTAAGCTCAACATATGCTTTCAGGAAAGCATTCTCTGTTTTATTTTTTGTTGTGGTTCTCTTTCAAGCGTAGGAGGGATGTTTGCAGCGCGACGGGTAGACATTGTCATTATGAGGAGCAGCTCTGCTATGTCCCACACATCATGCACAACAGAGCAATGACTTGTGCAGATCCCAAAAAAGGATATTTATTACAAGTGGTTCTACTGCTGTGAAAGAAAAATGCTGTCTCCCCTGTTTCTGTGCACTGAGGAGCCCATTAACCGTTTGAAGATCAGACCCCACACTTAGCGATATCTGCTGAGTTTAGACCCTCTATGAAAGTCAGAGCCAGGCCTGGAAGACAGTAGCATTCAGGGGAGGTTGGAGGTAAGAAGGTTCAGGTCCTGATCTAAAACCTCTAGGGCAAAAAGCTAAGAACAACACCAAAGGTTTCTTCCCTAAGTTCCCCAAACATTAAAGCACCAACACTGCAATTTGGGGTCCAATCGTTCTTGTGAATGGAAATGAAAACATGATCGGTCACAAAAACAGTGAAGGCTTCCCCCATGAGAGGGGTGAGCACAGAAGAGGTACTTGGTCAGCATTTCTTCCACAGAGCATTTTCCCAAGAGACCTTGTAATCCATCAGAAATGAACCTTTCCTTGGAAGCATTTTCACTGAAGTATTCATAGAATCATAGAATCACGGAAAGGTTTAGGTTGGAAGGGACCTTGAAGATCATCTAGTTCCAACCCTCCTGCCCTGGGCAGGGACACCTCCCACCAGACCAGGTTGCTCAAAGCCCCATCCAGCCTGGCTTTGAACACCTCCAGGGATGGGGCATCCACGGATTCCCTGGGCTGTATTGTTTCCTTCAACAGTTCAGTGGCTCTTTTCTCTTTTAATATATCAGTAACATTGCATGTTTACCATCTTTATTTTCTTTGCCACAGCAGATTTGAATCCCAGTTGAACTCACACCAGACAGAGATGTTTACTAACTGATTAATAGTAGCTCATCATTACTCTCAAAGACCCATAAAATAATTCAGTGGGAAGCCTTTTCAGTGACTGAATAACTAAATAACTAACCTAAAAAAGCCTCTTGCTACAGCTGGACATACTTAATTTCTTCAGCTCCAACAGATTTGCAGAAAACCCAACTCGTCTCACCACCACCACAATTGTTATGAAACAAAGTAAAACCAACTCTTTACACATGATAGTATACATTTATCTGATGATATTTACATCAACAGGTAAGTAGTTTTATAGCCTATAGAATATCACAATGCTATAGTGAATTACACACAATACTATTGCGAATTATAGTGAATCTTCATTTTGCACCACTTTCTTTTTTGGGCTCTTTTATCAGCAGGAATGATCTATTGTCACGGAAGCTTTCATTTGCTGTACAATCCGTAGAAAATAAAGGTGCAAGTCTCCCTCCTTCATTCCCTGCGTACGAGAAAAGCTTAAACCAAACCCACCTGTGCCGTTCAGTTGAGCACCGTCAGCCCTTCTCCAGCTGAGCTCAGGAATGGGCACCCCCGTCGTCCCACATCGCAGTAGCACAGTGCTGCCCAGGATAGTCTTTACTTTGGCTACAGACGTATGTACAACGGGGCTTTGACACTTCCTTAGCTCAACTTGGCTGAAGAAGACTCCTGCAAGGCTCCGGGGAGTGAAGCATTTCAGCCTGGGCTCAATGAATGCTATATTAGGAGACTGGAAATTTAGGAAATGGACCATTTCATACAGACTGCAGTCACATACCCAAGGATTGTCTTGCAAGCCTGTCAAAATAAATCAGAGCAGTAAGTCACTCCGACAGCACCTTTTGTTTCTGCCACTTTTGTTTCTCTTTTTCAGCAGGACAAACTGTGATAGGCTCCTAATCTGCCCGGCAAGGACCGCCTGTGCATATGCAGGGCTATGCAGGTGGTGACGTTGCCCTGACAGCCCCTCGCTGCTGTTGGCTGAGCTTGATGGATCCCATAGTTGCCAGTTAGTAGAAGGGAATAAATATGGCTTGCTAAGGTATCTCAAAATCTGGAGCTGAAATCATATTCTTTAAGTTCAAAGCAGGATTATTCATATCGTGAAAACATCACTATTTGTTCACGTAAAGAAGCAGAACAAAAAGTTATTATAAACACATTTGGTTCCAGGATGGAAAAAACAAGTGGCCATGGGGGAGGGATGGTTTGTTTTGGGGTGTGTATATTCTTGGTATGAAGAGACTATGCAGTCTCTTCCTTAGACAGGCGAGGAAATTCTTCTCACTGGAGGTTATTAAAATATTAGCCAGATTATCAGGCCAACAGTCAGGACCGCAATAGGTGTAGGTGATCCTACCTAACTGTAAGAGTTCTCTTTCAGCCCTGTTATTCTAAGGGGTTTTTTTTCATTATATTAGTAATCAGATGTTTTTCCTGAAATGCTAATTTATGTTTGATAAGATGAAAGAACTGTTTTAAGGAGTAAATTGAGGAACATACATGTTATGGTATATAAAAGAACATAAATAGACAATAACTATACAAAGAATATACACAAAGAAAGGGGTATATTGAAGAATACACTCCTGTTTCAGAATCCCAGAATGTTTCCCTTTTTCTTTTTTCCTGCTGAGTGTGTGCTTCTTGAACTCAAATTCTGAAAAAAATGAGACATTACTCTATTAAAAATAGACTTGTGAAGATGGTACTGAAAAAGAAAAATTGGAACTAGGGCAATGCAGGAACAGAAGTTACTGCATTCGGATTAAATCTGTGTCATCCTACTTACAAATATTCACATTCATCTGTCCTGTGGACAGTTTACGGTCTCTAACAACTTTAGCTAGCAGAATTGGCACTGGGGATATTTATACCACCTAACCCCAGGAATGCATTTGACGCCTCAGCCAGGAGCGTGGTGTCCCAGGCCTCCTGCCTGCCACGGGAGTGAGCTCTGCTCCCTCCAAGGGGGCTTCGCCTCCTCTTTTCCACAAGAACATGGCTTGGGGCTGGCAACTGCCTGAAAGCAAAGAGTACTCCCTCAATTCCCAGCAGGAGAAAACAACAGCTGCCCACCCTATGGTGGCCACTCTTGCTGGCACCTGGCGCACTGCAACAGTAGTTGTGCAAGCGATGGCTTTCCAGCAAGAACCCAGGTTTGACATGAGCACAGAGAGTGCACCACTAGGCTCCATGAGCATGAAGGAGCTGCTTGAATTTCCTAAAGTTAACAGAAACACAGGGTCAATCAAAAGCCCCTGAGGTCTCAAACTGTTTTAAAGACTGCTGAAAAATCTCTTGCTGAGACCATCGCATACTGTCCTACCCATGCTTGGAAGGGGTCTGAAAGTGGTGGACCTTGGTGGAAGGGCATTTCTTATAAATTAATGTATTAAAGTTAAGGAGGCTATAAAGAATGAAAGTTCAGAGCTTGGCTTTGTTGTTTTATGGCATTTTTGCTAGCACCTTACTTCTGACTTCATGCACTAGATATGAATTTATTCCAGATTCCCTGGCAGGCGCCCCAGCCCCAGGTGATGCCATGGCACCCCCAAAGCCCCAGTGAGCCCTTTGCTGCCCTGCACGGCACAGTCCTGTGGGCTCACGTGGGCAATCCTCATGTGCAAAAGCTTGCAGCCTTGGCACAGACTATCAGCCAGCAAGCTACCGCTGGAAGTACTTCCTCTTGAAGTAGTCTACAAGCGAGGGCTCTGAAGAGGAGTCACAATGATGCACTGTAGACAAAGGAAAGGACTGGGCTGACTCTTTATTATTCATAGATTTTTTTTTTATGCTTCCATGAGAAACAGTTACGGGCAGAGTGAAACGGAAACATGCAGCTGTGTTCTTCCATTCTGCTCCTTCGTGGGACATGTGTTTCATATACCTGGTCCCTATGGGTGTCAGCAGAATAGGACCTAGGAGCTGAAGCATCTGTACATTACTGTATTAAACTTAGCATTATACTCATTTACCTACATTAATTTTTTAGGATCCTGGCACAAGCAACCTGTGCACAGCTGGCTATGTAAACACTCACGTTGGCCACAAGCATCAAGGCATGATCTGTTCTTCTCAACAAAATACTCTCCCAATCTATATTGAATGAAAAAACATTCTTACATGTGACTTCATTCTAAAAAATAAAGAAAGANGTGTGACTTCACTCTAAAAAATAAAGAAAGAAAGGAGTATGATGATCTAGGCAGTGTCTTGTCATGACACAGATGAAACGGGCAATCCCAAACAGCCAGCTTTGGCTTAAAGAACTTGATACCGNATGTGACTTCATTCTAAAAAATAAAGAAAGAAAAGAGTATGATCTAGGCAGTGTCTTGTCATGACACAGATGAAACAGGCAATCCCAAACAGCCAGCTTTGGCTTAAAGAACTTGATACCGCACCTGGCAAAACAAGATGATGAAACACCTGCTCCTCTCCTGATGCTAATGAAACGTTAAACAACATCTGCTAAGGACACTAAAAGCCTTGTAGGTGGCAATTTGAATCTTTTTTAAGTCTTGTGTCTCTTTCCACTTCAATCTGGTTTTAAAAACTTTACCACCCTAAATTTATCCAGAGAATAAAAAGCAGAGGGTACTTCCCAGAGTGAGAGAAAACTTGCAATATCTCTGATGAGATTATCAGCAAGTGCCTGAACTCACATCCGTGGCTGTAGAGGCAGTACACACAGATGCACACACCCCACAGATCAAACACAGCCAGTGGAGCTGGGTCAGCTCATAGCAAGTGAGGAGAGCAGATGGCAACAACTCTGAACCATCATCAACCTGCCGTGGATTTGAACTAGTGCACAATAGCTAAAAGGCTGAGCACTAATCCCCTGAACTAGTAAATGTGCTCGAAACCTCATCTGGGGATACTGCAACTGAGAGGATTCAAGACAGTCATTTATAATACATCCTCTGACACCAAAATGTACAATTGCCCAAAAGCCATACTTCTGAGAAGCCCAGATGTGGAATAACTACTAAAATGATCAAAAATACAGCATTGTTCGTACATTAAGGAAAGGTACAAAATCAAAAGGTTTCTAGGGTAGAATACAACCACAGCTGGTATGCGAAGAATTCACTGCATCTGCGATTCCTGGTACAATATCGCTTGCAAAGCAACACGGCGGGTGGAGTGGGATGGACATCCTATGGCCAAGCCCTGTGATACTACAGCAGATATGGGGA
>RSEF01000006.1:2657102-2671155 GCA_003993805.1 Himantopus leucocephalus
GAAAGTAGCTAGTCATTCGGGTTTCTCACTGAATGTGACCAAAGAGTGGCCATGCTAGTTCATGAGCACTAGGCTGAAGGTGCAGTCCACTATTAATGTATCCGGAATCGTAACAGTTTGACATACCAAACACGATCGGACTGATAGTGGTGAATTGAACATCACTCAGAATTTAAACCTAGCTGCACCGAGCCTCCCACCGGTGAGGAGTGTTAGAACACAAGGGGGTTTATTTTCTGCCAAACTACTTTGCCCCTTAACGCAACGCCAGAATGGTCACCAAAAAGTGGATTCTTGTAATTTCATAGCTGCCCTTGAAGGCAGGACTATCTTGGTGGCTTTGGGGAGACTAGGATTTCATTCTGTGTGAACAGATAGACAAGGCTCTGGAAAGAGACAAACTGGCAGTCCTGACCCAGATCTTATGTTCAGTGTTGGCTTTATTCCTGTTTAATTTGGACCTAATAAATATTCATCTTTTTATTTAATGCTGCTTAAAACGGATCAATTCCCTAGTAACTGCTATTAGAAAAGAGCACAGGAATGACGTGGAGCTCTAAACATATTTATTTCTGCCAAAAATAGCAGCGTCAATAAAGAAAAAGGGCTTGAGCAAGAGTTACTGGGTTTGTGTTACAAAGATTCAAGCAAGTGATGAGCTTTATGGAGTAATAAGCTGTGTGTGGGGACCCTGAGGAGAGTTTGTTAATATGTCAATGAGTTTGCACACTTTATATGGGGTATTAAATTGTACAGAGCAGTGTACTTGCTGTGGTAACCACTGTGAGTGAAAATGCTGCAATAAGATGCAGAGCTCTGACATTTGTGCCCCCTGCAAAATGACAGGCAGTTCTCTTACCTAGGATGATCTTGGAGTTATCGTTGGGGAAGTAAGGGACAGCCTGGAGGTTGGCCCAGGTGGCAATAAGAGCCTGAGGAAGAGTCATCAGCTTATTGCCAGACAGGTCCAGGTATGTGATATTCTTGACATAACGAGCAGCATCTGGAGGGATTGAGGTAAGTTCGTTGTTGTGTAAATCCAGGAGCCTTAGCTGTGGCATGTCAGCCAGGGTTTCCCAGGGGAATGATATTAAGTCGTTCCCATCCAGCCTCAGCTCCTGCAAGCGACGGAGGCCCTTGAAGGTGATCGCACTGAGGCTGGCCAGGGAGTTATAGGGCATCCAGAGGTACTCCAGGTTGTGGAGCGCGTGGAAAGCTTCTCCAGGCACCCTGCGGATGGCTGTCTTTTCTATCCGAAGCTTGGATGTATCTACAGGGATGTTCACGGGAGTGAGGGTCATCTCCGGGTCATTACACAGCACAGTCCTGGTGGGAAAACACACAGATGTGACTTTCTTGTATTTTGAAAAGGTTTTGAAACTTTATTTTAATGCAAGATTTTGATCTGCCTTTCTTTTTTCACAAGCTTTCTTCCTGTCATTTCTTCCTTGCTGCTGATCTCTACAGCATCACCGTCAGTACATCAACTTGCAGTAATTCGTATCTACCTTTTGACTGCAGAGATAGCAGCGTTGTGCCTCTCCTGGAGTGGTGTGAGTCTGAGTCTGGCCCATATAGTGTTCCTGCTTTAATTTTCTTTCTTTTTTTTTTAGGGTACTTATGATAGACAGCAGTGACAACATTCATGCACAACATAGGATTCTAGTGCATGTTAAAACAAAAGGATCCACAAATTGAACAACAAAAAGAAGCCTTACTGACGTGTGGGATGGCAGGAAGTCATATAGATTGAATACGGCGCAGGATCTTTGGTTCGTGAAATGAGGATAAGAAAGTCATCTAACAACTCACTGGAAATACACCACAGCAAGCTCGGCTTTACTATGAAATAGTCTGGAGGGTGTGCGCAGATGGTAGCAGTCACTGCACCGCAGGCATGTACAGTTACAAGAGTGAAAGTGCAGAAAATTAACCCTTTGGAAAATGCTATACTAAAAGCAAAGCAGATTTATGTGTCATAATCTTTCCTTCCCATTTCTAATCTCTAGAGGTCAAATCATGAAAACCCAACACTGCATTTTTGCATCCTTTGTACAAAAAATTGTGGCTTTGACTTTGTCAGGATGTGGGATTGTAGATAGCCATGAGGAATGAAGGGAGACAAAATAGGTCTCTCAGACTGCACTTTAATTTGCCTATCAGCAAGGAGAGAAAGGCAAGTTCTTAAAATACAAAGCCACCTTGCAACAGGTAACAGGTTAGATAGGCATGGCCCACTCCACATGCTAAACAAGATACCACAAGGAACGTAATGTGATCAGTCAAGTAACATTTTCTTGTCACGCTGCCTGGCTGATAAACAGAATATTACAAAGCTGCCAAAAGCAGATTGGTTTTGGCTGAAAGCAATTATTCCTCTACTATCAGCAAAAACAAATAACATCACTGAACTGCTCATGCAAGTTTCCCAGAGTTAAATGTTATTTGAGCTTACAGTTAAATTGTTAGTTTATAATCAAAGCATAGTATATTAATCTCATCCAGCACTTTTATTGCGGCATTAAATCCTGCCCACCCTCAGCTGAAAGTTGAGATTTTTGAGGAAGAGAAAAATCTATCAAATAAGAAAAATCCAGAAATCCTCTTGCAATAAAACAATTTTTTTTGTGTGTGTGTGTGGGCATGACACAAAACGTTTAATAACAGGACAGTATGGCAGTAAAACAGTGTGCTTCTCAGAGTGTCCCTAAACTATGTCAGTGAGCACTAAACATTTAATCTATGGGATAATCTCCCTCTACTAGTGAGAAATATAAATCATAGTGCAGAAAAAAAGGTGACATTATGCTCTTTAAGGCACTAATGGATATTTGCTCTATTATTTATCTCACCAAAACACACTACAGCTTTTTTCAGTCACTAAGAGGAAATTCCCCTGGGAACTGTGACATTTATGGAGCAATAATTGGCTCTCCCGCTATTGCACTCCTTTTTAACAACTGCAGACTACTTGTGTCTCTACCATGCTTCATACTGGGAAACTTTCTGGTATTAAATCTATAGCGCCATAAAAGAGATAAGAAAGTAGATCTATTTCATGGAGATCCAAAATATAGGGGACAGCCTTTCATTGCAGTACTGTGGTCTTGTCTAGAAAAAAAATTCTTCCAAAGGATTTTACAAATGACACCTTATAAAAACGTAGCCTGTATTTCATTAAGTCAGATCATTACTTTGTGATTACCCTTCAGAAAGACTTTTTTATTAGTCCTCCAGAGAAATGTCTGTACAATGGCGCCGTATTTAAAAATGGATGCCCTTCTGATCTTGTCTTCTTTTTAAGCTGAAAGTTTCCAGTCTGATAATTATCTTATTTTATTTTTGTTATTATTATTACCTATTTTTTTGGTTCATTCCCACCTAGACTCTATCGCTTTGCCTAAAATCTCCAACTGAATGACTTTTTAAATAAATGGAATTGCATTTTGGTACCACAACATAAACCAAATCTAGTTACACTTTAGAAACAAATCAGCAGAGCAGAATTAAGCCTTTTAAAATTAGCATTTTCAGCAGAAAGATAAAAAAAAGAAAATGTTTAAATTTTATTCCCTTTTTGCCATTGCACCAGCGGTAATTATGTCACTTCTGTTCTCACAGAGGAGATGCCCAAACGCTTTCTCTGAAATCAGCTTACTGCGTTTTCAGAAGCTAATCCTCTGCAAATAAAGCTAGAGTGCAAAGCGACTGGAAAAATAACGGACACAAAGTCTGGATGCAATATTTTCTCCTTCAAGCATCATTACAAGAGGAGAAGAAATAAAATCCCCGACACCCAGGAAAAGAGCGGCAACCCCCCTGGGGAGAGTATCGGCATACCTGGCTTTCGTCCCTTCGCTGAGGCTGTGGAAGGCGCAGCTGCACTGCGATGGGCATGAGCCGCCCACCCGTGGCAGCCCTCCGAGCGTTAAGCAGCAAAGCAAACTCACCACGATCCACATGGCTACCTGTGCATGGGAAGGACACCTGGGCACTAGGCAACGCGGAGCGTTTCGCCTATTGTTTTATCCATTGACTGGTCACATCTTGTTAACTCCCTTTCGTTTTCAGCCGCACTGTGATCTTCCAGCCCTCGCTGAGTCCATCAGATAAAAAAGGATAGGCAGGGATTAAGGATGGGGACTTGAGTTATTTTCATGAAGGTGCTTATTGCTTCCTGGAACCGTACTGACAGCATTTCTTCCCTCGGGGAGCCCCATCAAAACACCTTCCTCGGGCAATCTGTGGCTCTTGCACAAGAAAAAAGCAAACATACATTTTGGGGACCTGCATCACAGGCAAGATAACTGTTATCTGACCCGGGATTAGGAATAATTTACTTCCTCACAGGGAACTGGGAATACTTAAAAACAGTTTCTTGTGCGGATGGAACGTAAGCCTCCTAGATAAGAATACTAAAAATATATAGTGATCCTATTAAAAGTTTTATTTTCTTTTAAAAACTCCTAGTTTGATCAAGCAATTACTGGACTGCTGGCAACACGCCTGATTAACAAACAATGAATAAGCCAGTAAATATGCGCATATTTCAGTTTATTTCAGGGCTAGCGCACACCTGCAGGTCTGAGCACTGTGCTTTGACTTGCTGATACAGCAAAGCCCAGACCAGGGACCATTTTTGGGAATGCCGCCTGATGCAGGGCTATGGGACAGCTTCAGGAATGCTAAGAAAAGCTCAGCTCTGCCTTAAGGACAGCCCAGGACCGAGTGTCAAATTATTTTTGTCCACTCCCCATGAAGACAGCTGTTTCTCAACTATAGCAAAAGCCACCATAATTGCAAAGCTGATGGAGACCACCCATGTTTTCAGCAGCCTTCATCTGACTCCAAAGAACACAATACATGTGAGAAAAGTGTGCAAATATGCACAAATATAAAGCTTCAGAAGTTGCTACTTGAGACAGGAGCAGAATTCTATTCATACTAGCAAGGGCATCTCACGTTTACAAAGACTATTATTTTCTGCTGAGTGTGAAGGTATATAAATCACTCACACTACAAATGTGCAATACTCCCTTAAAAGTAAAAAGCTTTGGAGAAACTAACAGATGATTGCTTTCAATCTGATCAGATCGCTACTCCCCCACTTCCCAGCCATACTGCATTATAGCTTTGGCAGAAAAATTGACCCCTGTGTCAGAAACAGAACAGAAAACACAAGTTAAAAGTTAACGGAAATGAGGAGTAACTGAATGGAGCTGAACAGGTAGCAATAAAGTATTAACCAGATGCTACTCGTTCAGAGATGCTTTAGGAAAATATTTCTCTTCCAGTTCTGGATCTCAGGAAAGCCTCAGTGCCCCGCAGTGTTACAGGGGAGAGTCCTAGATGCCTCGCTCCAGCGTAGAACATGAGCAATTCTACTAAAATCCTGCACCCTGTTAACTCAACAGGAACTCTGCCGTCTGCTTCACCCGAAATGGGAGTGTGGGATCAAATGTGGCTGATTGAGGCAGAAATCACCTGGCTTCCTGTTGGCCTTTCAGCACCCGTCACTTCCCAGCTTCCCTTTTCTTTAACTAAGGTCAGAGAAGGGGAAAGGAATTAAAACCACAAAGATTTCTCTAAAAATTAGGTTTTCTTGGATCTTAATTATTGTCATATTGATCAGAAAGAGTGCCTATCACAGTCTCTTCTGTCAGTGTTTGAAGACACCGTGGCTCTTCTGTCCACCTCTTGCAGATAACCATCTAAATTCAGATTTCCCCAGGAGACAACTACTGCTCTGCACCTTTTTAAAAGCCTGGTTGTATCTACAGCTGCCCTCCTGCAGAGATGCATAGAAGAATCTAATCGTACGAACTGCTGTAAAGCCAAGGAAGGAACATGAACAAACTAGCCCAAAAGACATTTTGGAGGTTAGCAGAAAAGATTTTTAAAAAACAAACGAAAAAACCCAGCATAGACCGTTCAAGATGTAAAGCTTCCACCTGAGATTGCTATGAGAGACAGACATGTTTTGAAGAGCTGCTGTGGATGTTACTTCTCAAAACTCAAATTTCTTCCATGTTTGTGCAGCCATCTCAGATCCCTAGCAAAAGACTAGTCCAAGGTAGCTGTCAAGATGGACAAGGTGCTCCAAAATAAGCATAACACAGGCAATTTGAGTTTTCCTGTTGGCAACAGAGGGGAATTAAGGGAGTGCTGTTCTCCAGCTAAGCTGGATGCAGAAGGCTACATGGAGTAACTACCCTCATGTCTCCACTGCTTCCCCACTGCCTCATGCTCTCCTGCCCAGGCTGATGATCCACCTTTGTGAGGAGGATCCCTATGGGATAAACTGGCTGAAGTAGCTCCAGCTCCAAATTTCACCTCCCACCTCTCCTTTCCAACACTCCTCCCAGTTGTGGACCTGTTGGGTTTGCTTTTCCTTTCCAATATTTAATCAGAAGGTACCAGTCAGAAGTGCAGCAATAACATTGTTCCTGACAAAGATTGCTTACCAGGATTTCTGGTGTATAGCTGTTTTCAGGCAGAATTCATTCTGTGTTCTTCAGCAGAATGAAATTACACTGGCGATTTTTCAATAATTCTGAGTAATGAACTCTCAGAGTTTCAAGGTAATCTAGATGTGGTTTGGGGCTAACTATTAAACAGACATTTTACGGTGCCATAATTTCACACAAGCTTGTTTCACAAGTAACTCCGATAATTAATTAAGGCTTGTAGAAATCACTTACTGAGAGGATGGCCCAAAGGATTATTTTTCCCCATGCTATTTTCACATTCTACATTTATTGTTGTTCAAAGAGAAATTCAAGTATCTCATTATTTATTTCTGAAGAGATGAGAACATGATGCAGTGCTCCTCATTAAATATCCATAGTTGTTCTCTCATCGACTTCCATTAGTTCCCATTTCTAGATTTAATGATTTCTCAGCTCCCTTAATGATCTCCAAGCTAAGACCAAGCTCACTGGGTTTTTTAGTGCACTCATTGGTCAACTTGCCTTGTTGCCCAGACTCTGCCTCAGCTCAATACTCGCAGCATTGACTGAAACATCTCTCTCCCTGCTGAAGTTAAATTCTACTTGAAAAAGCAATTCAACATAATTAACCTCTTGCCTCTGTTTTTTCCAATGCATCTGATGAAGTGGTTTCCCTCCATTGGAGCTCTGGAATAATAAACTTGTAGAAAGTAGCCAGTAACTGTATGATAAGATTTGCTTTCATGCACCTCGATTTGCCTCACAAATGAAACATCTAAGTTACAACTAAATGCTGGGAGCAGTAGAAGTAAACTTAATTTATAAAAACCAACAGCAATCAATAAAGCATGCCTTAGCAGCTGCTAATGCTTTGCACTTTGTCAAGAAAGCTGCTATTTAGTTAACATGACAGACTCACTTCTGAACAAGAAAGAGAAAGACCTGGTGGTAGGCTGAGAGATTAATAAAACAAGATAAATAAAAGTGGTAACATTAACATTTTACTCACCTCGGAGTGTATCCGCAAGCGTGTCAGAGACATGTAGAAAAGGGAGGGAAAAGGACCAGTCAACTAATAACCCAGTTCTGTTTTATCAGCACTTACATGTTTGAGGTTTTCCTCCCCATGGGCTATATTCTCTTATAGTCCTTCATTGGGACCTTACCACCAAATGATGCAAATGATGGGTTAAGCACCAAGCCACAGATACACCGGTGTTACCCTTGATCTGAATGGCCAAGAGAGTGGGACTGGCCTCACCGTGAGGAAACTCCACAAGAGGTTTATCAGGAGGTGAGAAAATCAGCTCAGGTAGGCTTTGGACATGAGGAGATGGAGGAGGAGGAAAAGGAGGAGGAGGAAGGCCTTGGTGCACAGGAAGTAGGTATGTTCCTCCCATGCACAGGCTTCACAGATGTAAAAGAAAGGAGCAGGCAGAAGAGGAGAGAGAGAATTGGTACAACGAAGGCAATGAAAGGAGATGCCTGAAAACATAATGGTAGATGCTAGTACTTGCACTTCAAGGACTGCATGACAGGAGCTGCAAGCGTGTGCGAGGTAGCATCGGTGAGCGGGCTGCAAGAAGATGCTGCTTCTGGTTACATCCATGCTCCCTCCCTAAGTCAGTGAGATGGAAGAGAGAAAACTGGAAGCAAAATCAGGCTACTGTGTTCAACAGATCACGTACTACACACAGTTCTGGTTTATTCTGAAGCATTTGTTTGCAGTGCAACAGCTTTCTAGATCTTCATGGTATTTTTAAGGCTTAAGTGTAATATCTCCTCCCAACTACTGAACAGTTATTCACACGTTATGCTACTTAATTTTAAATGAACACTCATTAGCTAATTTCCTTGTAGGTGCAAGTGATATTTATATGAGACTTTTTAAAATCAATATCACCTTTTGCAAGTGCCAAAGGTACCAGTGCAGAGTAAAAACATTTTTTTCATGACAGGCAATTCCATTCCATAATGAAACTAGTGGGAGTTAGGCCCTTCACTTCCATGGGCACAATTCTGCACTCCAAATCATAAAAATAGTGCTCCTTGCTGCTTACTTCGGAAGTAAAGAGTTTCTTCTCTGCATCAAGCTAAAAACATCAGCTGGGGAAAAAACCATACAAAGAAGCAGCCAGCAAGTGTCATTCAGCAGCAGTGTAAGAATTTGTTTTGCATTCTCTGAGAATAGCTGGATTCCCTGTTTATATTTTTGGTGTAAGCAAATGGGAAGCAAATGGGATCAAAGTCTACTGTCAGCAAAGTTCAGCACATGGCAATCTTTCCTATCTTTCCTAAGTGGTGTATAATTTAAAGAAGAATTTCTTCTTCAAAATTTTGTTTTGTTTTCAATACGATTAAGTTAATTACTTGACATTATAGTTTCCATTTTTTCCCCATGTAGACTTTTTGAACGCACAAATGTTTTATCAGCAGATTCTACTCATGAGCTCAAAAGCAAAAATTGAGTGACAAACTCAGCACGCTCCACTAAGTCACTCATTTTTATTATGGCCATTGGACAGAATTTATTTTTACTTCTTTTCCCCATATACTTAGAGAAATATGGCATAAAGCAAATAAACCGGCATATTTTATCATAAATGAAAGCCATAAAATACCTTGTTATCATGATTTTGTATGAAAGGTTCTATTAGCAGGAACACAGGCCAGACACTAAATCGATTTCATTAGGTAAATGCATCTCCAAGAAGCTTCTGGCAGGGCACATCTTGTAAAGTGGAAAATCCTTCCCACTGATGCAAGTTGAGAGCATGTTAATGCATTACGTCATTCTAAATTGGATCTTGCACTTAATGCTGATGAAGGAAGCTCCTCCAGACTTATAGGACTGAAGTCATTAATAGACCTCTAGGCGTGCTGAAGAAATGAAAGAAACCCAAACAGTTTTTGGCATGGAGCATTAAAAGTCTACCAGTGGTATTTCTTTCCCAGTGGTATTTCTTTCATGCACACATTTACCTTTGTTGTTATAGCCAGTACAGAACAGCAGAAGTGAGTACAGACCTCTAACCCAAGGGGAAGATAAATGCGTACACCTCCCTTATGAACGCAGCATTTGACCCATTTCTGTCTGTGCAGCAGAAGCCACTTCACAAGGCCACGTTGCAACCAGCAACGGCCAGGGAGGCAAAGTCTAGCAGAAGATGGAGTTGTACACCCATCCAGCTCATCTCTTCTTCCCGCTGGGCTCGGGCACCCAGGCAGGTCTCGTCACGACTGACACAAATTTAAAGTGCAGGGTGTCCATGACACTATGGTACCCAGGACCTCCAGGGCCGATGGAAGAATGATCCCCTCAGTAACCAGTAAGGCAAGTTGGGCCCCAGAGTGGAGGAGGTGACACTAACTCTTGCCTCACCTTAAGGTAGGAGTGGGCCAGCCACCATGGCCATCGCTTTTCTACTCTTCTTCTCCAAAGGCCCCACAGGGTCAGGCAAATGTCACTGGGGTTGGACATACAGGATGCCAGAGCAAAATTCTCTGAGACAAACTCTCTGCAAACTCCTCTGCAGAGGGAAAACAGCAGATGAACTATCTCTTTCTTAAAAGCCCCCTGCAAATCTGCCTCTGAGGCTATTAGTCTTGAGCACTAATGAGAGAGTGAACTTGTGTTGCCTACTAGATGGAAGCTGGAAGATGCTACACAGAAAATACGTGCAATTCCATGTCAGTAAATACTTTAACCACCATAAAACCATCCACCAAGGTAATGCCAAAAAAATAACACAAATGTGAAAAACACAACTGAGTTGCATAGAGTGAATCTTTTTGAGGATACTGATGTTCTGACTAGTTGTGTTACACACACAAAAAGACCTTTAAAGCTCAAAACAAGTACCACATACATGCTACAGTCATCTGTCAACTTTCTGCTATGCCAACTCTCTTGACGTTACAGCTGGGGGGACAAAAGGAGCAAGAGAGAAGCATTGCAGCAAATTCTCGCTGCTGGAATGTATGGTTTACAAAGTGCTTACTATTTCGCATTTATAGCGGAACCATGCCAAGGACCTCTAGTAAAGTGTAGGCACTCTAAAAGTTTTATCAACGACCAACACCTGTATGACATAACACAAAGATAAAGGAAACAAACAAATACACAAATCAAGTGCATCATTGACTTGTACTTATATACATATAGAAACATGTAGATTTAAAGCTTAGGTTATGAATAGAAAAATACATATGCTCTGCTAGCCATAAGCTCTTGAGTAATTTCTGATTGGAATAGTAGCTAAAGGGGAATTTTTACAAGTCTTCTAAAGAAAGAAATCAAATACACAGTGAGTAAGACTGGAGAAGTATTTATGTGTCTGTACACGCATGCAGTACATACACTCATACAGTTACACGCGTACACGCACTCATACAGTTACCAAAACATACACCTTGAACAGCATAAATGTAATGTCCAGCAGCATCATTCTCACAGAAAAAAATATTATTCTTCTCTGAGATGCCACAGCCACATACCAGTCCACTGTAGTCTATTTTGATGACTGGACATACCATAACCATATCTAACATACGTATTTTAAATGGGTAAAACTTTTTTAGGTTTACACTCCTGGCCCCTCTTCTCTGTTGTACCTTCTTTCCTTAAAATCCAGTAAGGTTCCTACAGTTTAACAAAATCAGCTAACTTTGGGCTTAGCATCCTTAGCTGCATGACAGAGGGGGTCATGCAGCAATATTGCTGACTGCAACAACCCTTTCTGATTTGGACCTTAATAGTATTAGTCTAAGCCCTGCAGAGTCACCTCTGCTTAGGAAACACTGCCTGTTTTATGTTGCCTCCTCAGGCATGCAAGAAGAATTAAACTTCCAGCGCTGCTTATATGGCTCCTGAATGCAGATGGAGCATAACGTTTGACACAGCAACCCTCTGCCCTCTTTCCAGTCTGCTAATCACCAGCTTTCCTATTCTGATTTACCTGCTCACAGCCTCAAGATTTTGCAGGCCGAGCGCATGCCCTTGTGGCAGTTCTAGTAAACGTCTTGGAAGATGCAAGTCAAGTCCAACACACAGGCACCAAGAAAAATAGGAAAAAAAAAGAAGACAACACAAGAAGAGAGAAAAGGTAGGAAGAAAGAGAGAAGTGGTGTGTTCTATTTTCTTAATATTATTTTTCTTAGAGTAATAAACTCCTCTCAATCTATTATTTTCAGTGATGCAATGTATGTATATATATGCATGTGGTGGGATCATAATAGGAGAATTGCATTGCCTGTGTAATTATTCTTATTTTTATTCTGATTATTCTTGGACTAAATGCTTCCTTATATAATATTTTTTTCAAATATGATTATTTGTGAAATAAGAGAGGGGGAGTTCAGGGAGGTAATGGCAGAAAATCCAGTGTGCCTCAGGTAGCCCCTCAACCCCACAACTGTCCTACTGACCCACAGAAAGGCAAAAAGGAAAAGTGCCATGCTTTGGTCCTTCTGATTTGCTTCACAGCCCATTCTTCATTTGTTTAACCCTTGGATTGATATAGCTGGCCTAATTTTGATGACCTATCCTTACCAAGATAAGAGTGAGAAAGAAACCTGGAAAGCCCATGATGATCAGGAGCTTCTTCTAAATGTTGACTTCCCTGTCCTGTCTGCCTGCAGACACAGTAATATGAAACCCATGCAGACTCATCTTCAGAGAAACTCAATTCACTTCAGACGATCTTTGCTAGGGCAAAAACACTCCTACAGTCCCGCTCAGACCAGAAGAAACACAGGGAAGGCTGATGCTCCAAGGGCAACAGCAGGAGGTAGCACTTGTGCTGCAGCCTGCAAGAAATGCATAACAAGATGAAGTTTTGGTGAGGGCTTTCCCTAAGGAATTCCCACAAAAGTGAAGGGCTGTACAAGGTCCTTAGAAGGTCCTGTCATCTGGCGAGAGTTTAATCATCTATCATAATGGACATTAAGCTCTTTTACCAATACATTGGAANTCTAAGGAATTCCCACAAAAGCGAGGGGCTGTACAAGGTCCTTAGAAGGTCCTGGCATCTGGCGAGAGTTTAATCATCTGTCATAATGGACATTAAGCTCTTTTACCAATACATTGGAAAAAAATACCAAACTTCTCTTGTTTTCTTAAGAGTTTACTCATCGGTGCCTGTATTTNCCTAAGGAATTCCCACAAAAGTGAAGGGCTGTACAAGGTCCTTAGAAGGTCCTGTCATCTGGCGAGAGTTTAATCATCTATCATAATGGACATTAAGCTCTTTTACCAATACATTGGAAAAAAATACCAAACTTCTCTTGTTTTCTTAAGAGTTTACTCATCGGTGCCTGTATTTTAACCTCAACAATTCTAGGCATTTCTACCTTATTAAGTAAATGCATCCATTAGAGTTTTTAAATTACCATTTATATTTGCTTCAGTGTCTCCTGTAAAGTGTTTGGCGGGTTACTTCATTTCGCTGGAGGAGCATAAGCAAAACAGTTTGTTTCCCGGGCATTCTCTCTTGTTCGAACTTGGTAGATTACTTGTAAGACACCTATGTAACATATGGTTCATACGTTTTGTCCCTCTGAAATTTCCTAATCAAGACTTCCACTTTATGGTGAGATTCTGCCTACCAAAGATTCTATTCAGGAACTGATTGGGGTTTTTTTTCTGTAAAAAGAAAAAAATTACCAGGACTAAAGTAACTTAAAGCTGAATAAGAGAGCCTGGAACTATCACTTTGAAATGGCACATTATGAAAACTCCTCTCCTCCCTCATTAGCTAGCTACAAAACAAACAATATTTCAGCAACATTCTCACATTAGAGATGACAACAAAAGCACAACAGAAGGCTTTGCCTTCATCATGACTAATTTTGTTTTGTGAGATAACATAATGTAGTTTTTACAAGTCTTGTTCCACTCTATTACAAAAGGCAACTTAGCTTGAAGAAATTGCTTATTACACTGAGCTCAAAGGACTGGATAACAGAAGCTAAATCAATTAGGCAATCTTTAAAAAAACAGTAACATTTATTTTATGGAAATGTGGGGGAAAGCCCTGGTTAATTCGCAGGCATGGTTTATCAATAGTTCTGTTGATTGTCCCTAACGTGTACTAAAAAGTGCACTTCGATAACACAGGAGGCCTTGATACATCTATTGTAAACAATGTATATTTGGTCAGGTTTCCACAGAAGCCTTCAGGAGAAGACAGAAGCCCAAAGAGGAGAGGAGCAGGCAATGACTGTAGTTAACCTCAAGCTTCAAAAGAAGTGGAAAGCCCCAAATCTGTTACATTCTGGTACAAATGATTGGACTGCTCCTTAATATAGCCACCCGAAAGGTAGGCATCAATCTGAAGTAACCCCTGGGCTCTCCCAACAGTCAGTGAAGAGGAATACGTGTCTCCAGAGCACAATTTGTCCTGCCCTAAGACAAGTGATGCTTGGGAGCTGCCCATTCCCTCCAGTAACAGTAGAGAAAGCCTAGCTTAGACTAGATAAATAGCACATTTGGTTTTTATATNTGTGTCTCCAGAGCACAATTTGTCCTGCCCTAAGACAAGTGACACTTGGGAGCTGCCCGTTCCCTCCAGTAACAGTAGAGAAAGCCTAGCTTAGACTAGATA
>RSEF01000006.1:2671255-2686623 GCA_003993805.1 Himantopus leucocephalus
AAAGGTCCCTTCCAACCTCAACGATTCTATGATTCTATGATTCAGGCCTAAGTAATGTTTGTGAGGGAATTATCAGCAGAAAGTTTGGAGAAATCTCTACAGAGAGACACTGGTAGAAGACTACTAAGACAAGCAAGATATACAATATCCCAGTGACAGGAAAAATTAGGTGCTTTTGTCATACATGGCCTAGAAATTCTTTTACGTACATGGTCAGTAGCATAGACGCATTGAGGAATGATTGAGAGAGAGTCCCGTTGCTTCTCTACAAGAGCAACAGTAAACAGAAGGAGAGCTGGTGCACAAATCCTCTCTTAATACAACTAAAGCTCCTCTTGAAAGCAGAGTTTCCTTTGACAACTGGGTACTGATCTTTGAACTGTAATTCCTGAAAGAGTTATTATTCTGCATGCTGTGGGAAGGCCTGAACCCCGCAGGACCAACTAAACAGTGTCAGGTATATTCTATTTTCTGTAGGACTGCCTTCTCCTCCAAAGTCCTGAAATCTGCCACCGTTCAGCAGAGAGAGATAGCATATTTCATTATATTGTGAATATGTATATGACCCTAAAATTAGTAGGCTAACTGAAAGCAAAACATTATTTATAGGTATCTAAAATCCACTTTGAGAGACAGGTAACAGATCAAGGCAGCAATTTATATATTTGATAACGATCGTGATTGGTGTGTCCAGCAAAGCCTAGGAAGTCTAGGATGCAATTAATGTTCTAGTAACTTTATTAATTTTCTAGCCTGAGTGATTATACGTATATTTATCAAATACGTATTCAATTTACTATTAAGCTACCTGTGTTTAGAGGGGCAACTCAAGCAGTAGGAAGGAAAGGCAATGCTTCTCAACTCTACAGCAAGTTTCCTCTCTCTACTGCCTGAAGTGCAGCGGTGTGCAGGGAAGCCAGTCCCAGCACAGCCTGGTCCCGTGTGGCCACACAGTGCAGAGACCAGGCCACGGCACACGTATGAATGACTGTCTGGACCCAGGCAGAGTTGCATCCTTGTGTAGGCAGGCACAGGGTCAACACATGATATTTGGGGAGGAGTTGAGGGAGCTGCATCCTTGTTTGAAGGATTTTCCCACAGCACCACTCTGGCTCTGACTCTGAAGATGACCTCCTGCTTTCTTAATTCCCACTGAACTTACAGCTTCTTCACTTTGGCTCAGCATGGCCGAGGAGCTTTCCCTGGATATTATCCCTGATCTTGGCTCTCTGCACCTGCAAGCAAGCCCCTTCCTCTACCTTCCTCTGCACAGGCAGCACCTCCCACCCCTGGCCCCCATCCTGTCTGCAGAGATGACAAACCCTGCTCTGGAGACCCTCGCATCCTCCCCACTGGCCCTGGGGCTGCCATGCTCACCCAGCAAAAGCATGGACACTGGCTCCTGCCTCCCTCAAGCCTCCTTGGCCATCCCCAGGCCTTCACCTCTACTTCTTCCTCCAAACAGCTCTGGATGCAGCTGCAGAGAACATCAGATTGAGGAGAGTGTTAGACTGCCAGACTGTTGAGGAGAAAGGTTACTACATGGCCACAGGCTTGTCCAAAGGGCTGTCGCCTGTCCATATGCTGCTCTGCAGGCTCGTCCCCTGCATCATCCCTCCCATGGCCAACGCCAGGTGTCTATTCATGGTCTGGGGCATATTCCCAATCACTGCTTCCAAATCAAACCAAATTTACACAGCTGCAACTAGAATGCCTCCAGACAGTACGCTTTCTGGTTTCCTTTCCTTGGTGAGAAGCATGTCCCATGGGGACCAACATTACCATTCATGTCTGTGACATCAAACCAAAGTCCTGTGTGGCTGTATTCCCAGCCCGCTTCAGCTGAAATTCTGCAGTTTGTTATTTAAAGGAGTTTTTGAATATAAAAAGTCAAAGACGATTTGGCAAACCTGAATCAGAAGAAAGGATTAGGAAGGCAGAGGAATAATAATACATCAATTTAGCAAAGTTCTTGCTGTGAATATAAAAAAGTATGTCAGTAATCTGTGTTGATTGCTTGGAGAAAATTCAGAGTGCATGAGTGTTCTGTTATCTTTACACTGCACCTTTTTTTTTGTTATGCTTGTACCAATACATATTTTACAAATATTAATATGCTCCCACCAAATCCATACAGTCTTATGAAATCCATGGAGACATCTGGCAAAAACCTATCAGATCTTGTTTCTGCATGTTCCTTGCAAACAAATTAGTAACCAGTGAAGTATTCTTAAGCGAGAGTGTAAAATGAAATGGATGTTTTATTGATGGAGAGAGGAGATCAGTGGGAATTCAAAATCTGACGTTGCAAGATAACATCAGGTTGAGTGAAAGACCTTTTCCCCTGAATTTGGAAACAGCAAGTAGCTATCGAAAGAGTGCATAAAGTAGAAAGGGATCACTAAAACCTTCATAATTTAAGGAGCTAATAAATGTCTTTGGCAAACTTGTTATCCTTTGCATGTTTTCACTGACTTCACGGGAATACACAAGGCGAGGTTAAGTCTTACATAAAAAGGAGGGAAAGGAAATGAATGCAGCTTTGTTTTACCAACTGGAAAAAGAACTATCGTTAGTAGATTCTATCAAACTCAAAAATTTATTCCCCATTTACACCTCCTCTTGGCTTGAAGAAAACACCTTATAACTAAATTTAGCAGACATATTAGACCATACATCATCCCATACTATCTCAATGAACTATTAGAAAATCAGTTTAACACAGCATCAAAAATAGATATTATGAGCCTGATGCATAAAGTTTCTATTGATACCAATTGCACTTGAGTTAGACGCTGAACCACCATTGAAAACTTGCCTGGGAGAGTCTTGTGTTGTTAGACTCAGCATTGATAAAGTAAAAAAGGTTTAGACATGGAAATTTTTTTAAGACACTTGAAGAAAAGCAATATTCACAATATTCATTCTAATAAAGATCTGCTAAATCCAAAGGTGTTGGGGTAGACTTTCATGGAAAAAATAGTCTTGGAATGAGCATAGTCTGCACTACAGGCTTTAATACACACCACAAAAAATACCAGCAGTGTAACACATTTGGAAGGTTTGCTTGGGAGTGAGGGCAAAGTACAGCGGCAGGCAACCAAAAGTACCTGACAGCCCTCGTGAGGGCAGTTCACACAATATCCGTGTCCTTTATCCGTAGTCTAGAAGAGCTGTGCAGCTTTATGTTGACAAGGATTACAACGAGCCATCTATTTTCAAAACAATCACACTAAAAAGATTTACAGCACATTTACAAGATCTAGCACTAATTTTTTGCAAGAATACACAATGGATCACTATTAAAACACAGGCTTAGATCAGTCATTTGCCCTGCTAGGAGGCAGGGCTGTCACCTTCTTTGTCATCAAGACATGTAGGTGAGTGAAAGACAAACATAACGATGGATTTATGAGATGGAATGCAATTTTGCTCTGCTTAAACCAAACATCTGTATAGCCTAACAAATATCATGCCCTCCTGAATTCTACTTTAAAATCCAAAAACATATCCATCAAGGCAATTACCTACATCAAAACCAGCTGTAAATTGAATGCCAGAAATCACAAAACACAGCAAGATGGTTTCACAACAGCCTTGAAGCTCCAATCGGCTCTCTTGGGCATCACAGCCTGTAAGCATGGATTTCAGGAAAACTGCAAAAAATCCACCACTGTCTTCAGTCAACACCCCTGACTGTGAATGCACGTCCACTGTGTAGTCAGGAGAACCATGAACAAGGTCTAGTCACGTCGGGAGCAAATTCACTCTGCCTGACATCTCAATCAAGCAGGAGCCAGGTCAGCATAGTGTGGGGCCTGAGGTGGGGGGAGCCAATCTCCCTTGTGCTTCAGCTCCCCTTTTGCTCCCATTTCGCAGTAGGATTACAAGGATGAAGAAAATTATGTGTCGAAGTAGCGACTGTCATGTTAGTGGCACCTTGTTGTTAAGGTAATGAGTAGGTCTGTGGAAAAGTAGTAAGGAATGAGAAATGAAGAAGAAGGAAATAAATGCACTAAAAAAGGTGGAATAAAGTACCATTAAAAGAAAACAACTCTAGTAATTATAGCTATTGCTACTCTAAATGTAGGTTAAAAATTGAGAAGTATGGCTCACTTTTGAGAAGTTGCTCACTTTTAATGCATTCTGCAGGATCCAGGCATTCAAATTCCCAACGAGTTAGTTAATCAATCAGTAGTACAAGAAATGAAAAGAAAATGGTTGACCCCGCTGGGAAACGATGAGGGCTCATGCACTTCTCAGATCCATCATGTGATGGGAAGTCAGCTGGCAGTTAAGGATCTGGAGGCTGGACAAGCTGCACGTTGCACACACTCCAGAGCCACACTACACCAAGACCCCAGTCCCCAAACATCTCCAAAAGGACAGTAAGGTAATTCCTGAGTGCTCACCACTGTGCAACTTACATACATCCTTGTACGTAAGCTAGGCCGAAAATCAGTAACTTGTAAGTGTTCGCCTTTAATCAGGCTGTGCCAGTGTGCACCTTCATTTAAGCATAAGAGATATGTTAATATACAGAATAGTCATTGCCAGCAAAATACACTGGCCAGTTTCTAAGAAAGGGGTGAGGCGAAGACCTGTATGCTGCAGAAATTCTTGGTTCATACTTTTCCCCTAATTACCAACTCAATGAGTGCCCCTTTGTTTTTCAGGTCACTCCCCAATTACATATTACATGTTTCCTTCGTTCCACAACCTTTAATTCTTTTCCAGTGTTGCAGAATTAACGGGACAGGGTTCTTAATCTTGTCTCTACAAAGAACTTGTTGTAATTGCAATGAATGCTTTCATTTTGCTGGTGTCTGAAATACGATTTGCAGGGGAAGGGGGAGTGCGGGTTGATGCTAGTCCCATCATTAATAACATTCTTGCAGGGATTGTAGCGGTGGGAGTAAAAACCCCAAAGCTTTTATATAATAATGAGCATGTGTCTGCACGTGAGCTGCTCCTTTAAGAAGCCTTGGGCTAGTGGAAGAAGGGGGATCCGGAGAAAAGGCAGCCCTACAGCTGTAACAGAGGGCAGAGGTTAAATCTGTTGGCATTTTTCTCGCAAGTATGGTCACTGCATACCCTCTCCCTGAAGGCTTCACTGAATTAGAGGTGTTTGCCATCGGCACTGCCCTGCTGGTAGAAGGTAAGCTCAGTGCGGGACCTCGGCAGCAATAAGATTTTTCCCCTATTATTCCTGGTGGGAGGGGGAAGGAAAATTGAAGCGAACAGCATTTGTGGTCCGCTGACCCAGACCTGTGGTAGTTACTGTGGCGACATCAGCAGTACTTCTGGTGAGTAAATCAGGGTGAGCTGCAAGCTGTTTGCGGTGAAGATCTGCTCTGTATACACAGCTGCCCTATGGCAGGGAAGTACTTGCTGCTTAGCTTTCTTATCAAGAATTTGGGATTTAAGACTTTGTTGTTGACTTTTAAAGGCAGTTTTATCTTCCTCGGGGGAAGGATGTTGAAATGACTGATGATCTCTCAATAAAATTGGGCTGCTTGTTTTGTGGGCTGTGATGGCCCTCTTATAATCAAAAATGATAGGTCCAAAATAGCTTGTTAACTGTTAACGTACTTCCAGATTGCATTGGTAGCACTGCAATTAATGGCTACTGGGTAAAAGTAATAAACAGAAATATACTTGCATGAGATTCAAAAGCTCTCACAGTGTTAAGAAGCAAAATTTGAGGTAGGAGACCGTATTCATTTAATTTAGCCAACGTGGTCTTTTCTTAAGGCATGTGCCACCTTGAGAGACTGCAACAAAACTGTGAATTTGTACCTACCTGGCAGCTAGCGAAGGACAGGCTTGTAGCTTGGATTATTTCAACGTCAGTCACTGGTGTCTCTTCTGAGCTACACCCCAGTCAGGGCCTGGGACCCCATCCCTGCGTAGTGTTGCTCAGCTGGGGATGCAGGGATCGTTGGGCCCAACAGCAGAGGAGAAGCTCTAAGCACCAGCAGAATGGGATAAATGCTCACCAGCTTCTCTCATGAACATGGAGCATGGGAGAAAGGAGGATGCTCGCCCACTCCTTGAAGGCAAGCTCAGCTGGAAGGCATCATCCTATCTGCCTGCAAAGGAAAGCTGGAAAAGCTGTATCAGAAACTCTTCCTTGGAAGAGAAAGAGAGAGAATAGAAAGGCTCTACCACTGGCCGAGGGGCGAGCTGCTGCCTAAACAGCGCTAAACCTGGCCAACGGCCATTAAGCCATCTGAAGGGCCTGGCAGGTCCTGGCATGACTGTGCACTTCATTACTAAGGGGTGAGATGCGGCAGGAGGAAAGGGACACTGTTGGGTGCTGGCAGAGCCCGACAGCCAGGGTCCTGCTGGAGATGGGCTGGTTGTGGTACCGTGGCCCTGCTGGCCTTCACGTGCCCGCCAGCCCAGCTGTGCCCCGGGGCTGCAGCCTGCTGGGGTCTCGCTGCTGCTCAAGTCCAAGCAAAGTGCCTGCTGGTAACCTTCACTTAAAACCAGATATGGTCTTTTTATGTTTTACTAAACACAAGTCTTTTCTATAGGGTTTTAAGCAGAATGTGCCCAGCGGATTGGCAATAATACTTTATTGTCTAACTTAAAAGATCAAACTGAATAATTAAAGATTAATTCACTTTCTCAGAGACTCTGAGAGAAATGCAAGGAAGAACTCTTTTTTTTTGCTGCTGTTTCTAAGTACAGCTGCAAAAAAAGTGCTGAGAAAGAAGAAAACCTTGCATTCACTTTATTAACTGGACATATTTGCTGTTCTAAAAATGAAAAATCAGATTTTTTTTAATTTAGTAAGTTCTCTATTTGCACACTCATGCTGGCCTTCAAGAAATTATTTACTGTGAGGGTGGTGAGACACTGGACCAGGTTGCCCAGAGAACTGTGGCTGCCCCATCCCTGGAGGTGTTCAAGGCCAGGCTGGATGGGGCTTTGAGCAACCTGGTCTGGTGGGAGGTGTCCCTGCCCATGGCAGGGGGGTTGGAACTAGATGACCTTTAAGTTCCCTTCCAACCTAAACCATTCTATGATTCTGTGATTCAAGAAAGCAGAGTAGAGTGAAGCCTAGAGCTTCCAAAAACAGGGGAAAGACAGAAAAAAGTTGATATAGTACTAAGTCTTCAGCTCTACTCTAAATATGGTCACAACATACCTCTCCTAAAGGCTTGATTGCATTTGGGAGAGTTGGCAGCAGTTTTACCCTGTGGGTGGGAGGTAAGCTGTCAGGGAAGAAATAAGAACAGCAAATCTTGAATGGCTCCAAAAATTTCTCATGGAAATATTTTGTTATGTGTTGTGTAATGGAAGACACACATCAGCTGTTACTATAGTTATGCCATCAGCCATTAATGCAATTAAGGTAGGAGCAGGATTTCTGACTAGACAAAATCATCCATCTTATGTAACTGCAGAATTAAGACAATGAGCATAAGTAACTACACTATTTTACAGAATTAGGGGATGTGGATTTTTTTTATGCGCTACATCATTTCTCTTTCCAGGATGAACACAAAGAAAAAGACATACTGCCTCTCATCTAACTGAGGCTTAGAGATGGGATGTTGAGTCAGAGCCTCATCAGAGCTAGAATAATTCAGGTTGTCTTGAAAAGGACACTAAAGGACAAAACTTGAGTTTAAACCAGAGAAGACTGGGTTTCAGGGTGGCACAGCTCCGTGCTGGGTGAACGACTGGGGTTGCTTGGAAGCTCCTCTTTGAGAACAAACATTAACTTATTTTTTTAAATCTATCAGTGACTGCTTTTTATAATTAGATTATTCCTTTCCATGTATAGTCTGTTGACGAAGGGCAGTAATAAGATTGAGCTGGTGTGATTCAAGCACTGTCTAGGTTAACTTTAGACAGGAGCCCAAAGGGAGGCAGGCTGACTGAAACACGGCTGAGGGATTTCTGTGCTTAAACACAAAAGAACGTTACAACTGGTATTAAACACAACCCATTTCTCTACCAAAGACAGGCCCGGAGATGTGTGCACCAGCAGCATGTGCTGGCTGTCAGCCCCTCTGAAGCTGTCTCCTCTCCATCTCCCTCGCTCTGACCCTATTTCCCTGGATGGAGCCTGGCAATCGGGTTTCTCTATTAAAACAAAAGACAGAATTACAAATAAGATTAAACCATTTCTGCTCCGCATGACTGGCCATATCCCTGATACAGTTTGAGGCATTGGCTTCAGCTGTCACCTATGACTTGTCTCCTGAAAGCGTTTGTAACTTGCAGGCAGACTGTGACCACTTCAGATATATTCCCTGTGCATGTTTCCACAGTAATTATTGTTCTCTCATTAAAAAAATCAGCAGTATCGTTGTAGATATTTTCCATTTCCAGTTGAATCATGCCAAACAATTCTGTATTTCAGCCCTGCTTGGTTTCTGTCTGAATGGCTTGACAATTATTTCTTTCCGCAAAATCAAAGAACTCCGAACACCCAGCAATCTGCTGGTTCTCAGCATTGCCCTGGCCGACTGCGGGATCTGCATCAATGCATTCATCGCTGCCTTTTCCAGCTTCCTAAGGTATATCTTCTTTTTACTAAAAGATGCTCAGAAGAACCACATGAAAATCAGCAGCTTACATTCTAAGAGGTCAAATTAATTACTCTTTTTCTAGCATACCACCTAACCAACCTTCTCGTTCTCTCAATCTGAAACAGCAAACTGAAACTCTATATAGTTCTACTAGGCGAGGAAAAAAACAGACTTTACTGACAGATTATAAGACTGATTATAGAAGACATTTAACTGGACAGCCTTACCAGTGGTTATAGTAGAAGCTACTTGAATATCGAAAGAGTAGTACATTTTCATTTGACCTCTAGATTGACCCCAAATTTATCTGCAAATCTTTCTGTTTTGTTATGAACCTTTCCATTAAAGCACTTATTTGAGAAGTTTGTGGAAAGCGAAAATGCAGATCTGTTAGCAGGGAGTTCACATCAGTTATGACACATTTGATTTTCCACATTTTCACACGTCAATCACTTAACAAGAGGACAGAAAGAATATCATGCATTTCAGTGAATAATTACAACAAAAAAATCACAAGCAAACCATACTCAAAGAAAACCCACCACATGAATAATTCCACCTAAGTAGCATATTTTTAAACCCTGGAAATACCTTTAATAGAGAACAAACAAAAATACATTTCAAGCCAGAGTGTGACTATTTTATTCTCTTTTAATGGATATAAAAAATTTTTTGCATACTAACAAGTCAATAATAAGCTCCATTGAGGCCTTATTCAACACTATCTTACCTCCTGTATAGGCCACTCTTGTTTCAGCCACTTATGTCTCACTGAAGTCAATAAAGATACCTTTACTGAACTGGAGGTGAAAAGCTAAGGTCCATACATCAAAATGAGCTTGGTTTTAATAATTGCAGGACCTTCTCCTTTAAATGGGAGCAGAAGTTTCCCAGTCTCCCAAGAAGTCGGCTATCTGATATTCAAAAGCACTTCCAGGGGTAGCCTCCTAAGGAATTATACTGCTGTTCTGTAAATACATAAGAAAGGAGATTGCTGAAGATTTCTACCTCACAGACAGCTTTATGAGCATAAGAGTCAGGTTAGATGAACACAGAGAGAAAAAAAGCTATGGCTCCTTGCTATGGGTCACCAGGATAGTGAAGGCACACGTCAGCAGACGTCTGCTACATCAGGTCGCTTCATGGTTCTTTTCATTCCGTCTGCAAAGAAATGGTCTTGCCAAGACCAAGGTCTTGCTGAGACTGAGGCCTTGGTCTTGCTATCAGGAGTATTTTTATTTGTTGTGAGCTTTTGTACTCTGTTGCGTAGTGAACACCGATTTTCCAAAAGGTTATTACTCATTTGTTACTTTCACATGTTGACAAATTTGCTGCTCCCCGTGGGTGCAAATTTTGAAGATACGGGTAATTGGATGAAATGTAGATTTCAAATGAAAAAAACAACTTTCCAACACATAAATGCAGGGTTGTATTTTCTCCTCCATATTAAGACTAAAAATAACTGTTGTACTATATCAGATACCACAGCAAGATAAATGCTAGCAAATACCTAAAGGCAACCACAGTAACAGTTTTCACAATGTTTCTCAGACTTAGAAAGCACATGTGCAGGCTACCATTTTACCCTCTCCGTTAATGCAATTTCCAAACACGTCCTCACCTTTTTCTGTCATTTTCTTAACATATTCCTTGTTTGTTGACAGATACTGGCCCTACGGCTCTGACGGCTGTCAAATTCATGGATTCCAGGGCTTCTTGACAGCACTAGCCAGCATTAGTTCCAGTGCTGCAGTCGCCTGGGACCGGTATCATCACTACTGTACAAGTAAGGGCTACAATTTACCTAGCAACCTTGCCCAGATCCTGCTATAAAGCAGCTTGCTTAGATTTCAGAGGACCAAAGCAAACACATATTTATTATACGCCTATCTTTATATGTAAGTGTATTTATCCTACATACTAGAGGTAGAGCAAATATAAACAATGTCTCCAAAAGACCTCTTCCCATAAAGGGGGCACTAACCAACCCCTTTCGGGCGATATTTCCTCTTCCGGATCACATCCAAGCCCTGACCCTCTTGCCACGCTTTCACCTTCTCTGTAAGTAATCTTCAGTGTCCCAAACAAAATCCAGCTCCTCATATGGAAGAAAAATCTACGCACCTTGGGCTTCCATCCAACACCCTGCTGCATACCAAACAGATCTTCACGCCCATGCAGAGTTTACTAATTACAAATAAATTTCGTGTACCTAGAGAGCTGCCTCTGCAGACAGAGCAGCTGGAACAGAGCCCACAGCAAAGCACTTCTGCAGAGGTACGATGGGGCAGACAGAGCTCAGCACGCCCCACTGCGCGACACGCAGGCGCTTTGGGGCGCAAGAGCCATTTGTGGGGTTCGTGCTACGTTCCAGGCTCTCTTATGAAGACTGGAACTTGGTACGTTTGTTCCCAAGCCAGGAACAAATTATCTGCAAGTTTCAATAAAAGCGGCAGAGCTATTTTTAAGTACTGATAAGAGGAAGAACATGTTATTTTTCTTCTCTTAGTGAAGGCCGTTTTTTGTTTCTTTTTGCAATTTAGTTTTTAATNTAAAAGCGGCAGAGCTATTTTTAAGTACTGATAAGAGGAAGAACGTGTTATTTTTCTTCTCTTAGTGAAGGTCGTTTTTTGTTTCTTTTTGCAATTTAGTTTTTAACTAGCTCTGACCTCTTAGCTGGATTTAATGGAAATCTAGTGTTAGACAGGGAGATCAACCCAGGAAAATAAATTTGCCTTTCTGTGGACTTATTAAAGCATATTTTTGATTCAGGTGAGAAATAGAGATTGACAGGATTGTCAAATATATGGACCGATAGAGATAGGTATGCTCTGTCTTTTATCACAGAACTACCTCCCAAACTTTGGCGGTCCTTGATTTGTGCATTCGTGTACCATGAGTGGAAATTTCTCCTGAGTTAGGGTGCTGAGTCGGATTTGGTGTCTATGGAGACTGCCAGGATTTGTGCTGAGACTCCAGCTGTGCTCCAGCCACCACCACAGATGGGGAGAACAGGGGAATAACTGTATTCTCTTAGCGCAGAAGTTGGGGAAGCACAGCAAGGGGCGTTNGGATTTGTGCTGAGACTCCAGCTGTGCTCCAGCCACCACCACAGATGGGGACAACAGGGGAATAACTGTATTCTCTTAGCGCAGAAGTCAGGGAGCACAGCAAGGGGCATCACCATCTGCTGTAAAACAAACTAGCAGCCTTGTGAGCACTGGAACGGGCAAAACCTGCTTTCTTGTGAATATGGCGCACAGGGATCACGTTTGCTTTTGTTTAATAAGATAGACTTGTGCTGACTGTTCTATGGGTGCTTTCACGGGGCCTCATCTCTCCCCGAACACCAATTTTCACAGTAAAGGCAGCAGCCTAGTACCTGTCCATCCCTGCTTCTCTCTCCAGTTTACTTCTAAGTAGCCAATGTTTTCAAAAGTTATTAGGAAAGGACTGAGTGACAAATGCAGGGTGTACAATCTCATGGCCTTCATTAGGAAAAGGGAAAGAGACATGATATGAAATACAAACTTATTCTGAAAGGACATCTTAGCACTCCATAATGCTAGCAATGCCCTAATCTGCACTATTTGGCCATTTTGGCAGTTGTGTGGGAGCTCTGCCACCTGGGAGAAATAGATGAGGTCCTCCCATGCAGATCTGCACCTTTCGTGTTTCCTGCTAAAGCCAGGCCCTTTCCAGAGGAGTGAGGAGTCCAGAACACCCCACATGACTGCACCATTCCCCAAAAAATTGTGTCTCTTTGGCAATGTTGATAGATAAATGCAGCTCTCCTTTTCCTGTGCTAAAGCACAGATTGCTCAGACCACTTCACAAAATGTTTTCTAAATGAAATTGCAAAGTTGGCTGGGGAAGAAACTGCTGAGCTGCAGTGCTTCAGTCACCTCCGCCGTTAGCATCCACGCAGCCTTTCAGGCATGGCCCCCATATGATTAAAGCAGCAAGTGGTAAAATACACCCAGAGCACACCGTGAACACGTTCAATCTGATGATCCCATTGAGGGTGGAAAGGTTTCCAACTTTCTGATCTTCAACTTTTGTCAAGCATTCAGCTCAGGCAAAGAAACGTTTGGGTTTTTTTTCACGTCCAGACAAAGGCCCCAGATAATGCAGGCTGTAAGCTAAATCCATACCAACACCTTTTGGACACTGAAATGTGTTTGGAGCTAGAAGAGTAGCATCCGTATTTTACAAGAGAGACAGCCTGAAAATAAGCATGTCTGTGGAAAGACATTTTACTCTCTGCAACGTTGACTTTAATGCTTTCATGTCAGGCACTCCTCCAGTCAAGAGCATACTACATTAAGAGCACAGGCAGACAGACCCTAAGGGCACAACCTTCTTTACTTTGCTCAGATTGTTACTTACTGATGACCAAACATTGCTCCTATTACTGAACATTTTGAACAACAAAACAAAAACACAGAAGGTTTCAAAAGCTCATGCTCTGTGGCTATTCCAGTAAAACCAGCCACTTCTAGTTTCATCCTTCACATGCTGATTGTGAGGAAGATTAAGTCATATTTCATAGATCTGATATATCAAGCCTACAGGCTATACTGTGTTCTCAATCCATACGTTAAACTCTTGTTGACACTGGTGCAAGTTGCATGCCTGTACAGAATGTACAAAATATCTTGGCCTAAAAAAAAAAAGCTATCAACCTTTTATCTTCATTCCCCAGGAACTGGTACTCCTTCCAGGCTCAATTGCATCATCCCCAATGTTTTTGTTATGTCCTAGTGGTTTATAAGAAAACCTTTGCTGTCGCATTCATTGGTTTGACACTTGATTATCCACTATCTATATTTCTGAGGAAGAATGAAACCGATGAAATTGTGAGAGATTACTATGATGATGAGAAAAAAATGGGACTTTTCACCCATTCTGGATGCTAATAACACAAATATGTTCACCAACATCCTGAAAATTAACCAACTTTTTAAATTTGGAAGTCAATACAACCCTCAGTGACAAAGTGCTATCCTTTAAATTGTATGGGTAACTAGACATGTCACTCATCAGCAAACACATTGATATTGATTGGCATATGGAAGAAAATAGCATGACCACCACACATGACAGAGAAGCTGGAGTTTCAAGACATTTTACTCTTCCTCCTCTTGCTTTCTTCCTCCCAGGCAACTGTGCTGGGCAACTCTTTTCATCCCCTAATGTGGTTTTGGGGCCTATGAGATGCTACTTTCATAGCAAGGAGGAGAGAACTACAGAAATCTGTAGTCTGAAAGTATGCCATAAGAGGAGAAAAGGCATGGGAGTCTGAAGGGTTTGAATGACAATCACTAGCAAGATGGGAAAACAGATTATTGTATTTCAAAATTTGATCACCAGGTGGAAAAGGAGAAAACAGAAGCAGTTTAATGTTAGTGCCTGACTGTGAAAGTGGAAAGGGCAAACTCTGAGGAAGCTGCCTATCAATAGCCAAGCATTCAGGTCAGAAGATGACATTTTATGCCGAGGCAGACATTGTTAGTTCTCCCTCTCTGGCCATTCAAATGAGGAAAACGTCCTGAATTATGCTCTTAACATAGCAAGGGAGGGAGGAAGCAGCAGCCTGGGAGATCTCGCTGGAGCTGGGATCAGGCAGGCAGAGGGCAGCTGGTGGACAGCCCAAAGGGGTCAGCGATCTGAAAGCAGGCAGCCACCTACCACAGAGACATCTGTGCTGAAGGCATCTCGATCTAACACACGGTTCGTTTTGGTGAGAGGGTAGCATGCTGCCATCAGCAGGTTAGGGAGAGGGGAAGGGTTCTGGTCAGTTTTTTTCCTTTCATAACCACAGCGTACAGTTACAGTTCTAAAAGGAAAGAAGAAAATCTAGAAGATTTTACACTTGCATTTAAGATTTAGGGGGAAATGGGAAAAAACGAAGTGATTTCTGTCAGTACTTTTCTCATTATTACAAGAGAAGAGATGAACAAAATCAGGAGGGATTTTGCAGCAGCATTCAATTTCAAGAAGTAGAATTGCACTGAGTTTTATCTAATCCTTAACATTCAAGGAAATCTAGGTTGTTATATCAGTATTCGAAGATTAGCAAACTACCATTTGCTCCAATTGCAGCTGTCAGCCCTGTCAAATGAGGAGCATGTCCTTACCTCCTGTCACAGTTACTGCAGCCACCCTGTCACACTTCCTTCATCTGGTCTTGCACCTGCATCAGTTTTCCCTGACAAAATGCCAGTGGTTATACAGATCTTGCATTTTCACTGAAGCAGGAGGCAATCACCAAGACAGCTTTCCGATCGCAGAAAACCACAGCAAAAAAATTAATGGAGTAAAAAAAATCCCTTTATTAGGTTATTTTAAAGAGCTTTTTCTAATGATATGGACAAAAGAAGCTATTACGCAGTGCAGCTTTCTTATTCCTACAAAAAAAGGAAGACTTGTGAGCACCAGTGACCGGTGCTTTTCGCACTGCAGATGAAGTAGGTACCAACACCTCTTTTACTTATGACTGATACATATTTTCCCTTATAAGACTTTCAGGTATTTTTATCTTTGATAAACTTTGCCAATTTTAAGTGATGCATCCCATGAAGCCTGGTACAAGCCATATTTATTGTTCTGGAATATGTCAGCTATTATAACTTGACCATTTGCAAGAATGAGGAAGCATTTTCCCTCCATCCTAGAAAATCCTGTTGACCTTTTCTTTGAGAAATTCCTTTTGAACACCAGCCTGAAATCTAGTTGAAAAGTAGCCACTGTGTCAGAGATGTATTATTCGCTCTTTCTGTGAAAATGAGCTAAATGTTTGACCAATTTATAAATCTT
>RSEF01000006.1:2686723-2707935 GCA_003993805.1 Himantopus leucocephalus
AGACGAGCTTTCCAAACACAGGCTGTTGAGACATGCAATGGTGCCAAGCTCCATTACTGCATGGTCCTTTTTTTCTAACATCTAATAAGAAAATGGGGTTCCCTAACACCCGTGGAAAAGTAACTAAAACTTTTTTTACAGTTTTTCATAGAAGAGGCACAAACGTTAAAGCAAAAAATTAGGAAAAATAAGGGGGGGGAAAACCAAAGAAAGCTAATGGAAACTGAGAAGTCTTGCTGCGCTCCCCATGGCCCTGCCCGGCACGGCGGCCTCCCCAGCTGCAGCAGGGGGGAACCGAGGCAGGGCACTGCCAGCCAAAAGCACAGGGAGTTTTCCCCTAGAGTGTCCTATAGCCTGCACTTTTCTGGCTACAAAATTAGACATGGAAATCTTCATTAAAGCCACTCTTAATAGAAAATAGTTGAAAGCCATTTCAGCAGGAGGCCTCACAACTTGTTGCCTGCGTGCAACCCAGCTGGTAGCACACGAGGCCAGAGCAAAGACGTGGCACCAAGAGACTGGGCGCTGTGAAAGACCTCGGAGGCGGTGGGAGCCAGTGGAGCAAAAGCTTCCCCTGCTTTTCTGTGCAAGGCGACAGCGGGGAAGGTGAGATTTCCACCACCCCCCTGCAAACACATGCAGGCAACTGGATCAGCCACCCTCTGTCAGCGCAGACGCCCAAAGGGTGCCTTCAGCGTGCCACCAATGCTGCCCCAGCACCTGAGGGCACATTTTGTCAATGCAAGTATCTCTTCCTTACGTGCAAAGATCCATAAGGTGCCAGTGTGTGGCTCGGACGCAGTGACTCTAGAGCCCCTCAGTCGTGGCCCACCGCATTTTGAGACCTTCAAGATATTGCAGTAGCTCATGAAGTGGAAGGATGGGGTAGAAAGAAGGCAAAGTGTCTGCCACAAGATACCAAGAAAAATAATTGGTATTAACTATCTTACAGGACTTGCTGAGAAACAGGAAAAAAAAAAAAAACCAACCAAGATTTAGTTTGGGGTTTTTTTCAGAATATCAGGAGGGCTTTCCACTTACAAAATTGTATTCCCAAAGCAATAAAGCTACTTTTGGCATGAGCTTGGTTTAAAAGAAACACAATTCAGATCCAGGTTTCAGTGCAGCTGCTTTCAATGATGCCTTTAAAAAGTCACTAGAATACGTAAAACACAAAACAAACCTGACAGCTTGTGCAATAAGCTTTGTCCTGATTGAATTTCAAGTTACAGTTGTATAAAGCCAAGCTACAGGAACCACCATGTAGAACACACATGGAAATGGAAATCTTGGATGAGTAACAACCTTAACGTGCTTATTTGAGCATATACCTAAATAGGATGCAGTTCCGAAAGATACAACTTAGGCTACAGTGCTTCATTGGACTGGGAGGTTAAGAGTAATTACAAGTTACTAAAAAGTTTGACTTGTACTTCTAGACCCTGAATCAGAAACTATTCCTTTATGTCCATCTATGTCATTCTAGCGTTGTATTATATCAGTACTACAAAGCAATATTTGAGCCTCTGCAGCCAAAGTATATCTTCTATGTAGGAATTATAGAAAAGACAGATATTAGTCATTATTAATCATTCTTCATTAGTGATTATTAAAAAATGAGGTTTTAAATTACTAAAAAATCAGTAGATTTTTTGTAACTACCATATTAAAACACAGAATAGGTAATAAAAAGGATTTTCTTTACTTTTTCCTTGGTATTTAAATTGCAATATGTACACCTGTCTTTTCCCATGACTAATTTTTGAACACCTGCACCAAACAATTTTTCCAAGTTGATTTTTAACACAATTCAAACTCTAATTCTTTTTCCCGAAGAACCTCTGGAAGAAAAGAAAAAGGACAGAGGTAGAATCAGCATTCCTGTAAAAGGGCAATTTCACTAACACACCTACTTTATTATCTTTCTTTAAAATAAACAGGGACAGTGCAACACCAAATAGCTGCTGTAGAGTTTACAGTCCTTCCCGGGGCTGCTGCCTTAGGAGGATCTCCAGCCTGTGCAGCCCCCATGTGCTCTCCACCCACCAGTCAGCCACCTCTGGTCCTCACCTCCAATCCTTCACCTTTCTGAGAAAGGTCAGAATTGGCCTGAATCTTCCCGGTCTGCTGTCATGATGCTGTTGTTAAGGGCAGACGGAAAGATTGCTTCCCAGCCTCGGTGAAAATTACATCATTACTTCTCCCTAATGGGTGATTTGATTAGAAAGGAGTAGTGGGCAAAGTCACTGTGCTCCTCGCTGGTGCAGCTGGCGCCATGGGCTATTCAGCATGGGCATAATTATGGCCGTTAGCCTCAATAACAAAATTATCCAGGCGTTTTTACACGCAAGCAGCGAGGCTAACACAATGTTTTACAGCAGCGGGGAAGCCTGCCTGTCTTCTCCATGAAGAAATACTTCCTGTGTCTTCTGAAGTTTCATTTAATTCACTGATCTATTCCAATGGTATTTTATGGAATTAGATGAGATGGGCACATCATTTTTACTATAAAATTAGAAAAAAAAATTACTAATGCTGAGCTTCACATTTCCTCTTTCAGGTTAAGCAATGATCTCAAGGGCAGAATAATTTGACCAGCAGTAAATTTTAGAACAAGACCTGTTGTCAGGTTGTATACGTGTATTCACACAGATATTGATAAGCAGCAATTTTAGAACAGGGTGTATTTAATATCCACGTATGCCCTGCACTCCCGACAGAGCAGAAGGGAGTAGGCAGGGGCTGGGGGGTGTCTGCAGAGCCACATTTCTGATCTGACCCACACCCTGCAGCCAGGCTTTAATTCCTCAAACACTATTTACTGCATCGCCCCGTGCCTTCTACTCTCTGCCTCATCTGAGCCTTTAAACACATTCCCAAAACACAAGAATATGTTCGTAACAGCAGCTCTGTCTCCAGTGTGGTACAAGGCTGAGCAGCAACTCAGCATTTGTCTTAAGTAAAGCACACGAAAGGAAAATACAATTTGCTGTTTCCTAAAGTCTAAAAGCTTCCTCCAAATTTTATGCAAGGTTGATTCCTCCAGACTCAGGTCAGCTTCGAGCTAGAAAACACAGACAACTGCTTGTTTCTACCGGAGGCCCAGGGGCCAGGGCACTCGGCTCTGGCCCCACAGAACCGGACAGCTTTGCCCGGCGGTTTTGTTCTGGGCATGGAGACACACTTTTCTCTTCCCGCAGGGAGCAAGCTGCAGTGGAGCACAGCCATCACCATGATGGTGTTCGCCTGGCTGTTTGCTGCCTTTTGGTCCGTGATGCCCTTGCTGGGGTGGGGGGAATATGACTACGAACCCCTCCGAACCTGCTGCACCCTGGACTACAGCAAAGGGGACAGGTGAGGGCTGGGGTCAGCTCCCACGGAAGAGGGGGTGGAGGCTGCCATCCCCTGGGGTGGCTTCGGCAGCACACCAAAACCCCACATCACTGTTGCTGGGGCAGATGACCCTCCCCAGTGGCTAGGGCAAGGCAGACACGACCCGGGGGTGCCTTGACTCACANCAAGGCAGACATGACCCGGGGGTGCCTTGACTCACATGGCGGTGTGCGGGAGCAGCTAAAGTCAGCTTCCTCCATTGGGAGAGGCTGACGCTCAGGTTTCTGCTACTCCCTTACTCCTTGGTCATTTATAAGCTGAATCTTTTCTGGGTTTAGGACTTGACACTCTTTCCAAATGGTTTTGGTTTTATGCAGTGCAGCACTGATGGTTGAGTAGGGATGCTTGGATTTGGAAACCAAACAGCTGTTGTGATTTTCTGCAATACTATCCATCCCGCACACAGCAGCATGGCACAACTTAACCAGCCTTTGGCAAATGCTGCGCCTAAAGCATGTTGTCAAAACTGGTTTTGGCAATTTAGAAAATACAAGTTAATGAATATTTATAGCAAGTTTACAGAGATGTCCTAGAGAAGAATTAACAACCTCTTTTTTTCCCCCCTCCTCACTCTTTCTAGAAACTATGTCACGTTCCTTTTTGCTCTGTCCATTTTCAATTTCATGATCCCGGGTTTCATCATGCTGACAGCCTATCAGTCCATACACCAGAAGTTCAAGAAAAGCGGGCACTACAAGGTAAGAAAGCTTCCTCAGCCCCTGCAACTGCCTTGCCAACATAGGGCTGCAACCGATAGAGACAAAGCCCTCAAAAAGCCAGTTTCTTTCACAGAGGCTTTGGCTCAGCTCCTTCTATGCTAACTCCCCAGTGTTACTTGAGTAAGTAAGCTTAGAAAGCTTGTGGAAAGCCCATGCTTAGAGATGTCAAGACTTCACCAGCCAGCCACATCTGCCCCGAACTGGTGCTGTAAACAGTGCCCTGTCAAAACAGGGATCGGACTAGTGACCCTGAGGGTCCCCCTCCACCAACACCGGTCTGATTCTTGTCACAAAACAAACACACAGCATGCAGAATATCTGTTAGCAGCATATCAATGTTTATCCAGAGAACCTTTGCTCAGGAAGGATCATTATTTCCTGCTTTGCTACAGACTCTTAGCTTATCGCATGGAAGTCAGCCAGGACTGCAGCACTGCGAGGAAACACGCAGGCACCCCGTGGGGGGAAAAGGGCCTTCCTAAACACGCCATGTTTACACTTGGCTGAGGAAATTCAGAAATCTTTATGAGCTGGAAACAAAGGAATTGCTCTGACATGGCAGATTTATGGGAACGTAATGTGGTGATTATACGAGTTGTTTCCTTAGGTGCAGGCTATACAGTCTGGGGCACTATGCGTGGCTGACAGGCAAAACCCGACCCCCGCTCTCAGTAAAGACAGTCACTTCTCAAGGGGGATGTTATACCGGCAAAGAGACAGTCAGGCAGACTGGTTTTTAGCTGTCTGGAGTATATATATGTATGTACCCTCTACATATTTCTTCAGCAAATCTCAGTGTTCATTATTATGTCTATTACCTTTTTTTTCCCAGTGAGTTTATGCAATAGCAAGTGATCTCTTTTTTATGATATTCTGTAGACTAGTTACAATGCAGAAAATTTAAGGATGAAACTATCACTTCCCTGTCATTAATATTTGGCCTGGCCACAAACATCACGGACAAGGCCCTAGCATGAAGGACGCAGCAATCCTGCTACCACAACACAGATGCCACTGCATCCATCTGTTGCACGGTAGTAGTGGCTTCACACAGTTTATTCATCTGCAAGAGCCTCGAACAAGTCAGCAATTTTTAAATTTACACACTGCCCTCCCTCTTTAACAGCAATTACTGGCCACCGCTTCTAGGTCTAGCACATGCTCCGATTTAACTGATCTACCATAAGGTGCTTTGTCACCTCTGCCCAGGAGCCACTGCCACTTCCCCCCAGGAACAGGGCTTTGGAGCTTGCTGCACAGGCGGCCCTCGATGCAGAGGGAGCTGTGCTCACACACCTCTGGCACTGACAGCAAAGCAGCAATGCCACAGCATATCCTGCTGGCTGATCCTCTCCAGCTGCTGAACACAAACCGCGGTCTCACGGCATCTGTCCCATCCGCTTGTTGTAGTGTGTGGTTGTGAAACACAAAGGACTTTATTGGTCTTGTTTTTCAGTTTAATACTGGTTTGCCATTGAAGACGCTGGTCATTTGCTGGGGTCCCTATTGCCTTTTATGCTTCTATGCAGCAGTTGAAAACGTGATGTTCATTTCACCAAAATACCGCATGGTACGTCTATGCCGCTGTATTCAAACGGCAGGGAATTCGAAAAATTACATTGTCCTTACTATCCTCTCTCTGTTCCTATGGAACAATGCCAATTTATTCACAATTGAATGTACTGGTTATAACATATGTAACAAGTAGATGGTTTCCTCAAAGCACTCTNGTGTACTGGTTATAACATTTGTAACAAGTAGATGGTTTCCTCAAAGCACTCTGCTCATCTACCACTTTTAAGGCAAAACAGCTAAGCACAGGGATATAACAGGCATTGTATTACTGCTTTGANATGTACTGGTTATAACATATGTAACAAGTAGATGGTTTCCTCAAAGCACTCTGCTTATCTACCACTTTTAAGGCAAACCAGCTAAGCACAGGGATATAACAGGCATTGTATTACTGCTTTGATCAAGCAATGATTGAGGAAGTCAGGGGTTCTTTTCTTCAGCAGTNATCAAACAATGATTGAGGGAGTCAGGGGTTCTTTTCTTCAGCAGTCAGTTCGGGGTCTGTAGCCTGTACTGCTTCGTGGTTCATAGGAGCTTTTTGTATCCTTCCCAGAGTCAAGTACCAGCAAAAAATGTTCAGTTTTGAAGAGACTGTTTGTCTCATCCATTTTTCTAGTACTTCCCTCTCCTCAGGGAAGCTGCAATGGCTCACTCTTAAGGTTATGCTGCCACTTATGCCGCCTCCTTTTTTCCCTTTTTTCTATGAGCCTTGGCTCTGAGACTCCCTCTGGGACTCAGTAATATCACATCAAACCTTTCAACTTCAATTCAAAAATTCAGCCCGGTCTCAGGTCACCAAATACATTACTGTACTTAGATATTCAGTATCCCACATAAAATGTGTTAGCAATATTAGCCCACTTATCCATCAAAAGGTGTCCACGGCACACCCTTCACTTCTCCTAAATGTATTCACTCTCAACTGAAATATCCCAGTTTCAGGCAATGCTGATCTAAATTCTTTCTCCTGGAGACTATAATTTCCCGAGCAAGGGCCTCCAACTGACCAAATTGCTTTTACCTCTCATCTCTCTGGGGGTAGCAAGCGACTGCTATCGGAGACAGCCATTTGTTTGGTAAAGGGAAACTAAGCCTCAGCTGAAACCAGCCCATTAGCTCCTAGGTGCATTTTTCTATTCATAATATTGTGTCTTGCAACAGATTCCTGCTGTTATTGCCAAGACCGTGCCAACGGTGGATGCCTTTGTATATGCCCTGGGGAATGAGAACTACAGAGGAGGAATATGGCAGTTCCTCACAGGACAGAAGATTGAGAAAGCAGAGGCTGATAACAAAACTAAATAACCCATTACAGCATTAAGCCAAATTAATGCAGGTACATCACTGAAAGCAAAACGGTAGAGGAAACTGTGTGCGTTCTCTGATATGTACGTGCAAAGGTGGTTCCACATTGGAAAGGCTACAAGCAATGAAGAACTGAAAGAAAGCCCTCCAGATAACTGTCCAAACCATCATGAGCTGCTTGTCAAACAAGCTGCCTTAAACCTGTGTTGATTGTCATCAGTCTCATTTTATATGTCACTGCAAATAAACTATGTGCTGGAAAGCATTCTTTTTTTCCTGATACGCTAACATAAAATCTCAGCAAATTAACTGAAGTAGGGTATTCATTTATCCAGGGGGCCCTCCTCAAATCAATCTGTGCAGTTTGTCCATATGGTAATGTCTGGATTAGTAAAAGATTAAAGGAGTATCCAGTATTACGCCACATGTCTGTACAAATAGCTTGTTCATCTGAACAACGCATTTTCAATGCACCCAAAATAGGAGTTCCCAAATTTCCACAACGAATCTGCCATCCTAATTCCATAAAAACATTTCAGTGGGCATTTTACCCCAATAAGGAATATTAGCTTGGCTCCTATTCAAACAAATTAGTGTGTGACATTCAGCTTTTTCACACAATAGACTGCATCAGATTTTGCAGATTTTACTTACCAGGACAATCAACAAGCTCATAGTCCATCATAAAAACATTCATCTTTTTATCGAACACTGAGCAAAAACTAAAGGGAGGTATGGGTGAGATTCTAATAGAGTCATAAGAACAAAAATTAACTTCACATCTGCCATTAAATTCCTCTGCGCTCTATAAGAGTGAGAACAATCATTGAACCGGTTGTGACAAAAGAGTCTAAGCAATTAAAAAGCCACTTATTTTACAATTATCAGAATTCATATATATTTTAAACCATTATAAATGTTTAAACTGGACATTTCTATTTGCTCACATTGCCTACAGGATGAAAAACCGCCAGTTGATTTGCCTGTTACTACAAGATGGGTCACCTGCAAAAAAATATGTGCATGACATAGAACAAGAAAGATTGTGTGTACAAAGAGCCAAACCTAATTGATTCTTACAGGGATCATATGGTTCTTTTCAAAGCATTGACAGTGAAAGAGCTTTTGAAGCTAACCAAAGAAAAAGTTGAACTGTCCCTATGATGCTTTCCAATGTATTAGAAGGGAAAACAGTCATGTATGGGTTACAAAAGTGCAAAGGTGCAATCCTGGAAGCTAAAGAATCACTGGGTAGAAGGAATGTTCTCCTCATGGCTAGAGATAGGAAAAAAAAATGTCATTTTGTTGCAAGTTAACCAGCGGGATCCCATTCGGAGATATGCTTTGGGACTTGGGAGGCTCAATCTAGTCACAAACTACCTGATAGAGCAGTAAATAATGCCATGACAAAATTATTCAGAATAATCACATGTAAAGCTGACAGTTAAGACTTACATCTTTGGTACACATAACATTAAGTGAGCAGATGACAAAATGTTTGCACTGGTAAGTGCAAAATAATGTGTATGGGCACCAAATTACCTTTAAGTATGTATCTACAGTGACAGGCTCTGAATCCACAATTATCTCTTTCTCAGGAAAGAGACCTGGGCAGGTCTTGAAATCATCAGTTCACTCGTCAGCAGGGTCATACTGACAAATCCTAGCAGAATGCTAAAAAAAAAAACCCTCTAAAAAAGGAATAGGAAACAAAAGAGGACACGTGGTCACACCACTTGAAAGCCACTGTGCTCAGACTTATTGAATAGGGTGCAGAGTTTGCAACATTCACGCTCACAGAGGATATAGATAAGCTGGAAAAGGGCCACAGGGATGATCAAACATAAGGAGAAGCTTGAACACAGCAGGGATGACATGAAGGAGAATGCTGGCTCAGAAGAGGTAGCTGGTGAGGAGACCAGAGACAGACTTATTGAACCAGGGGTTCAGGGGATGAGAAGATGGAATGACCATTTGCTGCTTCCAACAGCACAAGAACGATGGGACACACAGTAAAATTAAATTGATCTGTGTATTTTCTGAAGTTTGTGGTTTGAGGAGTGTTCTTCATGTTTGCCTACACATTACAGCTTACATAACAATACCATAATAATGTAATAAATAACAGCTTAAGGCATTCAGTTAGGATCTAAGTCCCCTTTGGCTTAAAGAAAACATTTCTCAGTTAGGAACTCATCTCAGGCTTTGGCTTTTAGTCCATTTTCAGATTGGTTTTTGACGTGCTCTTACTGTAAACCTTTTATCATGGGAGTAGAAAGCAGCAGAGCTGTTTCTTCATTCTGTTGGACAGCTACAAATCTTAATGTGCCTCTGTTTAGGTTTGTGTATTCTTTTTCATATTTGATTACTGAAAACTAGTGATGGGTAAAGCTGAGTATTATTACTTAGTGAGCCTCAAGAGGAACAGGGCCTCTGTCCTGAGCTGCAACCAAAGCTGTCTTCTGTGGCCACACTGAAGAAATGCAAGGTAACGAAGTCACTGAAATATTTCAGGCCTACCCAGGGATAATGCAAAACTTACAAACATGCTTTGAAGAACATGGGACATGCTCATATAGCCCAATATAGTGCTATAAATTGAGACCACGGCAGAGGCAGTATAGTGCCTTACAGTGACGTGAGAACAGGCTGTCCCACCCAAAACGGGCCCTCCCAGAGCTCTCTGGAGTGACACCTCACTTCAGATGGTTCCCTGTGCCACAGCATGTTCTGCTGAGTAGCTCTGAGTTCCAGTTGCTCCTATCTGCTCAGAAATCCCACCAGGTTTCACTCTGCACCTCCAAACCTAAGGATGTACATAAAACCTGAACCATTCTCCTGTCATTTGTCTCCACCCTAAATACCTTAAACAAATGCTTCTCAACCAGTCAGGCCCATAGCTGTCCCAGTCTAGGAGCTCCTTCATGCAAGAAAATACAAAGGCTCTTGACTGAGTGGAGAGGGGCACATAAAGCATTTGAACAAACTGGGTGAATTAAACACCTCCTCAGTTCTGGTTCGTAATGCCTCAGCTGCTGACTTCCTACCAAAGAGTGGAGGAAATTAGGTCACTCTTGGCTCATTTATTGGATCACGGATAATCCCATGATCTCTGTAAAAAAAAAAAATGAAACAAACAAAAAAGAGACAGAAGGAAACACAAAAGTTTCCAGGAGCTGGTCACCAAGGAAAAAATACTCTTCTAGCTATAACTAGTTCTCACCACTAATTTATCCACATTAAGAAGAACTGGCTGATGACAAGTGTGCTGTGTTTCTTTCAGAAAAACGTCTGAAAGCAAACTGCAGTGCATCAAGACGCCCAAGACACGCTTCCAGTTAGTTAATTACACAGTTTATCCTTAGCACAGCCAGCCTTCACCACACCAGCGCTGGCCCGGTGCCCTCTGGCACTGCTGGTTGTCCAGATCTTGCCAATGAATATCTGCTACCATCCTGATGAAACCTGTCACAACAAGGTCCTGTCTCTTGAGTAGGTTACGCTAAGGCATGCAAAATCCCATCATGTTTTCACACTCCGGAGAATTCCAGATGGCTAGAAACAGGATTGATATTTCCCTAATGAAAGTACAGCCCTGGGGGTTATACAGGGGCTGCAAAACACTCCTATACAGACAGTATCCCACGTACTATCAAAAAAAAAACCTCCAAAACAAAACCACCCAACCAAAATCCACAACCCAAAAGAACCAAAAAAGGAGAAAAGTGGAAGCCTTGGATGCATTCAGCAACTCAGCTTAATCTGGAAGAGTCAATCTCCACATCAGTGATTAATACCTGTCCTGTTACTAAAGATGAGAGTGTCTACAACCCACTTTTAAAAATAATTAGATGGCACTTCAGGCTACTTCAGGTTAGCTGTTGCAGCCCTTTATTGGGGAGGGTTTGGACAATTATCCAAGATCAAAATGGATGTGGAAAGCGTGCTTCTCCTTAGGGCTCAATTACTTGATTCAGTATCCAACCACTCTTAACACACAGCGACCTGCAGTATTATATCCAATACTACCAACCCATCCTACTATCCCTCTTACAGGCCACCTAATTCTGCTCATTTTGCTCATTTGTGTCAGAGTGAACATTTTGATGTGCTGATGAAAAACAGGCTTCTGAAGAAGAAATGGAAGGCAATTCTTCCTCCTTATCCCTAGATACAAACGGCATCATTTCTTCAGGTTTTCTTTCAGCAGACAGAAATGCCTCACACCTTAAATAGCATCTCTTGCAGCCCTATTTTCAAAGCTATTAAATGCCCACAACTCCAAACGAAGTTACTGAGTCCTCAATAATGCTGTAAATCAAGGTCTTGCTGACTCAGCTTTCCTGCACTGCCCACACTTACAAACACCCTGCAGTTCAATAAAAGGGAGGTGAGTTTTTCTGCAGTGCACATTCTTCATGTGCTCCGTACGCTTTCTGATATATTTTTCCTAGCACCTGTTGTGCATCTGCTTGGGGTATTACAAACTGATTTAGGAATAGGGTCAGGGGAAGAATTTGCAATAGTTCCCAGGCTATCATCACACTACTTCGAATTGTATTACCGTAAAACAGTTAAGTGAATTGGTTTTGTTGCCACAGGGAAAAAAGGATCGCCAAATTCCTAAATATAGACCAGAGTGCTAATGATTGGTTTGGTTCAACACACTGGGACATAGAAACTAAAAGCATAATGTAAAATCCTTATAATATGATGACGGCAAGCGTTAGTCACAAGTACTTATCCATTCTGTCACGTCTCACTTAAATTTCCGTTCATGTTTCACCTGCGAGGGTGACTAAGTGAAGACTCATACCTCAGCCTATGATATTGAGAGTTCACATTTTGGAGTTAAAATGCAAAACTATTTGGTACCATCTGCCTTGTATACATATCAGAGAATGACAATCAATGGTCTGTATGGGCTACCCTGGGCAGGCTAACACAGTAGATACTCAGAAGGTGCTTTGTTATGAAAAAAGGCATTCCACTTTCTGCAGAGAAAAAAGGAGGCTGGACCTGTGGCATTAATATTACTTAAAATAATCAGAAATTTTAAATGGTGAACAGACGTGGTCACACATCTATTTTAGATGGTTTTTGGAAATTTGCTAATGTAAGGTGATCTCTTGTGTATCATTAAAAGACAAAAGGATCCAATAATAACAGCAACAGAAAGCACAAAAATTCTAAGAAGATCTCAATAAGATACACATTTGAATGATTATGAATATAATAAAAACTGTACATGCAAGACTTAACAATTTTTTTTTTTTAAACTCTTTAAGACCCTTGGATTTCCACAGGCAGGATTTTTTCCTGTGTGAGCCACGTATGAAGTTTTTCAGAGCAGGTTTTCCTCAGAACGCAACATCAGAACATAGACCTGTCAGAAGAGGAGAGCTGGGGCTGAGTACAGGCGCTGTGCTGGGATAGAGATGCACACTGGTTAGAGATGACTCCCCTGAAAAATGCCAGAGAGATGAGGCAAAGGGAGCTGAAGCGAACTGCTGCCTCCTTTGAGACCTCGGCCCACAGGAATTGTCAATACAACTAAGAATTTACACCTAAAAGTTGATCTCCTGTTGAGAAGTATTTCAGATGCAGATTCAATTACCTGCTTTAAATGATTCTAATTTTAATTAACCTAAGTTTTTAATGTAAACTAATTAAACACTGTTTAGAAATAGGCTTCAGAGAACAATACTTAATTCAGTAGGTCTCTAATGGTAGAAAACGTGCTTCCTTTTAATAACAATTTGTTCTTGGGAATCTGGAAAATAATTGTGTAGTTATCAAGCAAGGTCTGATTTCCTAATACAGTGCTATCATAAGTTCTAAAAATAATTATTTCTAACTGGTAGTACAAGAATGTGACCATAGGGAGACAAATATTTGTAGCCTACAAACACATATGCCTTATTTTTTAAGAAAGGACTGCAATGGTGAAAGCAGTAGTTCGCTTATATACGAAAACCAGCAAAGAAAATTGTATCATTGGGAGCAGAGAGCAAACTTTCAAGTCCTAACAGCAAGAGTGCTAAGTTTTCAATGTGCTTTAGACGCTGTCAGTGAAAACAAACTGTATTTTGGCAGACAACAGTTGGAGGCTCTAATTGCTGGAGAAGTCACTATTTAAATTTTCTTGGTGAACAGTGAGATAACAGATTTTTTTCCTTCATGGTGTGCAATGATTTGCATCCACTGCCCCAAGACTTGTTCCACTGAACTACACAAGGAGGTGCTACGGCAGCATTCTTGATTTCTCTCACCATAAGCTAATCTATCATTCAAATACAGGCAGTTTTGCAAGCAAATTGTATCAAACAGGTGAGAGGTCATTGTGCTGAAAAGCAGCTGTACAAGCAGGACCTGAAGGAGGCTATTAACTACAGATGGGGCGGGAAAAATGCCATTAAACAAATTGAGGGAAGACAAAACCAATGGTTTGATGGCAATATTTGTCAGCTTTTTCACTACTGAACCGGAGTCAGTTCGAACCTCAAAGATGANTGAACCTCAAAGCTGATTGGTACTCCACAGCTATGCTTCTGGCCCAGCAACACATTGAGTGGCAGCACATCCTAGATATCATATTGAATGGCACCTCTGATGTATGGATAAAATGCTGTATTTTTCCCAGAGGGCTCTGCAGCCTTTCCTTCACTGGGAAGGTTTCAGCTGTCTTGAAATAGCTAACAAAGAAAAATCTTAGTGGAGACGGGACAGTGGGCTGATTTACGGAGTTAGCCTTTTATCTACAAAGAGACTACATATTGAGATACTTGGCACGGCTATGCAATATATCCAGCTCCTGACGGGTAGTCCCCAAGCTTAAGTTTGGTACATAAGCTCTCCCCAAAAAGTGGGATCCACACATAAGGTAAGGAAAAGCATCTTAGACTCTAAATCTGAAAAGGTTTTTTTGTTTCATGTCCTGCCTGCTTGGCCTTTGGCACCACGTTGCGCAACTTCCCTGCAACCGGTTTTCAGCAAGGATTCAAAACCTGGGACTAGGCAACTTGAAGTCTGCCTTTTTGTATAATGAGCAAGAAATCACTGTTATGGCCAAAAGAGATGCTTTCATGCATTAGCACTCATCTGGGAATGGAGGGATTCAAATCCATTTGTCCTTGACCTGATGGGAGTCACACACGCATCTTCTCTTGCCCAGTAGAGCCACCAGGCTGATGTGAAGCTTTTCTATTTCACTACTGACGCTACACCCTTTGCAGAAAACAAAAATAAGGTTTTGTCAACTGAAGGCATAGAAAATGAGAACAAGCAATTTGGGATTGATTTGACTTGACTAGAAGGGAAGAAATCTGGATCATGATGTTTGCTTCCAGAACAAAAATGCAAAGGCTTGTGTGTTGTTAATGAATACTTGAATTTCTTCAAGATACTTGTGAGGATGAGTAAAATATGACAAATTACACCTCCTATGGAATTAGCCCATAACATATTCTATGGACTAAAAACTAGGCCACCAACAGATCTTAAAATACAGTTGGTAGGCAGATACCACTGAATGGGGACATTTTTAGACTTTTTCTTGATCCAAATTTTTTTGTTTCTCTATGCTATAGTCACATATTTAGGTGACATAAAAATTTCTGGAGTAGTAAACTAAGAGATAGATGGGTTACCATTACAGGATGACCTGAGCCACCAGGGTAAATAGCTGTAAACTGACAAAATGTATTTTGGTAAGACCAAGTGTTTGAGATCCAAGAATGGCAGTCGTTTATATTTACATGATGGAAGACTTTGCTTTGAAAAATAGAGCTCAGAGAAGGATTTCGGCGTCATTATAGATAATCGCCTCAATATAAGCTGTCTGGGCAATGCTGTAGCAAAAAGGACTAATGAGATTCTTGACTATAGCGGGGGAAGAAAGAAAAAGAAAAAAAAAGAAAAAAAGAGTATGAAACAGAAATAATGAAGGATTCCAGCATCTCTGGGCAGCACTGCCAAGACCCCTACTAGGTTACTGAATCCTGTCCTGGTGTCTGCATTATAAAGAGGATTTGAAGACATTGGACAGAGTTCAAGTGAGTGTCACAAATGAATTCTCTGGCTTTAACAAAACAGGCCAAGCCTTCCGACGTGACGGGTAAGGAGCTCAACATATTCTGCTCACTGAAGAGAAAGCATAGACATACCTTCATCACACTGTGTAGGTAATTGCACTTGGGGAAGACATACGTGAGGAGCTTTCCAATCTGGCTGACAAAGATCCAATGAATAAAAGTTGAAGCTAGATAAATTCAACCTTGAAATAAGGGAAAATTTCCCAGCTGTAAAGTAATAAAAGACAGGAACAGCTTATCAGGGGAACTAGTGAAACCACTATCCCTTGCAGCCTTTTAGACAAAGACAGATAGCTCTGAAGATACACCTTTAGCCTAGTTTCAGACTAGATGATTATGGTTGTCCTTCCTAGCTCTGTAAGCTGTGAACCCTTAGTTGCCCTATGCATACCCTTATTTCCTCAGCCCTCGGTGAAACAAGATTGCCTACACTGTACTCAACGTGCTTGCAATGCTTCTGTGATGGCTTAAATGGTGCTGCAGGGTTTAGACTGGCAAGGATGCAGAGTTAGCATTCTGGGGCCACATTAGCCTCATGGTCAGTGAAAAGGGGTGACAGAGAGGAAGCGTTTCCAACTCTGACATGACAGAGGCACCAGGTGGATGAACCATTGCTCCTTCTCAACAAGAAAAAACATCTCTCTTTCTCTACATCTTGTTCTAACGGGTGCATCTATGTTGCAGTCCCAGAAACAGCTATGTGTAGCAACGGACATCCCACAGGAACTTCAAACAAGTTAGCCTGCCACACGTGGGAGGTCAAACTAAATGATCCCTAAACGATCAAACTTTAGTCCCTCAGGTTGCTTCTTTTTCTCATATTATCCCAAGTATGTTTTCTCTTCCTTTCACAAGTCACTGGAGCAGAAGTATAAAAAGAGGGAAGAAAAAGTACTCACTTGGAATGAGATTATAATGTGGTGTCTCCTGGGAGTAACTGAGCGAATGCAGTGACTTTCAGGCTACACAAAGGTAGGCAAGACAAGATAAGACCCTGTCAGTTGAGCAAAATTTCTTGTCTGCAAACTCCAGCTTCCTCCCACTCCTATGTCCTGTTCTGATACAGTCAGGCCGCCCTGACAACCAGCTAGGATTTTGATGGCAGGTGTTTGAGAGATTGTGATCCATTCCTAAGGTAGGAATGAGCAATTGCCACAGCAGCAGGATGGCCATTAGCAACTCTATTTTGGTAGATAAACAAACAAACAAAAAAAAAATGCAATATGGTATCTGGGACAGGATTTAAAAACAAAAAAGCACACCGAGTGTAAAACATTGTTTTTGAATAGCAGTGGCGAGTGCTCAAGCCTTGTGAAGCTAAGNAAAAAAATATGCAATACGCTATCTGGGACAGGACTTAAAAACAAAAAAGCACACCGAGTGTAAAACTTCATTTTTGAATAGCAGTGGCGAGTGCTCAAGCCTTGTGAAGCTAAGAAGGCTTTCCTTTACATGCAGTCCAAAGCTATTTTGAAATGTTCCACTGCTTTCTTCAAACTCGCGCACAGGGCAGTTAGGAAGTGGAGCACATCACAGACATGGGCAGATCTGATCCCGATGCGCTCGCTGAAGGGAGTCACATTAGCCAGCTTCACTTGTCTAAAAAGTTAGGAGGCACCAGGTCTTTTATGGCCCCTCTGCTCATTCAGAGGCAGGGTCCTACAGAGGACTGCTCAGCCCACCCTCAGACGAGCACAGAGGGCACTGCAACAATACACCCTCCAAGAGTGGTACTGCCATGGCCCAATTCCCATCCAGCCACTGTGCCCTGCGCTTGGCACCATGCAGCTCCACTGCTGGCTGTGACAGGCACACAAGCCGACTGCACACTGGAGGGCATTGCAGACACACAGACACACTCAGCTCTCCCCATCTGTCTGTCCCACAGTAGGCACCAGGACCTTCGCCACTATAACCTAAAGATGGCATTTGAAATTAAAGTTATGTAGCAGCCATACTTATAAATGCAACACATGAAGCAGCAATGAGTTTAGAGCAGAAACATCACTGGAAAAACCCAAGGTTCTTGACTCCAGTGAAAACCCACTCAGCAGCTGAAATTAGAAACATTAATCCCATGGCATTGCCCATAATTAAAGGCTCCATCTACCAGCAAACAGTTGAGCAACTACTGCCAGCTGAACCTCAGTGCTTTGAAATGGGATTAGGATGAAACAAAAGGAAAAGCAAGCATCGCAAGCGTTGGTAGGACAAGCAATACCTTACTGTGTCTTGTATTGTATTGACCAAATAATAAAACTGGTTTACCGGTGTCCTTTTGCAGTCCTTTCTGAGAATTCATTACCAGCAGAAATGAGAGTATTGCAAACAAAACAAAGGAATTCAGGACTAGACAGATGTCAGTATCCTATTACTCAAAAGTCCATGCTTAGATCCTGCATTGAGCATTTACTAACTTCTTTTTGCTCTAACATTTCAGAGGCCTGAGCTTGCCACTGAAGTCTATTCCATTGACCACCACAAGAGAACACTGTGCCTCAGACAGGATACACAAATAAAGAATTATCCAAAGAGATGGTGATCTCTCCTTGGTTGTCTTTAAATGGTGCATGTTGTTTTTTCCAGCTGAAAACTATTTGTAGATATGGACAAATAACAGGATAGCAACAGAAAGTCATCCTGTGGGGAAGATGCCATATGGTACACAAATCCCATTAAGAGGGTTTAATTGTTATTTTAAAGCCTACAGACATGCAGGAATAAAAGGGAGCCCAGTTCAGATATTCTCCAGATACCAATTCTGCTTACATTTTGGACACGCTGAGAATGCAAGATTCATCCCTCCTCCCGCTGGCAGCCATTAAATATGATTGAAAGGAGGTGGAATAACTCCCAGTTACTGTAAGCAAACACCAGTAAGCCAGTGTTGTGCTTTACCTCTCACCGAGTCACCAGGGTCCTGTAGCGTTTATGTGGTAGCAGCCAGTCCTTTCTCAGTTGCACTGAGAACTTAACTCAGAGAAGACGGTTCATCTACAATACAGTAATGGGTTTTTACTGGTTTTAATATCTGTTTGTGTCTGTTTTCAGAAGTAACCCATCCTCCTGACAGAGCTGTAAGGCCAGGGCTGCAAACAGCATTACTATTCACACATCTATTTCTTTTTTTTTTTTCCTCCAGGTGGTGGAAAAGAAATTAACTGGGAGGTCTTTTCAGGCAAGGTGGCTGTACTGTGACCAAGGGGTAGTACTGGAGCTGCAATCTGCATTGGTTCCTCACAGCCCGGGCTGGGCTCTCCTGTCACTGTCATTTTGCAAGTAACACGGAAGAGGAGCTGGTTAAGTACAGGCTTCAGCAATCAGAAATAATGGCACGGAGGTGGCTTGTCAAACTTCAAGCAGTGGAAAAAAAATGACCTCTGAAAATGCATCCTGGCTGTTCCACCAAGAGTATAACTGAAGTGTCTAGTTTGATTTTATTAAATTGGTGTATGGAAACAGCACATAATTTAGAATCACAGGCTTTGTTTAAAGCTCTGATTGCAACGTTTTAAGCAGGTCTGAGGCCCAATTAAAAATTTAAGTCCATAAAATTTAATCCATCTTTACCTTTTTGCTTCAATGTGACTCTTGTTAGCTCCCTAAAATTAGATTTTTAATCTCAGATTGGCACCCCATTCTCTGCCACTCAAGTATCACAAACAGTGATAAGATTATGGCCACTTATGTAGTATCTATTTTCCTATAATCCTTTTAACACCATAAATGCTAAATATAGGATCCAGTTTAAATTAGCTTTAACCTCAAGTTGACTCCAGTTAATTACACAGGAACAGTCACTTAAAAAAAAAAAACCCACCCAAAAAAAGCTAGAAATATTCCCCCACAAAAAAAATGGCATTAAGCTGGTCAGTGCCTATAAATAGATCGCCTCAACAGTGGTGAACTAACAGCTTTCTGGACACCCAGGACTTGTGAGCTATTAGTCTGCCACACACAGGGACATTGGTTACAGCACTCGCCCTTACAGACAGCCATCCAAAAAAGCACAGGAAACTGGGGCTGCTCATGCAGCTCCTTTATCCCGGCTACGTTTGCAAATGGCCAACACAACGTCCAAGCATTATTGTGAATCAAACTCCCAGTAGTTTTTCCAGGACAGCCCTTTGTAGGTGGCATGAGACCTTCACAAGGAAAACTGATACAACTCATAACTAGGGGAGGACCACCTCTAGCTCATCGTAAGTCACTAGTGAAAAGAGCTAAAAACAACCTCAAAACCTAAAACAGGAATGACTTCAGTAAAACAACTGCAGGGAACCCTGCCTTTAACTTGGCAATTGCTTCGGGAAGAAATAGGTCCTCATCATCAAAGCAGGGGTTTCAGGAAGGCTGCCAGAGAGCAGAGGTCTCCCACATTCGGACAGGGATAGCCATAACCGATCCCAGGGAGTCAGTGCCAGCTCCTGCTGACTGCAGCCAGCTTTACAGCTGGGGTACACCCAGGCGGCCAGGGCCAGAGCTCAGCCCGTGGTTTTTAACTTAGAAATTTGTAAGTTACATACTTACTCATTAACCTATGAGTTCTATTTCTGCCTCCGCAACATCACTTATTCTGGACCAACTATGCCTTTTCATCAGCCAGTTGACATGAGGAGCATAACAGCAAATGAATCACGATAACCCAATCATCCTGAAGGAAACAACCATCAGGTGCAACACCCTTAAAGTTACAGGTTCATCTCAAAACATAGTGCCAGATTTAATACGGCTCCAAGATTCTCCATGTCTTACCTTTGCCCTTTTCAGGCACCACAAGAACAGAAGGGAAGTCCACCCTCAGCAAGCCTGACGTTTTCTTATACTCCAGGGAGAGAATGACTGCCAAAACCTACCTTGGCATGGAAAATACCATAGAAATGCAAATTAAAGTATATCTGCTTGTGTCTGCCTGTCCATTTTGCTTCCGCTTGTTAGGAACAATTAAACAGATGCGTAAAGCTGTGCAGTAAAATGAGTATCCAGGAGCTCTTCCCACAGAGTTTTCCTCCTTCACTTGGAGGACTGCCACGCACACAGATTGTGATATTCTCAAATGTTCATTACTGAGATACACTCATCTGTTAAATACAGATTGGAAGGAGAGGATAGATAGAGCTGGTCAAAGGAGAAATAATGAATCAGAAAATGTTCTTGTGAACTGCCATGACCACTACTGAGACATTTCATGAGCTTCTGTTTAAAAAACTATAAAATCCCAGCAAAATAAACAAACACATTGAAAAAATGGTATTAGGGTTCTACATCAAAAGCAGAATCAAACTGGTGGTAAGCATGAAATCCAGAGCCCACAGTAACGAACACAACCCTCATGCTGTTTCCAGAATGTTTTTCCTTAAGAAGCATCACATTTCTTTTGTTTTCCGGACACGGTGTATAGTAGAAGAGTAAACAAAATATTTTCAACTACTCCTGGATACAAAACCAAGGAGCAATAAGATAGTAATCAATACAGGAAATATGAGGAGGAAATAAAAGCTCCAAGTATTTATTGTGAGCCTCCTGAAGCTAGGCTGAGCACCTGGTGGACCCCAGCAAGAGTATTGCTGCGTGAGGGGCACTCGGTCTCACTGAGACACGAGGAAAGAAGAAACACCATAGAGAGGAGTGAGGATACAAAGATGAAGGACCAGGACACCATAGTAGAATTACACATTTGGAGAAGACATTTCTCCAGTTTCCCTATATTTCAGTTTGCAAACTTATTCAACTTGACTTCAGCAACCTCTTTGACTCAGATCAAATCCCCTGCGGTAGGTGGTGGACAAACATCCCAAGCAGGTTAAACACTTTAGAAAACGGAGTCATCTGAGTTTCATAAACTTTGGAATAAAGTTTTTCTGTTTACTTCCATTCTGCAGAATTTTTAAAACTTACTCACTGACACTTTTAAAGAGATTAACAAGTTAAGCAATTATCTATGCTCTCATTTCCTCATGAAATACAGGTCAGTTTAATCTTCTTAGGCTTTGCAATGATACCATAGGGCATAGCTATCGTATGAAATAGCATGTCACTCCAGATGAAAGAGGCTGCAAAAGTTTTGCTCTCCTCTTTAAAAAACAAAACCACCCCAAAACACAAAACAAACCCCCTAACCCCCCCC
>RSEF01000006.1:2708035-2741499 GCA_003993805.1 Himantopus leucocephalus
CACATACCTCAGATTGCCTCTGGACTTTAATCACCCAAGAAGCACGATAATCTCCAAAATACACTCCCTGTTGTGGCTTATCAATGGCAGAAAATGACAGTGATGCATAAAGAACGAGTTGTGCTTTTCACACACGCTTGGATCTGGCATGGATCCCAGGAGCCAACTCATGCTCTCTGTTGGGTCAAGTGCAGAAAACAGCTCTCCTCTGCCACTGCCAGCTCAAAGGTACACCACAAGGTCATCTCCAAACACACCGCATCAAAGATTTGCTGACTAGATACTTGCATGCACAGCTGGGAGACGGAAAGGTCATTCAGTGCTGTGCCTCCTCTCAAAAAATAACATTATGTGGAAGAAAGCTGCTGAATATAGATCATCAGTCCCAGACTGACAGCACAAAGTGGCAGAAAGCCGAGCAACGAGAAGGGAAAGCCACAGGTCTCTGTGATAACTATTCCTTCACTTTTAGAAATTGCTTGGTAGCTGCCATTTCCTTCGGTCTTTGCTGAAGCTTTAATAGAGGCTGTTTCTGCTGGATTTTGAATCAGAGAAGTGGACTATATGATTTCCTGCAGAAATCACGGTGTTCTCTCCCAGCACCCATCCGAACTGTATGAAAAGGGAGACTGGATAAGTAAGAACAGAACCAAAGGGGTGTTTAAGTTCAAAGGGGGCGCCGGAAGGACAGCTGAAAATATAAAAAATATCCTCTGGAAGAAGGCCCAAGATACAGAGGTGCATCTCAGACTGCAGTTACAAAGTGGTTGAAGTGTCAAAAGCCCTGGCTGTCCCCTCCATCCAGCTACTTGTCCAAGGAGCCCAGCCATGGCTCAGCTTCTGATTTATTTTAAGACTTGCAGGACAGACCCGTCTATAACAAGTCAGACGGAGGTTCATTGTCCGGTCTCTTCAGGCCAACAGCCACTGGCAGCACACCTCACTGCAGCTTAATCTGCTCTAAGCAGCCCAGACAGAGCAGCTGCCGTTTGCTTCGTGCTCTTGAATAAATGCTGCAGATTTTACGACGAGATCTAGATTTGACAAACTGGGAGCAAATAAAGACAGCTGCTGATGATACCCAAGCATCTGAGATTGCCCTTAATGGAAACAAACTCTGCCAGAAAGGAATTTGTTTCTCTAAGAAACTTACAATTTTAAAATTCATCTATTTGTTTGCCTTTCACCAAACACATCATTTGAACAACATTCGTCTCCTACTTTGTGACACATCTTCACTGACATCATCTTAATGCATTACTGATGTGACAATAGAAAGAAAAAAAAAGACAATGTCACAGCCAAATTAGTGTCTCCGTTGATCATAAAACACAGCGTACTCATACTCAGAGAGAGGAAACCTTTATTATGATCTTCATGTGTATTTGGAGAATACAAAACTAAGACTTTGTCATACAAAACTCCTGTTGAAGCCAATAACTTTAAGGTAATTCCTATGTGAAGAAGTAGTTGCTAGAAGTCCCATCAAGCACAAAGATACCAATGTTTGTCAAGGAATGCATTACTTTTTATGACAAAAATGCTGCTTTGTAATTCTTAATTCCTTTCAGATACTTCTACGACTAAATACATACCATTATTCTATACAGGATCTAGTGAGAATATATAACATTTATTAACAATTTTTCTAAACATATACAACTGCCATCAGAGTCTGAGGCATGAAATCAGAGAGTTGATGTTTCTGTGCAGAATTTGGTGTTGGCATACACCAGTCAAGAACAATAGTCATTAAAGCAGCAAATCAGTGCTTATACTGGTAAGAAATGGAGGATAAAGTTTACATATCAAACACTCTAAGATGCAAGAGGATACACTAAATAAGTGATCTCTGTCAGCCTCAAGGTGGAATTAATTTCTTAGTATGTTCCAATAACCAAGTTCCTTCTCACTTCAGAAAAGCAAGTCTTTTTTACATGCAAAATGTGGCACCAGATCTTTGTGCAAAGGAATGAAAAAGCAGCAGTTGCTCCATAGTTCAAATGTGAAAATAAAATATGCTTTCACACCAAAAAGACACGCAGAAATGCTGTGCTGTCAGTAACAATAAAATACTATCTAGTAAACAGAAGTGAGTTACAGTAAATAGAAGGAACCCCATTCCCTGCCAGGCTGCATCTCCTATAGCAAGTGGCATGTGTGCAAAGTGAAATGAAATTCTATCAAATAACGCTGCTCCATCTGCTTATACTCTGCTTCTCCTATGCTTTTTTCCCGTTGCCGTCAAAGACTTCCCTAACTGCAAGGCAGTAGATAACCAAATCCGGGGTTGAGATGAAAAGGGGCTTTTTTTCCCCCCCCCCAAAAAAATAGACGATCCCTTTGCACCCCCTGCTGGGGAAAGGGCCACAAGCAGACGGCCCGGCGAGCCCTGCCGGGAGATCTCCCTCCCCCACCTCCTGCGTTTAACTACCGCCCGCCGGGTTTCGTCTTAAACGTTTTATCTCTTTTAACCCCGTGATATCAAGTAATAATCTCTGCTGACTTTAGTTGCAGTTAGTGAAAAGTTTACACATAGGATTAATGAATAATAAGGGAAGCTCATGAAAATTACTTATTTTATGATCACGTTCTTGCAAGGTCACTCAATTCTTCGCTTTTCATAAGGAAGGAGACTTCCTGTGCTGGGTAGAAAGGCCATTTTAATACTAAAAAAATTTTGAGTAGCAATGTATAATTAAATAACATGTCGGGAGGATAAACATTTGCTAGCTACTGAAAACTTGTGCCTTTACTATTGACACACAGAAATCACTGTGGCAGAATTTCTGTAGCAAGGATGGCGAGCCCTCTTCTGTAACCTTGACTGTCTCCCTTTAGGGTCAGCAGCAGATCACACTATGATGATTTTATTCTTATCAGGTTTTTTTTTTATTAATTTAAATAGCAATTCAAGGGAAACTGCCCCTGTCATTCGGTAGAAGATGTGTTTTTAAAAAAAAAGTATTCAAGAAAGCTACTAAAGAAGTTAGATATTTGGTTATTCCAGTTTGTTATATAAAGATAGCAATAAGCTCATTTTTAAAAAGCATCTCTGCTATTATATTTGTAACCAGAAGGTGGCATTAAATTGCCACAGATCTGCTCCAAGCGTCCTTAACTGCTGCCTGACAGAGCCTAGCAGGGAAGAGTCCTGTACTCGCCACACAGCTACAAATTTGCCATTTAAGGTACCACTTGGGCAAGCTCCCTGCAATTAGAGCAATGTAGCCAATAACTAACTCACACGACCCTGGCAACAAAAATGCTGTATTTCTGCCCTCCCATCTGTTCTCCCTGTGCAACTGGCCTCTGGCATATCTGCCCTGGCTTTTCTGGAAGACCACTGAAACTATAGGACTCCGAAGGACCCCACATCCCTTAGCATGTACAACACATGCAGAGCTGTCTCGTGTGAGCGGTGGAGCAGAACCAAAAAATTCAGGGGAGTTTCAGAGGAACAGGTTCCCATGATCCTCACCACTTAGTCACATCAAATCCAATGAAAAGGTCACACAATGGAAATGGGGGGTTTGGATGGATCCCCTGTTGGTTTCCAGCAAGTCTGAGGGCCATGCTGCTACCTTGCCTCTCCTATAGTGTTTCTGTATAACTTCAGGGATGCATTTGTATTGATTGCCCAAGCAGAGGCTTCCCAGCTTTTACTGAGAAAGAAGTTATCTCAGTAACTGGTCCACAGCCTGGAGCCCTACCCAAGTGCAACGGAAAGCATCCTGGGTGCACAGGCTCATATTGGAAGCATCTCTCAGATGGTTGAAGTTTCAGAAAGAAAACCCCCACACATGCACACCTGCGCACTAACACCAGAGAGCCTCAGAGCACTCAAAGTTTCCTCTGCGTGGTTCAACCGAGCAGGAGGCTCGATTCCCTCCTGTGCTGCTCCAGATCTGCCCTGCTCCCCTCAGTCCTGGGGCTGATACACACTCCTGAGCAGTGGGGACACCCTGGGGCTGGCACTGCTCCGGCTGCACCATCAGCTGTCTGTCACGGATGCAGAAGAGCTGTCCCATGACATAAAAAGGAGAGGGCAAAACGATGCTGGGAATACACTGGAAAATCTGCTGTTACAGAGCAACACTCACCTCTGCATGAAGGACAGGGCATAAGAGTGGCACTAGAGACAGGCACAGCTTGCCTGGCTCCAAGACGCCCCTCAGCGCAACGCTGACATTTCCAAGCAGACTGCAACAAACAGTGGAGCAGGCAGAGGAGGAGAGCCAGGGTCCTGCTGCCCTTGGCCTGCCACATCCCCACACCAAGTCACAGCCACACCATCCTCTTTGAAGGAGCGGGCTTTGCTGCCGCTGGGCTAGCTGCCCATCAGACAGCTAACAGCGTGCCAACGCACGGTGCTCTGCCCACAAACAGTTGCTGTCAACACGGACTCCAGTGTACTGCCAGAAAAGAACTTTAAAACAATTAATTTTTTTTTTTTTTTTTTGCCAAGATCGCTCAACATGGTTATTTCATTTTCCATTTTTAACGAGCTGGTCATTATTCTTTTTTAGTGAAGTCTTGTCTTATTTTATTCTAGTGTTACCCCACCCCACCAAAAAGAACACATTTGGGAGAAGAAATTGCTATTTACTAAGAAGTACAACAGAAAAAGATAAGTAGGCATTCAAAGTTGCAAAGTGGAAGGATCAACATTCAGGTTATTTCAACTCTAATGCAGGATAAAGTGACAGGGCAAGTTCCTTCTTTCTGTGATCACTTCCACGCAAACACAAAAGGAGACTCCAGCAAGGAAGAATCCAGGTGTTGGGATTGCTCTGTATTTACACCGAATAAGTAGCAATTCTCTCAATAAGGACAAAGCTCATTTGTAGCTTTGCTTGGGAAAGACATACAGAGAAAAATATGTTATTTTTATTCCCATCTTTCAGATAAATAATTCAGAGGTTTCTGAGTGTTTGGAGGTTTCTTTGTTTTGAAGAGAAAGAAGGGGCTCCAGTGATGGACATTTAAAGAAGACATCAGCTTTGCCAACACACCCATGTGGCAGCCCAGACAAGGTGAGTACGTGCACGCAGAGGGGAAGGAGAGAAGGAAAATTCAGGGTTGGAAGCAGCCTTACTGTTTGGGTTGCCAGTCAGCTGGATCAGCACAGCCTCCTGACAGCCCACAAATCTGCATTTCCTTTTCCTGGGACTTGGTGGTGGAGGGACAGAGAGGACAGACTGAGACTAACTCTCAGCATGACATGAGTTAGATGCGGTCAAGAGCCATACCTGGACCCACAACATAAACATTGAGGGGGGAGGGGGGGAAGTGTAGAGAGTATTTCCCTATGAGCCCTGAGAAAACGTAAGGCAAGGAAAGGTCTGGAGGGAACAGACAATGGCAGGTAGCTCTGATCAAAAGCGCGGTGATGCTCAGTGCGTGGCACATGTAACTACGGAAAGATTGAGTGCTCAGAGAGACTGAGGGAAATGCAAACGGAGCCCCCGGAAGGGAACCATATATCAGCAGGTCATGAGCAAGCCAATAATGATTTCCACTTCATTTGTATGTGTGCTAAACATACTTGGCATTACTTCAGAGACTGGGGTCAAAAGTTCGATGATTATAGATCTTTGCTAAAGGCATTGTGCTAGAAGATGCATCTGGATTGCTGCTAGGGGAGGGTCAGAGCCAGGTTTGCACTAACCCTTACCCCGTCCTGGTAGGGTTTCCCAGCTGAGATCCTTTATATATGTAACTGGCACACCGAAAAACAGCCACAAAGCTTATCTTGCGTGTTACCTCACTGCCAGGATGCTTCAAAGCAGCAGAGAGTAGGGGCAGCATTCATTTTGCATGTCCCAATCGCCTTTCCATGCTGCCGGTCTCCTCGGCCAGCAAGAGCCTTCCTTTGCTCCAGCATGTCCTCCAAAAACACATCTAAGTACAGCACATAAAAAAAAATTAAGTCATGCATATATGAGGGGGGGGAAGGATAGACATCTTCTCTGCCAGCCGTCAGGGAAAGGTAGGTAATTAGAGAAGGGCAAACTAGAGCACTTTAAATTAGCCAGTGCCTAACACAGAGAGTACAAATACTCCCCCTTGCAATGTCAGCATACGCACTCTTGCTGTCTCCACAGACGTGCCTGCATTGCAGTTGAGGCCCCTGTACATGTTTCAACACCCACTGCTTTCTCACCGCACCGTAGGAAACCCATTTTTCCAGGTACAAACCCAGCACCTGGTCCTGAGGATATGCTTATGGGGCTTAATCAGGACCTAACTGTCTGCTGCTAAAGGAAGCTTTGGACCAGCCCCATTCTCCCAGGGCACGTAGTAGCAGATGCCTGTTCCCAACACCGGGGCAGCTCTGCAGCGAGCCAGCATCCCTCTGAGCACCCCAGCAGGCAGCTCCCTCACAACCACTGCCACAGCCTCTCTGGAAATGGTGGATGCTGCACCCTTCGCTCCCTGTACCGCAGCAACGGCAAAGCGAGTCCCAGCGCTAGCTCATTTGCCTTGACTCAAGAGAAACACTTAACAAAGGGTCAGACAGACAACAACTTGGTTTCTTGGCAGCACTGACAGCATTTTAACCCCACCGTTTGGGCTTCGGTGGTCTGGTGGACTCACAACATCAACCCCACATGCTCCGAGATACACAGTGGAGTTCCCCCCACACCTCCAAAGAGGCGGCCCTTATGTCACCCCTTATGGTCCCAGTGGCACTTGGCTGTTGCTGCTTGGGGATAAGCTGAAGAGAAGGGGACCTGCAAGCACAGGTTTCTCTGCCTGAGGAAGATAACAGAGCTACAGCAGAAAGTCAAGGGTCAAGTACACAACCACAATGCTGGGAGCGTCCTTTTGCACCAGCTATCAATGTCTTGGCTCTCTTGCCTTTCTCCAAAACACACCTGTGTGACAGACTGACATGACTCACTGAGTTTCAGCCCAGGTTGATTTTCTTTACATTGAACTAGCAGGAAAGGAGATTTCTGTTGGCTCCAGGGGAATTACTTTGACTGTGTTTTCCACCTACGAGTAGCCTCACAGAAAAGAAGTCTTCCAGGGAAACCTCAACCAGACTCGAGGGAAATGGAGGACCAGAGGCTTTCATTAACTCGCACAGGGCTTGGTTGAACTGGATTCAGGTAATGAACACTGGCTGGGGAAGACATGGGTTCGTTTTCCAAGGACTGCTGTGCAATTCTCTTGAACTTTAATACGAGCTTGCAATGTATGCTGTAAGGGTATAAGCCTGATAGGCACTCGTTATCAATTTGACTTTTCACGAGGAGGGAGGGGGAAGCTATGGAAAACAAACTCATTGCTTTTTTAGAAACTTCCTCCCCCTCTTTTTTTTTTTTTTGTTTGGGTAATTAAATTCACCATAATGACCACTGCAATCTAAATCTAATAAGAAGTCTGAGTTTCTGTTTTCCATTGGTAGCCATTTGCACTGCTTGATTTAGGCGACTCACTAAAGCATAGAACAATATTGCAAGACAACCTTCTTGAGTCAGTGGGTAAGAAAAGCTTACCTAGACAGTATTAAATCACTAAAATTGATTGCACCCTATTGCTTATGCTCCTATGCCACTGTCAGGAAAGGTACGAGCTGGCTTATTTACACACACGCACGCTAGTGAACTCATTCACACACAGCCGCTTTCCACCTCGGAGCAATAAAAATTAATAATAAAAATAATTAAACCTCATCAGCCTTCAAGCATTTGGAAGCCCCAGAGCCCCATCACCAGATCCTCTGAAAATACGTCAGCATCCTCATGAGAGAGGCTGAGGCTTGGTTCCTGCAGGGACTGGCTGCCAGAACTACCACGGCGCCTGGTCTTCACACTCCAGCAACAGATTATTCCACGGTATCGACCCCCCTGCTCTGGGTTAATTCTTTTAATTGTCTCGCCACATCTTTTCCCATTAGGCTGATGTAACTTGTTTAAGCATACACAGATTGATTTATGACAGCACTAGGGATGTTAATAAGATGCCTGCTCTCCAGTTAATGCACGCTCCGTAAGAGATGTGGGACAATAGTCTCCCATATGAGAGCTCTAGCCTTTTGCCTTGAAATCAAAGGCAGCCTCACAGCAAGAGCAGAATTACACCGCACTAAGAATAGGCGGCTTCCACCGGCGTTGCGGGTAAGGCAAGGTCATTGCCTCCTGCTCTCGATTCTCAAGTGCCATCTTCTTTAAATATAGCTGCAATCAAGGAAATGGAAAATCTCTTTAAAAGTTCACTGTTCGGAACTTATTGGAGCCCACTGAAATTCTAAAACCTCGTCAGGAGGTAAAGGGTTTCTTTCAAAGGCAACCTCATTTGTCTCCATTTAAAGAGGCACTTTCCTTCACAGTTTATGTTCAACATCCTTTAGCTCACTGCTGCGCGTTCCCTGCATTTCCTTTTTACTGAAGTGATGTGCACAGTGCAGAAGCCTGCATAGGAACAGCCTGCCTTCCCATACATGCAGTTTAGGCCATGCAATGCACAGAAAACATAACGGTCAGATACTATGGAGACAGTTGAAAAAAAACAGAGTTCTCAATAGTACCAATAAAAATTTGAAAACTCTTTAGAAAAAAATAGGACAACCTGCAGATCCAAGGTACTTTTCGTTCTATTCCTGTGTTCAAAATTAAATCAATTAGATACATTCAGTAAGGATGAAGTTCCTCTGCAGGTGCCACCATCTCACTGAAAGTCAAAGAAAACTTGCCCCCTAACTTTGTGCTTCTAGAAAAACAAACAAACAAACAAAAAATCCAAACAAAACCCCACCAACTCCCACACATACACTTTGCCAAACTGCTAAAAAAAAACCCTGAAGTTCTGATTCTGACTCTAACCTACATAACCAGACACTGTTTGGGATTACAACTGGGACACCACCAGTCCCATCACACTTTGACAGGAAATCCCATGCATTTTCCCAGTAGCAAGAGGGCTCAGAGCAGGAGCTCTCTCAGCTGACTCACGCAGGTGCTCCTCCTGCTACCCAGCTGGTCCTGCCTTGGTTAGCAGACGGACTTCATCTCCTCAGATTTACAAATCCTCCAGAGAGCTTTCAGTACAATTTCTAAACACAAAGTTACTGGATATGCTGACAAATCTCAGCACTTCTTAAGAAGTTTATTCCACTTGTGGCCTACTCTTCTCAGATTCAAGGCGAGGAGGGGAGGAACTTAAAAGTTTATTTAAAAAATCGCAGAAATGATCTCTTGTAATAAGTACCAGACCCATCTCAGACCCTTTAAACATAGCAGAGGGAAAACTGATTTGGACATAACCAAGAAAAGAGAAGAGCAAGTACAACAAGCCCTAAAAGTGACCAAACTGATAGCAGCGGCAGAGGCTTTGGGGAGGAGAAACATTCACACAGTCAGAGCAGGGACACACTTCCAGAACTAAGTAACAATGACACACCTGTCCTTTCACAGGTTTCTTACCTCATCTGACTTTTTCTGCAGCCAGGCCACAGTCAGCAACGCCTCTCCGTCAGCGCTGTGCAGCCTGGAGCACTGCTAGCAGCATCCATGCAGCCTCTGGGCTGGGGACAGGACCGCCCTGGGCAAGGAGTGGGACACGGCGCCACAGCACCGGCCAGGCCAGCGCTGCCCACCACTCCAGTGCCCAGCCCAGCTCTCCCCCAGCAAGGGTCTCCAGAAACGTCAACCCCAAGAAAGATTTCCCAAAGCCCTGCATCGGCATAGACATGATGAGACACCAGGAAGGAGAGGGGAAACTGGCACTAACTCCACATGCTTCCAGCCCAGGCAGGGAGGCAATGGGAGGTGCACAGCCCCTGAGAGCCAGTCAGTGCAGTCCGGCTTTCTAAAATCGGGTACCTTACATTTACAGCAAGCTCTTTGAGAATAACCTTCATGCTGAGAGCCACTCACAACATTTTCAAACAAAATATATGAGACAACTGTAAAAGTACCTTCAGATGATTCATGAACAAAGACCCAAAAAACCTTACCTAATGTATTATTAATTATGGATTATTATTCAGCTCTGTTCAAAAATACCAAAGGCTGCTTTGATAGATCTAAAAGCACCAGCAGGAGCCATTACCCTTTGTACCTTGCTAAGAAGAGCCCCCAGCTGACAAGGGCCACGTGGACCATATGCTGCTCTGAAGCAGCACTAACAGAGACCTCAGCAGATACTCCAAGTGACAAAAAACACCACAAAATCACCTCCTTCACTCTTCTACCTCTACTCACCATCTACCCCAGACCTTCACTCCAACAGCAGCTTCAAACCAGCATTGGCTTGTCCCAGCCCTAGATTGACCTCCCCTGTGGCCTGAGCCCATCCTCCCTAGCAGGCTAAGACCCAGCCTTACAGCTTCCTGAGGAACCAGCCCTGATGCATACCTACTGTCCCTTCCTAAATTTGGGTGGATACTGATGCTACACACCTGCAAGTACCTACAAGATGGTTTCAATCTCCGCTGATTTTCCCTATGCTGCAAAAAGGAGCATTTTCTTCCCTTGCCCTCAAGGGTTTTTGCAATGCTTTGAAATGCCACAGCCATTCAAAATGTTAAAGCAAAGGATGAAAGCTACAGAATTGTAACTTCCTATGAACAAAAGAATGTAGTGGGAAAAGATGGGCAAGACCGGTGATAAATTGTGCCACAGCCACACCTAACTTGACTATAATGTATGCACATGAGTAAATATCTAAGGCACTGAGTAATTATCAATGTTTATCTTTTCTGAATTTCATAAGTCACTTGGAAAAGTAGAATCCATTACAACATTACATCGTTTGTCTCCAGACACTAACACCTATTTCATACTTTACTCAGAATTGTCTCCTTTGCAATAATTTTGCAGAAAGGCATTACGAAATTGCTGGATGCCAGAGCTTTCCTTGACAGTGAAATTTCACTTAAATAGTATGAAAATACAAGCTGACTATTTAAGTGAAATCTTGTCACTGGGATATGTCACATACAATATATCCTGCAAACACATTTTTAATTCTTTGCCGAGACATTTGCTTCCCCATTTAAGTAAAACATTCATATTCAATTCATTCTGCTCAGGACAATGTTGATCACTTTACAGATTACCAAACCAAAATACCTGACAGGCTATTTGAAATATCCTTCTTCTGTTGCCAGCACGAGGAGAATTCCCAGCATGATGGAAACCTACATTTAAACTGTCAGCAAATCAGATTGCCAATCTGATCCTGCTTTTAAAGCCACAAAAACTGTTTGTGAGTGTGTGGAAGATGTGTCTCCTGCTGTCTTAGTTCGGAGAGGCTGTTAAGCAGAGAGGCGCTAATGAGGAATTTGATTTGGGCTATAGCAAAGCCCCAAAAGGTGAGCCGACGTGAGCGGATGGTGGAGAAGCACATTGAGAATCTGTAGCATCAAACCATTTCTTCAGTTCCTTCTCCCTACAACATCGGGTGAGAAATGAGTGCATGCGTGAACTTGAGGGGGTTTGGAGCAAAAGTTTATGTTTACAATTGAAAAGCTGGAAAACAGGATAACTTTGGAAAAAAGCAATATTTTTATTGCTGGTTTAAGAACATTTTGGCAGGCTTCCTCAAACGAGCAAGGAAAGGCATGATGGGACAAAAATGATGCTGAAGTACTAGGAAGAGAAGCGGTCACTGGGAGGAGCAGGATCTTCCCAGATCGTCTAGCTGCTCCTTGCAGCTCAAAGATTGACACCATTCGTAGTTCTCATCTAGTCTGGGACTGACAGAACAAATGTTTGAAGGATGTAAAGAAGAGAGAAGGACGGTTTAAAGTGGCACACACGGTAGACATAGGCATAGCAGGAAGAAAACAGGAAAAGAAATTTCAAACTGAACCTTAGGAGACTACTCAAACCATGAATTTTACTGGACAGCTAAGTATTCTCCAAGGGGGGAAGTGAAAACCTCATTTGCTCAGCCATTTAGAAGTAGAGATGTGACTTTATTGTAGAGAATACCCTGTACTTTGAGAGTTGGAAGACACACTATAATTTAATAGCTCTTTTTTAACTCTTAACTGCACAACTGTCCATTACAACTAAGAAGAACATCAACTATTGCTAGAGCTAACATAAGCTTAGACACAAACCCTTGAATTACTTTCTCTCTTCTCTTTCTCATCTGTTTTCCTGTCTCTCTCTAAGCATTATTGTCAAAGAGTGAAGCAGCATGAAGTATGGGTGCAACATTAAAAAAAAAAAAAAACACAGCCAAAAAAACCCAGATCATTGACAACCATTTTTAAAGAGCAGTTTTCCTTATTGCATACAGCTTTTACAGGAATGGACAGGCACACTTTCATGTACAGTCTGCCTTGGGAACAAAGATTTGAGTGCCCAGCAGGAAGGGCAGGAAGCTCAACTACCACTGACATACAGGAACGTGTTAATGGCTAAGGCAGAATAGCCAGTGTTTTCTCAATAATTCCACTCATGGCAATAATTTATTGGTTTCTGCTTGACAGCCCCACCATTTTGTGCACAAAAATGCTTTCGAAATTAAGTTGTTGGAAATGAACTTTACCTTCTATCTCCACCCTTTTCCTCTACCACGCTTCCAAAGATTACAATGTGCTTGTCAAATTAGGTGAGCCTCTCCTGTTTGGCAGGATCAGATTAGCAGGTCTTTTAATCAGAAATTAAAATTAGAAAAGAAACACATAATTAGTTTAGCACTAAGTGCTAAAAAGTATTGCCATATCCTTAAGAGGACAAGCTCTCCATTGCAGACATTAAGTACTCAGGCTATTAAGAAAATTAATATTTTGCAGACATGAGGAACTCTAACGCTCTGACTCATTTTGTTTGGACTCCTCATAGCAAAAAGTTTTTCTCCTGTGGAAAAAAGACTCCTAAGGATACACAATTAACTTAAGTCCATTCCTGACAGCAGAGTGCTTCACAGCAGTTGTTGCTTCTCTCTCTCCCTCTGTAAAATCACCCTGAAAGAGCATCAAAAACAACTGTCATTCCAAAGAGCAAGGACTATCAATTCAGTAGGTAGCAGGACAAGCAAGCGCAGATTGTACACAAGTCATTTTTTCTGTTTAACTACTCGGATACTTATTTTGATGTTTGGAGAGAAACCGTTCTCATTTTTCCAAAATTCCCAAGGAAGGTAGGTCTTTCTTTTTAAACTAAAGCGAGCGTTAGAAGTGTGGCCAAAGTTTGTCATACTAAACCCCACTTTCCCCTCATGTGCAACTTGAAGTGATACCACCATCAGACGTGTAGGTTTATATGCTCATATGTGTGTTATATATTTTCTGTTGTTTCTGAAATCTTGAAGACCCTTAATGTAATTTCATTTCCTGGGCCCTGGGCTTTTTTTGGACTAAAGAATAAATTACTCTCTGTGGCAAAACAGTCATCATGATCTGCATTTTCCTTCATCTACAGCCTCTAGAACAAAGAAAGCCGTAAGAAGTCCTGGTGCAGTGAACTCTATTCTTGATACAGAACTAAAATCTCATTAACAGTGGCTTTCCAAAACCTCATGTTCTGCACCGGAGGACAAATGAAGTACATCACCTCCTCCGCATTCCTCCGCTCAAACCAAATAAGCATCACATCTTCTGGGCTTTGGGATAAAAGTACAAAATTTTAAATGTTGTCTCATCTCACCCTGAAGTCCCTTCGCAAATATAATTACGAGTTTCTAAGCCAAACACCAGGGTGACTTTTTTTTGTTAATTTTAATTTACTGTGGGTCCATCAACTTTGACCACATTTGAAGGTACATTTTCTCCCCATTAGTTCTGTCTAGTCAAAGAAGCTCACGTAGAGATGACGCATCTCTTGCAGATAAGGGTATCCGCTGATTTGATTTACTAAGAAGGCTAAATTTATTATGCAACATTTTACAAGTATAATTCTGCTTTCCCTTGATGGTAATAAATTCGATATCAGCTCCCCTGAGACAAGAGAACCAGTCCCTTTATTATCCAGACATGACCCCCAGAGCCAGATTCCATTTTAGAGACGGGAAATGGCCATATCTCTGATTAAAAGGGAAACTTTAATCAAATAAAGTGCCTCATCAAGCAAGAGCCAAGATTCCAATACTCCTGACTGCAGCACAGCAATGATCCAAAGTCATATCTGCCCCCAACCCATTACCGCTTACTGCAAACGTGATATCCATCCCAAACAGGAGGTGCATCCTTCAGCAGTTTCTTTATCATCCTGGGAGCTGCTCCTCTTGTGCCCACAGTCCCTTGCAGAAACACGTTCTCCAGCTGCTACCCCAGGGTCTGTTTGAGGAACCAGAGGAGGATAGGCTTTGCAGGGTTTGGAGGTTTTTTTTCCCAACAAAATCAATCCCGCAGGTGACAAGTAGCCTGAACCATCCAGCCAAGTGCAGCAGCCGTGGCCTTCAGCTCAGGACCCTCCCAACAACACTCTTCCATTCTCTCAGATACTTCCCTTCTGCACTCGGAAAAGATCTTTTGAAGCATTTAGGATACTAGCTTCTTTAAAGTCCCAGGTCAAGAGCTTTGTCGCTATTGTCAGTGGCGTATTTCTGCAGTTTTACAGCCAGGGTAGTAGACGAATAACAAATAATGATAAAAATGACAATACGGGTGTCTAGAGGTATTATTATTTTAAGTGTGCTTTAAGACTCCACTTCTGTGTAAGCACAATCGGATCTGTATGCCACTCCATGCAGGGATCCATCTTAAAGTCTTTCTGGCCATCTAGACAGTTTTCTTGCAACAGAGCAAGATACAGCAACTGACAGATAAATCATCTCCCTTTCAGCCACGGAAGCCCAGCTACGCAAGCAAATGAAGGCGCCCAAACTCCACATCTACTCAGGAACCGCTCAGCTGAGAGATCCAGTTATTTCATACAGCCTTCTGCAGAGATCCTCCTTGGATCAGCCCACATCTCATTTCTGCTACAGGAGTAATGACATCTACCCTCTGCTTTACGCCAGGACCCTCTTCCTAATACCAAAGCCTCTGCACCCAGTGGGGGCCCTGGCTCCGCAGGGCTTCCAGCTGCAGCGCGGGCCCCGGCAAAATGCGGGAAGCACGTAATACCACCGCACTTGAAGATTATATCCCTGCTGTTTGTCTGAGTGCTACACACAGACCCGCACGCACGCAGGAAGATGGTTACTGTGTCGCTCTCTGCTTTCCAATGCGGCTTCAGTTGTCTCCGAGGTGGGAGCGCTGTCCCCGGGGGGGGCACACACACCCCCCTGAGGAGGGGCAGCCTCAGCCCGGCCCTGTCTAGCCCCGTTCCCGCTTAGCCCGAGCTCCCCCGGGCACCCGTGCGCCTTGCCCTGGTCTGGCCACGCCGTCGAGGGGGCGTCCCGGGCGGCAGAGCTGCGCCGGCCGTTGGCGAGCGGCTCTCGGGTTAGACGGCGGCAGCCGGGGGGGTCCGGGCTGCGCCGCGGAGGCACGGGGCGGCCGGGGAGGGGGCGGCGGTTCCTTGCGGCCCCGGCGCGGGGGCAGAGGGGGCCTTCGCGACTCGCACCGCGCAGGGACCGAGCCGGTAATCGCCGACCCCGCAGGCGAACCGGGCTCCGGACCGCCCCGCCGGGGCAACGGCGGCGCAGGGCGGCGAGGACACGGGACCGCTGCCCGCGGCACCGGCGGGCGCACGTCGGACCCGGCCCGCTGCCCTGCGCCGTTCAGGCCCGGAAGAAAACGTCGGAGCGAGGGCTCCGGGAGGCTGCCGCGGGAGCCGGGGCCGTTCCCAGCGCCAGCCGGGGGTCCGCGGGCAGCCGCGCCGTCGGGGCGGCGAGAACTACCGGCGGGCCCCCGCCTTGGGGGTGGGGCCGCCACCCCCCAGGCACACCCCCGGGGGCGGGCGGGGACCGGCGGCACCCCCGCCCCGCAGCCCCCTTACCGCGACCGGGCAGAGCTGTCGCCGCCGGCGCGGTACAGCGGGGCGGGGCGCGGGCGGGCGGCGGGGCCGGGCCGGGCGGTTGGCGGGGGGGCGCGGGGCCGGCGCGGCGGCGGGGGCGGGTGGGGTTTCCGTGCGCGGCGCTTATTAGTGTGGTGATGGAGGGCCGGCCCCTCGGAGCCGCCTCGCAGCGGCGGCGCGGGCTGGCGGCGGCCGCCGGGAGGTGAGCGGCGGCGGCGGCGGCTCGGGCGGCGGAGGCGGCGGGGCCGCCCCCGCCGTGCCCCATGCGGGCGGCGGCGGGGCGGCGGCGCTGAGGGCGATGTCGGAGGAGGCGGGGGGCGCGGGCCGGGCGCGGGCCGCCGTGGCGCGGCTCTCGGAGGCGGTGGGCGAGCGGCGGCGGCGGCTGGGCACCGCCATGGGGGAGGCGCGGCGGCAGCGGCGGCTGCTGCTGGTGGTGGTGTGCGTGGCCCTGCTGCTGGACAACATGCTCTACATGGTCATCGTGCCCATCATCCCCGACTACATCGCGGCCATGCGCGGCGGGGGGGGCGCCGCCGGCCCGTCCGCGCCCGCGGGGGGCAACGAGAGCGGCGGCGGCGGCGGCGGCAACCGGAGCCTCCTGCCGGCGCGGTACCCGCCGGCCGCGGGGGGCAACGAGGACGTGCAGATCGGGGTGCTGTTCGCCTCCAAGGCCATGCTGCAGCTGCTGGTGAACCCGCTCAGCGGCACCCTCATCGACCGCGTGGGCTACGAGGCGCCGCTGCTGGCCGGGCTGGCCGTCATGTTCCTCTCCACCGCCACCTTCGCCTTCGCGGAGAACTACGCCACGCTGTTCGCGGCGCGCAGCCTGCAGGGGCTGGGCTCGGCCTTCGCCGACACGGCCGGCATCGCCCTCATCGCCGACCGCTACGCCGAGGAGCCGGCGCGGAGCCGCGCCCTGGGCACGGCGCTGGCCTGCATCTCCTTCGGCAGCCTGGCCGCCCCCCCCTTCGGCGGCGTCCTCTACGAGTTCGCCGGCAAGCGGGTGCCCTTCCTGGTGCTGGCCTGCGTCTGCCTCCTCGACGGGCTGCTGCTGCTGGCCCTGGCGCCGCCCTGCGCCACCGGGGCGCGGGCCAACATGCCCGTCGGCACCCCCATCCACCGCCTCATGGTCGACCCCTACATCGCCGTGGTAGCGGGGGCCCTGGCCACCTGCAACATCCCGCTAGCCTTCCTGGAGCCCACCATCGCCAACTGGATGAAGGACTCCATGGGGGCCAGCGAGTGGGAGGTGGGCCTCACCTGGCTGCCCGCCTTCTTCCCCCACGTGCTGGGCGTCTACGTCACCGTCCGGCTGGCCGCCGCGTACCCCCACCTCCAGTGGTTTTACGGGGCCCTGGGCATGGCCATCATCGGCGCCAGCTCCTGCCTGGTGCCGGCCTGCAGGAATTTCGGGCAGGTCATTGTTCCGCTCTGCGGCATCTGCTTTGGCATCGCCCTGGTGGACACGGCCCTGCTGCCCACCCTGGCCTTCCTGGTGGACGTGCGTCACGTCTCTGTCTACGGCAGCGTCTACGCCATTGCAGACATCTCCTACTCTGTGGCGTACGCCCTGGGGCCCATCGTGGCCGGCCAGATTGTGCACACCATGGGCTTCGCGCAGCTCAACCTGGGCATGGGGCTCGCCAACGTGCTTTACGCCCCTGTCCTCCTCTTCCTCAAAAACGTCTGCCAAATGAAACCCTCTCACTCAGAGAGGAACATCCTCCTTGAAGAAGGACCTAAGGGACTCTATGACACCATCAAAATGGAGGAGCGCAAAAGCATGGGCAAAAGCCTCCGGCCAGCAGGTGAAATGGAGGAGAACGGCACAGACTCCTACCGCAGAGACCTGACAGGGGTGTCCGAGGAGGACTCGTCGGACTATGAGTACAGTTAGGTTCCCCCACATGGCCCAGCCCCAGGAGCAAGGAGGGGCGTGTGGGAGAGAGGAAAAGGGGGGGATGAAAGCATTATTGCATTATGTTTCTGTACTGATGTGCAATATATACAGTTTAACCTTTGTCATGATGTAATAGCTTTCTTCTTCTAGACTTATTTTTAATCGGTATTTCCTTCAGCATTCTGGCAAGGTGGAGGGGGTGGGGAATGGGGGGACAATCCTTAAGAAAATTATGTGAATAATCATTGGCATAAATCTGGGGGTGTTCCTTCCAAAAAAACCTACCACCAACAAAACAAAACAAAAACCCCAACAGCCTCATAGGTGGGGTATAATTGTGCAAAGTTTTCTCAAGCTAAAACTGTGTGTGACATACTGTATATCTCTGTAAAAAAAATATAAGAAAAGCAAAAAAGTCTGTGTAAAATTTTGAATGGCATATTCAGGGACTTAGTAAATCTCGTGTACATATACTTAGATTTTCCGTTGGTTTCATATATTTAAGAAGAGCAACAACTATCACAACGTCTTATTCTTCCTTGGGAATAAACTGAAGTATTGTACTTTTTTTTCTCTCTCTTGTGCTGCTCTCCAGTAAGTGCAATATGCTGTATTATGTTGAAGTCCAAACTACAAGAATAATACGATCTGAATAAATGGAATTGAAGGGGATCGATTGTCTTTGTTTCTTTGTTGAGGGCTGCTGGAGGGAGGGAGCTGGTTGTGCTCAGTGTAACCCCTACGGTAACAATTCCTCGTAACGCAAACCGCACCGGTTACCAAAATCACCCGGCAGAAAAGCCCGGTACAAAATGCTCTCATTCGTTCTTCAGAACGTATGTTAACGGCTCCGAGCAAACAACAGCGTGCTGCAAACATGCTATCGATCGCCTAAAAACAGCTCCTCGTATTCTCATGCGAATTTAATTTTAATTCTCACAGTCATGAATTCCAATTTCCGAATATTCAAGAAATTGCATTACCAGCAGTCAGAGACACAACACTGGAAAACGCCTTTCCTGGTGCTGCCTGCTGCCCCGAATGCAACGTGCCCACCTCTGTGCAGCCGACAGGGACTGAACAAAACAAAAGACGGGTGAAGTGTTGCATTTAAACCGTTGCAAAAAGTGGAAACCGTCGATCCAACCACAGTGGAACCAGAGTGCCTATTTAGCCCTGTAAATTTATCTTGCTATAAACCGAAATCGTTTGTTTAAATTCCTAGCTCGTTAGGAAACAAAATAAACGACTTACAATCTGAAGAGGAGGGAAAAAAATATATAAACGGCCACAGCAACTATGGAAGGGCCCCCAGCCGCCCCTGGGGAGTTGGGCGCCGCGAAGGAGACGCGGAGAAACCGCTCAGCGTTTCCGCCGCGCTACGCGTGAGGCGCCGCTCCCGTCGGGGCGGCCGAGCGGCGGCTGAGGAGGCGCACGCCTCACGGCAGCGCGGCGGCGGTGCTTCGGGGCGGCGGGTTTGGCGAAGGAGCGACGGAGCGACGGAGCCGAGCGCCGCTCCCCTAAACCGCAGCCGCTCTCCTCGCGGCAAGCGGCACCGGCGGCGCCTCCGCTGGCCCGCCGCCCCGGGGCCGCCCCCCGCTCCCGGCCCGGCCCGCTGCCGGCCGCAGGGCAGCTCCCGCGGCGCCCGGGCTCCTCCCGGGACCGCCGCCGCCCCTCCCGGCCGCCTTGCCGGCAGCGCCGCCCGCCCTCTTCGGCCACGGAGCTTTCAGCAGCCGCAGATGCCCCGCGGCGGCACCGCTCGACAACCCCGGTGGCAACGCGGGTGAACGAGCCCTGTAACCCCCGGGGGGGTCCCCTTGCCGCCGCCGCCGGGGAGCCTCTCGGCTGACCCCGACGGCGGTACGGCCGCGGGCGAGCCCGGCTCTGCCCGGCGCCCCCCCGCCCCGCTCGCCCTCCCGGGACACAGCCGGCACGGGGGGCGAGCTGTCACCGATGCCACCGCCGGGCGCAGCCTGCGGAAGGGGCCGGACAAGAGCGGCGGCCCGGTCGCGCAGAGGGTGGGGGGGGGGCGGTGGCGGCGCCTGTTGCGCGCAGCGGGCGGGGCGGGCAGGGCCGGGCCGGGCCGGGCCGGGCGGCGCCGGGGGCGCGGGGCGGGGAGGAGCCAGGCGGCGGCGGGGACGAGCCGCGCTCCGCACGCCCCCGCCCAGAGGGGCCCCGTCCGCGGAGGAGGCGGCGGCGGTACCTTGGACAGAGCCGCCGCCACGCGCGGAGCCCGCCCGGCAGCCGCTCCCGGAGCGCCCCGACGAGCAGGTACGGGCGGGCGGGCTGCGCGCCCCCCGCGGCCCCGACGGCGCGGCTGCAAGTGCCCGGGGAGGGAGAGCCCGGGAGGTGGGGAGCGGGGGGCGGCGGGTCTCGCCGCGCGGAGCCGAGCCGAGAGGGCTCCCCTCGCCAAACTCCGCGGCGCCGGCGGCAGCCACGGGGCCGACCCGGTCCCGCCGCGACGGGCGGCCCGGGAGGGAAGGGGGGGTCCCCGGGGCTGAGGAGTGGGAAGGTCTCGGGGCGCGCCGGCAACCCCCGGCGGAGCGAGAGCGCTCCCCGACGGGCCCCGCCGCTGCGGCGGCCCACGGGGAGCTCACGGGAGGCGACAGGGCGGCTCCCAGCTCCACTGGTAACGGCAACGGCCGCAGCAGTGCGCGCTTCACACATGGGTTCCTGATAGCGCATACATCGCTCTTAACTTTAAGCATAGATTCCTGAGAACTTCAAGCTTATCTTCCTGATAACACTGAAAGTGGGGATGAATAGGTGGGGACTTAGTGCGGTGCCCCGACGACGTTATATACCACAAGCTGCCTCCCGAGCCCACAATGCGTGGAGAACTCGAGTATAAGCACATGGGCTTATTTCAGTCTTTCTCTGCTATCCGCTAACGGAGAGATCAGTGCCTTTTGTTGTGGATTTGAGCTGCTGCGTTGAGCTGCGGGGAAGGCCACCCGGCTCCCCAGCCTGCTGTGACTCGCAGCACCCTGCTAAGCCGCTCGCCCCGGCCCTCCAGCTAAGCCAGCTGTAAATAAAAACAGCTAGGATTAATTTTTTTGGATAATAACTTTGACAATGGACCTCACAGCCATCTGAGTGAGCAACTTTGAAGTCATCTTGGATTTCTGCAGGATTTTCTCTTGTGTCAGTTTCCTTGTCCTTTATTAAGCAAATGCAGGCTTGGGCGTGATGCTAAGCTGGCAGCCCTCGAACCAGAGACAAAGCCTCTGTTCATCCCCAGGGCAGAGAAAAGTACAGTTCAGGCTACCATCCCCAAAAGCTTTATCACACCAATTGTACAGATACATGAGTCTGTTATTAGTAGCATTTCCCACAGACACAGAGCCAGCGTGAATCTGTAGTGGCTGTGACTCCATACTGCAGTTTGACAAAAAACGTAAGGAAAGAACAAAAGTCCCAGTGAGAAGAATACCGGCAGGATTTTTTCTTTAGGGGAATACAGTTTTAGGGGCTCCGAAGACAAAATGGCTGCTCTGTATTTGAACACAGGTGGGGAGCCNATAAGGAAAGAAAGAACAAAAGTCCCAGTGAGAAGAATACCGGCAGGATTGTTTCTTTAGGGGAATACAGTTTTAGGGGCTCTGAAGACAAAATGGCTGCTCTGTATTTGAACACAGGTGGGGAGCCGAGGCCAGCCCACAAACAACTGGGCAAGTCTTCCAGGAGTTACAGGACATGTCCATTATTTGAAGTGCTTTGAGCCTGTGTTGCTAGCAGTAGAGCGCGCGGCTAAGCGATGAGACCTATGTAGCACACGAGAGGGAGCGGAGCAGCGCAGCGAGTTAATGTGGCCTTTCCGTGAGGGAAATCGTCTCTCACCTGGGTTGAAATCGTGAGCAGATGACAGATCAACATCAGTTTGCTGTGTGGCTCATTGCAGGGCCCCGGGGACATCTCTCAACCTTATACAACCTCCTTCACAGCACATGGCCCCACTGGCAGCCGGTGCAGGACGGGGAAAGGACAGGATCAGCACAAGATGTCAGTGACCACATACATATTGGCAGAGCCGCAAGGCTGGAATAGCCAAGCCGATTCCTCAGGAGAGGAATAATGCACAGACATCCCTGCCCATTGCTAACCAAAACTCTTCATCTCACTTTCATACACAGTAGTTTTTTATCCAAATTGTTTTTAAAAGCTGTTGTAGAAATAATTCAAGTGCCCTGAATGTATAGTCCCAGGGGTTTCAGAAAGGAAATATGACATTCTTTCCTCCTTAGCCAACACATGTTGTCTTTTATACTTTGCATACACACAGTGCAAAGTAATTAAAAAAAAAAAAAACCAACAAAAAACTGTGATCCATCAAGACCTGACTGAACACGTAGAACTTACTCTGCTTTAGATGTACCACCATAATTGAGGGACAACTGCTTGGTGTGGGCATATTTCTTGTCTCGGAAGAAATGTGTGTGCCGTATAGCTTATTCTTGTACAGAAAATGAATGAGGCATCTTTAGAAGTGAAAACCAGGATAAGCGCAATACCAGAGAGACACCAGTACAAGTATTTGCTCTGTCACAGGTGACTTCGGTGACTCTCGGCAGGTTAAGCTGTCTCCCTGGGTAGATATATGTTATTTGGAAAGACTGCTGAGCAAAGCGGCTCAAGTGCAGTGTATGCCACCCCTCCCAGTCCTCCCACAGCCAGCCTGCCAGTGTATTCCACCCCTCCCAGTCTTCCCACAGCCAGCCTGCCAGCCAAGGTGGGCTCACGGTGTCCCTCAGCCCAGAGCTACGCCCCAAAGTGCTGGCACCCTGCGAGCTTCTAGCCTGCAGGGGGCAAAGGCACATCTCCATCAAGGTGCTTTCCACACCTTTAATGCGGAGATGACAGCACCTCACTGCGTCCATGGAACCATGCAGTGACAAATACATTTAAAGACTGCGGTGCTTTTATATAAAATGGTAAAGGGAGGACATATAAAATCCTTAGATAGAAAACTGCAACCTGTATTACCTGTGTCGATATAAGTACATTGAAAGAAAAGTCACTTTTTTCCTCCAGCTGCCATACAACAGTAATACAAAGCGTGCAGATCACGGCACAATGCATTGCGAAGGAAATTAGAGTGACAAAATAAACCACGCTGAGAAGGGACCATTTATGTGCATCAGATAGTTCTGGATAAAGAAATTTATAGCGAAATGAGACAAACGGCACGTCAGAGCAATCTCCACAGGGCTCAGTTCAGCTACTTTTGAATGTTGTACTTCTATTTCTCTTCAGTTTTGCATTCTGAAGCTTCTGTGTATGCTTGCGCAGGGAATACTCCCCGTGTACGTTTTGGTTGTAAATAATGGGTACTGACTGGACTTTAAATCTTTTCTATTTCCAGAACTGAGGCGTGAGGCTCCGTAAGTGCCCCCAGGTGACTTCAATTTCTGTACTCAACAAGAGATACCAAAAGAAATGCAGGAATGCCTGTCCTAGAAAAAAACATGCAGAAGAAAGAGAAAGATACATGCAGTAAAGATGAGACAGTAAGTGACTGTTTCTGGGTAAGAAAAAAAAAAAAAAAAAAAAAAAAAAAAAAGGNAAAAAGGTTGAAGATAGATGACTTAACAGCTTTTAATGCTGTAAACTAATGTAAATTAATATAATAATTGTAAACCAAGATCTGTTCCAGAGCTGATTTCTTCATTTCAGGGAACACTAGTTAGCCTGCAGCAGTTTATAATCAGGAACTTCTATCTAACATTAGTGCTTCTAATACCCAAATACACTCTTCCTTCCAACATCCTGTGAAGAATTCCAGTAAGTGAAATATTATTACGCAACAGCAGATGCATTACTACACAGTCAGAGATGGCATATAATTATTTCTTAATAGTAGAGAACTATCAAACTATCACATATGATTAATTTTCAAGCTGGTTTAAAAGGTGCCGGATGTGTATGCCTGTAAGTAGTCAACCCCTTGGGTTTAAAGCTGTTTTCCGAAGCGGAGTCATGAGCTGTACTGTAACCTTACCCAGAAAGATAGGGCCAAAGCCAGGTGTGCAGAAGAAATACTATTTGGCACGTCTGTTTCCACTGACCAAGAAATCAATGACAGGAGAGATATGCCCTGACTAAACATATCTTGAAACTGTAGAATTGCCATTCTTTTATTTCGGAGACCCAGGGTGCATTACAGGCTAAATTGGATTTGCGTTTCCATTAATAACAGATAGTCCTATGACACTTCTTACGAGTATCTGAAATCTTTGGTTTCTAGGTAGGGAAACATAACGCAGCCCAGACTTTGCTGGGGATGTCAAAGGGCAGAGCCGGTATTTGAGCTCAGAGGGCACCCGCTGCCTGATTTCCTGCAGAGCACTTCTTCCGCCCCCCTCCCTCCCCGCACGCACTAGCAAAGGAGTTTGCAGCTAGCCTGGCTCTGAGCAGCAGGTGGGACCAGGTGACTGCCAGACACCTCTTCCAACCAAAATCATGCTATGGTCCTGTGATCCTGTGAAAATGAATGTCTCTACATCAAGAGCTAGTGAAAAAATCTGAACTTTACCTGCTTTAGGGCACAGGCAAAAATCAAATTAGAGAAATAAACCATCCAAAAGTTTATGGTCTACGCTAACCATTAATGGACAAGCATAGCTGAATTAGATGACAGTGTCTCAACTGGGAGACACATCCACCTCCCTGAGGAACCATGCCTAGAGCATCACAGCCTCTTGAATTTTTCCAGTCTTTCATGGATTACTTCCTTGCTCGATTTTCCTACTGCCCCCATAATTCCTCTGGCTTTTAAATGACTAATTACACTTCATTTGGTTAATTCTAGATTAAAAAACAAAGGAAGCTTAATTGCATGGACAGCGTGAGATTGTTTTCTTCCCAGATAGTATTGGTTTCCTGCTCCAAACAAGATAAGGATAAAGCAAGTATAAACAGAAATGTTTTATCAAGTCTTCTAGGAGGGTTGCAGACTGGCTGACAGCAGAGGTTTGGCAGGATAAAACACAGGTTTATTGAGGATTGCATGTAGTCAGTGCTAATAAACAGGTAGACCTGCACGTTTTCTATTTCTGCATTTTTATAACCAGTCATATTGTGAATCAGATGAGTATTAACCCACGGTTTTACTAATCACAAGCTAAATGCACTTCTTCACTAATGAAATACCTTCTCTTAATGCATTATTGTATTATGCTCTGATGTATTTGAAGATTATTCCCAGAGTCTAGTTCAGACTATATGCTTGCATCATGCCTACCTGCCTGTTTGTCCTAGGATTTCTAGAACTTGTACCAAGGAATATTCTCCTGTTTTCCACCAGTTCCCTGGCCTATCAATTTGAAATCCTCATTGGCCGAAGGAGTACAAATAGAGCTACTGGAGAGCTACCACTGCCTCACTATTGCATACAGCTACATACTATGTCCTAAAATCCAGGCACTTTAAGACCTAATGAAGGTCCACTGGAGTTACACAATTTAATTTGCAGTAATCAGGCATCTCAACTGCTAAAATAGAATAAACGGATTAAAAAAGGGATGCAATATATTAATCAGAAACAAAAAAAAAAAGAAGAAACAAAAAAGAGGGCAGTTTGGAAACAAGTAGAGTTACTTGCTAATCTCTTTTTTTTTTTTTTATGATTAGGCAGTGCCAAAACTTCCAGTTCCACCACTGCAACAGACCTTACGCATGTACCTACAGTGCATGAAACACTTGGTGCCAGAGGAGCAATTTAGAAAGACCAAGGTCATCGTGGAGCAGTTTGGAATTGCCGGAGGCCTGGGGGAATCCTTGCAGAAAATCCTCGAGGAAAGAAGGGAAAAGACAACAAACTGGGTAAGCAAATGCAGATGAGAGAAATAATTGCTGTGTTGGATGTTGCTCATTTACAAACTCTTTGTGATGTTCTATATATGATCACTGCTTTCTTTCAGTGCGTCAATGCAAACAGGGGTCACAGCAGATTCTACCAAAGGGAATGAATATTTCAGACATATTAGGCTAGAATTTTCAAACAATGTCAAAATCCACGTCATCGTTACATTTTCAGATCAAGTTTGTTGACATAAATGAGGGAATTCATGCACCTCAGGTGCGCACACAGAGGTGTCAGCGCTACCTGTAGGAAGCACTACATTATATCCTTTTTGGATGCAATTTCTTCCTTTCACTTTAATAACAGGATTTAGAGTTTTTATTAAAATGAAAAATGCTTTCTGATAGGGCTATAAAAAGTGCCTTGCATGCCCATCTGGCCAAAGCTCTGATCCAGTCAAATTATTCTGGAATGGAATACTTTAGGACAGGAATTACTCTTTTTAAATTAAACTATTGTTTGCCATTCATTGCCACACCATACCAATGTAATTACCCTGGGCTTTGCCAAATACATACACACAAGTATACATATAAATATATATCCATCACATAGACCATGCTGAGACCTCAGCCTTTAGAAAAGTCCAGCTTTCTGCTTCCCAAGGCAGAAAAATTAAGTAAGCCGTAGATAAAGTAGATTTTATCATTCCACAAACTCACAGTTCATCCTGCCTGCATTAACCACGTTAGAATATGGCAGCTGAAAACTCGAAACACTGATTTTACTGAAGTCCTTCCATCCCAGGAAGGAAGAGCAACACTGAATGGTTTCATGGTTTCAGCGAAATCCTGCAGACTTGCTACTGATGTCAGTGCGGTGTGGTTCTCCCTTAACTTTTCAGTTGTGTGACCCACGAGAAAAACTCTACCAAATTGCTGCTATAGGCAGAAAAAAAGGCTACAGAGTACGGGCAGTGCTTTTATGTTAAAAGCAGTGCTTGATTTCTGAACTACTTGTTGCCACAGTCTGAGGGCTCCACTAAACGCTGCCCAATCTCATTTTGTTATTCTGATCATAGAACTTCATGGGTTTGGTGGCTAAATTAACCACCGCTTAAACAGTGTTCCAGATAACAAATAGTGTGCCAGGAGACAACTGTTCATTTAACCACTTAGAGCATGAAAATTACAGAGGAAGGCTGTATAAGCGGTTTATGAAATGTCTCAACTTCAAATACTAGTTATTAAAATTAAATACCTGATTCTTAAGATAAAATAGAAATGTTTTTAGTCGGAATTTAACTTGCCAGGAGTACAGCTCTAGCCTGTTCTCCAGAAGACTCCAGAGACTGTGGGTGAAGCATCTGTTCTAACAGCAATGAAATATCTCAGAGGAAAACTTTTTCAACTGATGCATGCATTCATAATTATTTTTGCATAATTTCGTTGTTGTTTATAGTTACTATATGCAAAGCATGCCTGCTAAACTCAGAAAGACCATTTGATCCTTTTATGAAAGCCTCCATTTTCCAAATAATGAGTCCTCAAACTCTGCTCAGACATAAAGGAATGTGGTTACCATACATCTATGTTTTCAATAAAAATGGTTAGAAATTTAATATGTGTGTCTGTCTGGGTCAAGCATCAGTAATCTGCATTTGTGTCAGTGGACACAAATTCTCCAGGGGCCCTATCCACATGCCAGTATCTGCAGGACTGAACCATTAAGCTCGGTAAATTCTTCTCCCGCTCTGTCTTGCTCCAGAACAGTATCTGATGGCTAACAACAGAGCATNGTGGGAATTCTCCAGGGGCCCTATCCACATGCCAGTATCTGCAGGACCGAACCATTAAGCTCGGTAAATTCTTTTCCCACCCTGTCTTGCTCCAGAACAGTATCTGATGGCTAACAACAGAGCATGTTGGCATCATTGACAAGTATTTGAAGCCCAGTGAGGAAAGACATCACTAGTAAAATTCTGTCCATCTCTTAAATATATCCCAACCACTACTCAATAGTCATCATGTTGTACTCCAACATTTTTTTGTTGTAGAAAGAAGCAAACAACAAAATACCCAAACCACCACAATATGGGGCTTGTTTACTTTTTAATGGAACACACTGCAAATTGCCATTGATTGAAAAATAGGATTATGGAATTGTGGCTGATTTCAGCTGAGCTGAGGTCACAGAGCCCAGGCTGAAAATGCTCAGCGGCTCCATTAATCAGAGCCCCTGCCTGACACCAGCAGCGCCAAGCGCTCTCCCCTCACCCCCAGACTGCCTTTCTGCGTGTTGTTCATAGCTTTAAGGTTTCATGTCCCCTTCCTTCAGGTGTTTAACTACTGGCTGGATGACATGTACCTCAACAACCGGCTAGCTCTTCCAGTCAATTCCAGCCCAGCAATTATCTTCGCTCGTCAGTATTTCAAGGATGTAAATGACCAGCTGAGGTAATGTACTACGACTTTGCAGCTTTTGCTAAGTGAAAGGATTTTTTAAGCGTACTACTTTTGCAAAAAGACAATCAACTTTCATTAAAAAATAAGGGCTGTAACCATTAAATGATTCCCTAATAGGCCTGCTGACTGAGGGCAGTGCTTCTGGAGTTACTCATACTGATATTCAGAAATAAAGTGTCATTGCTATTACATTTATTGCATGAAAGCAAAATGGCATGGGATTTATAATTTTTTTAAGGAATATTTGTAAAGCTTTTCATTGTATAACTCAAGTAAACCATTTTGCGATGGAACAAAGAAATACCAATTTCTGACACAGTGTTTAAAGGAAAAAAATCTTTAACGTGCCGTCACTATGACTTGTATCCACCCTGCAAACTGAAAAGGCCACACTGGCATTAAATTGTCCCTCTCAGGTGCCCAAAAGGGCACCAGAAACACAGGGGATCTAAGAATAAGAATTCAGAAATCAGTCTTCCTCAAGGACAGCGTTTCCTTCAGGCCCATCCTTCCCAGCCCTGAACTGACGTTTCTCCTTTGAGCTGCTGCGGGCAATTACGATCATTTAAAAAGTAAAAAGGTAAACAAGTAGCCAAGCACAGAATATACCTCTCCAGACACCCCTAAACCAGGATTCCATTCTTCAGCCTTTGCCAAAACATTTTCTCCTTTTAAAACAGTAAAGCAGATCAAATCTGCCTTCATATAGTGCATTTTCCCTCTTTGCTTTTAGCACTCTCTAGCTGCTCATTACTGAAAAAATTAACTGCATGTGAATTTATGGTATTATAAAACAGCCAGAACCTTGAAGCCAATATGTATTATTTTAACATTTTGCATAGACAGCCAATGTATCTTTTTACTTTACTTTAAACATAACTATAAATGCTTCCATTCATTACTGACCAAATTTATTGTGCACGCAGCTTCTGAAAAACCTCCACTTTGCATTTTCTAATGTACGTGCTTTAACAAGGAAATATTTTTCTCAGAGCCTCCCATTCGGACACAGTGCAAATGGGCAGTGTCAGGAAATAATACACCTGTCCACAGCTCTGCAGAAAGAATATCTGCTTAGGACAGGAAGTACTCTAATAAATTGGACAGCTTATGAGTATTGATATTGAAACCCATGTTAAGGATTCTATTAAATATTCAGCCTCTGTTCCCATTCTCTAAATAAATGCTTTCAGGCTTCCTCCTGTGGTAGTCTGTTTTAACCATTTGAAGGGACCATCTCTAGGATTTCATATTTCTCTTGACATAAATTAATTTAGCTTTTGGGTGGGGGCGGGGAGCTCTTCTTGCCAAGCCAGAAGACTTTCTCTCCTTATGCTGTGTCATCAATCATTCAGGCTCTCTCAGAAACAGCCCAGTTTTGCCGAATGACAAAAGACTGATGTCACTTCTATCTGCTACTTGCAGGTTTGCCGCCAATCTCATTTCAGGAGTGCAAGACTATAAAGCTTTACTGGACACGTAAGTAGCTTGGAAGGAGAGCTGCTGCTTGAGTATCCGCAGGGCTTCTGATTCAAGGGTGCTCTAACATGCCCAAAGTCAGGCTGCATTGCACCTCACCACCATTTGGAAGGGCTGGGGCTCCAGCATGCTTCAGGGCAAGCGCTTCAGCAGGTTTTTGTGCTCTTTCTGCTTTATTACTGCAATCTAACAGGCTTTGATGCCTGGTAGTCATCACTCTTGCAGGCCAGCGCAGTGCAAAGAACGTGCACAATCAACCCAACAGAGCTATTGAGAACACACCAAGAAGTCAGTTCAGGGAACTGCTGGAGAGAGTCCAGCGCAGGGCAACTAAGATGATTGAGGGATTGGAGCATCTCCCTTATGAGGAAAGGCTGAGAGAGCTGGGACTCTTTAGCCTGGAGAAGAGAAGGCTGAGGGGAGACCTTATTATGGCATACAAGTATCTTAAGGGTGGGTTGAAGGAGGATGGAGCCAGACTCTTTTCAGTGGTTCCCAATGACAGGACGAGGGGCAATGGGCACAAGCTGGAACATAGGAGGTTCCGTTCAAATATACGGAAAAACTTCTTTACGGTGAGGGTGACAGAGCACTGGAACAGGCTGCCCAGGGAGGTTGTGGAGTCCCCTTCTCTGGAGATCTTCAAGTCTCGCCTGGATGCAGTCCTGAGTAATGTGCTCTAGGCAATCCTGCTTTGGCAGGGGAGTTGGACTAGATGATCTCTAGAGGTCCCTTCCAACTCTGAAAATTCCGTGATTCCGTGAAGTCTGTGCTCCCCAGACTCAAAGAGCAGCAGCACTGTGGTTACACAGCCTGTACAACTTCCCCGGCACCCGACCCCTGCCAGGGTGCTGCACCCCCTCAACGTACTGCACCCTCCATTTGGAACATCAGCCCCCCCCCCGCCTTCCTCCCCCCAAAAAAGAAATAACACATCCCACCAGGAGAAGGAAGCCTCATCACAGCCAGGCTGGTTCAGTGGCTAGTAAAAATAAGAAGTTATTACGCCATTGTTACTTTCTGTATATAAACGTCAGGGAAATCCATGATTCATGGTCATGTAAGAGGTAGCTCATAACAGCCTTTTGCACAGCACTTTTCAACCTCACCTAGTATGTTCCAAGTTTACTGCTGAAATCACTATTCCCCGAAGAATAGCAACAGTGGAGAGCCAGGCACGATGACACCACACCGTAGTGGGGAAGGGATAATTTTCCTGTCTGGAAATACAAGAGACCTATGTGATATGCTTTATCCGATGCTTATTTGGATGAGGAAGGCAAAGTCCATATTCAAACAACAAAGTCCCTATCATCTATGAATTAGATAAAAGAAAGAGGAAGGGGCTGTTTGATTTTTGACTTCAAAAGTCTGACAACTACTCAGAAAGTATAGAAGAGGTACTTATTTAAGAACACGTGCTTTTGTCCAAGCTATGCCACGCAACTGCATACACCAGCACTGACGTGCTGTGAAGTACTATTGCATACTAATGTAGTTCGTTGCATCTTTATATGACAGCATCTGAGATGAGATAAAGAAACCACATTGTTCAAACAAAGGATTTAAAAATTTCTTATTATTTTGACCTCACCACTCCAGATCCAAAGACTCCTGTGATCGGATTTGCTTGCCTTAAATCAGTAATCATTTAAATCCTCACTACAGTGTCCTCGTATTGTTATTACTGCTTGTTTATCACCCCGCCTGTATAATTATGAGGACACCATAATTGTAACATTTTCAGTCCCTTGTTGCTGTTAAGGCCTTCTACCAGCGAGTACACTGCTAGATTCTCTTGATCATCCCACATCCAGATGCACAATATTCCAGCCCAAACCCAGGCGTTTAGTTTTAACTGTGCAGATATTCCACACAGTCTCCAGGACCAAATATTTCAAACAAAGCCAACTTGCTCACATAAAAGAGTTATAAGATCTACACAGACATCTCCTAAATCAGTACAAGATTTCGTGGTGCCATCAGGGTTAATAACCCCTTTCATAACTGCTATAATTACAGATTGTCTCATATAAATCTACCATGCTGTTCCACTGTTTTCTATCGTTATAGATGCTCTTTAAAACTCTGTTAAAAATAAGGATTTCTGCATTATGCAAAACATGGGCGAACGAGAACACTAATAACCCTGTTTTGCTGATAAGGAACAAAAGCACCTGTACAAGGAAATAAGTGATACAGAGAGCCTGAGAGCCAGGACCTAAAGTCGATATCCCTGGTTTAGAACGGCAGCAGTTCTAAAGAGACAGTTAAACAAGATAAACTAGCCTAAAAAGTTACCCCATGTCAGCTGTATGACAGTAACCCTCCTTGTCTACTTCTTTGCCCCTGACCCTCTCTGGCAGGCTGGAAGCTTACTCCTCTTTTGCTGAGGGAAAACTGCTGCACCACAAGATCTTCTTCCTCCTCTGGTCTCTGCAGCCTCTCCCGAGCGACAGCACCATTATTTCCTGCTGCGGTGCCAGTGGGATATTTTAACAATCCATAATCCTAATTGTGATAACTTCTCTTTTTTTTTGGTTTTTTTTTTCTGGCCACTAAAGAAGCCTTTTTGGAAGTGTTGTTCTCACATCCCTGCCGATAAGAAGGGAATAGGTTTTCAGCACTTATTCCCCCCTAGGTCTAAGTAAGGATTAGCACGCAAGCGCGGCTGTGTGGAAAACAGAAATGCCCTCTGTGTTGCCCCGAGTTGTTCGTGTTCAGCGGGCAAGGCCCACTCACGCACTCTGTAACCGCTCTGCACAGTACAGGGCCACTGCGACTTGCAGTGAATTTCACCAGTACTTTTTTTTTTTTTTTTTTCANTTTTTTTTTTTCCAAAAAATATGTCTTTTCCAGCTGTTCTGCTGACTTCCATCCTGGCAAGTTTCCAGGGTCCCATCTAGGCAGGCTTCCCACGCACATTGCAAAGCTGCTTGTGACCTGCTATTCTTTCCATTTCCACTAGATGATAATGCAATTGCTTAACGAATATGCATGAATCTGCCAGGAATGATGTATTTAACTTTGGTATGGGAATTCATCTATTTCCCTTATACTGTAATCTCGTTTTATTATTCAATTTGTGTTATACCTGATCTAATTGTAACAGAACAAAGGACAGATTAGATTTCTTTTCCTTTCTGTCTCTCTCTCCCCTCTCTCCCCTCTTTTCCTCTGGCTTTGTTTTTCTCCTTCTCTCTCTCCAGCCATGCTTTACCTGTTGATTTTGCTCGTGGACAGCTGTCTGGCCATCCTCTCTGTATGAAGCAATACTATGGACTCTTTTCTTCCTATCGTCTTCCAGGACATACCAAAGATACCCTCGTGGCCCAGAAAAGCAGTGTAATGCCAGAACCAGAGCACATCATTGTTGCTTGTAACAATCAGGTAAATGGGTGTTCTTTTTTTATACCTTTCCATATTTCTTAGTTTGCTTAAATTCACTCAAGAAGAGCCTAATCTAATCACTGTTCAGAAACACAATTAGCGTGCTACATATGAGCTCACTTCTTACCAAGCATTCGCTGTCAGTATTTCCAAAAGATGCTTCTGCAGCGTTTTTGTCCTTAGCCCACATTGTGTTCCAAGTACAGTGATGCAGAAAGGAGGAATGTGGCAGAATTCGTTTGCGTTCTCATTCAAACAAAAATGTTTATCAAACGGAGATGAAACCACAGAGGAGAAAAAAAAAAAAAAGGTCTTATTAGAGTGCATTTGCTGGAAACGCTCTTCTCTTGACAGTCAAGTATTGGCACACAACGCATGGCATATATACCACCACCCCGTGGAGGGGAGCCTAAGCCATGCCTGGGGAAGTTAGCACAGGGGCAGGCAGAAATAGCGAAGCATTAGAGTGAATCTGTCCCAAACAATAAATGCTGTCGGGCGGCAGAGTATATTGGCTGGGCAAGTACCTTACAGCCCGGCTTGACTATTTGTAGCACCGGAGC
>RSEF01000006.1:2741599-2777824 GCA_003993805.1 Himantopus leucocephalus
GCTTATTCAAATAATATATGTTTTATTTCAGCCCAACACAGAATATAAGTCCCCTATAGCGGGAGGCATTACCCTGGTGTAAAAACACAGAAGGGGTGAGCCCTGGGCCAGTCCCCAGTGGTTTTGTGCCCCGTTGCCTGCAGGCCTGGCTCTCCAGGCAGGACTTCAGCGTCTCAACACCCACCCAGGCGAAAGCAAAATGTCGGACCAGTAAGGGTTCAACCCATCTGTGACTGTTCTTCTGACTTCTGTCGTTTTTTTGCAGTTTTTTGTTTTGGATGTTGTCATTAATTTCCGTCGTCTCAGTGAGGGGGATCTTTTCACTCAGTTACGAAAGATAGCCAAAATGGCAGAGAATGAAGAGGAGATGCTGCCTCCAATTGGCCTGCTGACAACAGATGGAAGAAAAGAGTGGGCAGAGGCCAGGACGATCCTTATGAAAGGTTAGCAGCAGCAATCCCAGCTTTCTCTTCTTCATCATCTTCCTCCTCTTCCTCCTCACCATCATTGCCTTTCTTTGCTGGGAGTGAACATTACAGCAAATATAGGACTGAATGTGCAACCTCACTGCTGAATTTTTCTGGCAGGAAGAAACTCAATACCTGTAAGTGTTCAGATGTGTGTTACCAGGGAAGCAGCAGATTTGGTTTGACCCTTTGGCTGTGTATGTTTATGTGTTTCGCCATGTAAATAGCTCTCACTCCATTCTCTGTTTTTCATCACATAAATTACATTACATCAGATTTTGTGATTTGTCTCTTTCTTCATATCCATTTTGTACCAATAGGAATGATGTATCCTCTTAGCTTTTGGCAACTATTAGACATTTTTCATCTTATCTAACAAAGGCATCTACAAGTTAAACACCTTTTGGATCTAGCTGTGTACTCTCTCTAGTCAGTGGAGAAAAACAGAAAGTACCAAGGCTGATTCATCCAAATCTTAAGTAGGTATCCAGGAAAGGTGGCACCAGTCATTATCTGGGGATAGTTCTCTCTCTCTTCCAACAACAGGCAGCATTAAGTTGTCTTGGATTCTGGACTCAAATGTCTGACTTTAAAACAGATGAAAATAAAAGGTGGGATTCATCACCTCTATCACTTTGCACCTTATACATTTTACCCTGAAGCTAAGTGATGTAAACGCCCTCTTTTTGCCATTTTAGATAAATAAGGGATTAATTTTCCCCCCTTGAAAGAAATGTTAACTCACCTCTTTATCCCCAGTTCAGCAATGCTACAGAAAATATTGCTGTTTTACCAATGCCCTGGAATATATAAGAATTGCCAATACTCTGAAAATACATTTACCATCCCAAAGAAGATCTTCCCTTTTCTTATTCAAGTTTATCTGTGCTTATAATAACTTTATATAGATACAGACACACACACACACAGAGTCCTGGCCATTATTACAGCGTTATTACGTGGTACCAATCTCATCTTCAGGCTTTCCCCTCCTCTCCCTGTCTTTTCTTTTTAAAGCAGCAGGAAAAAAGATTTTTTTAGTTTAATGAAAACTGAGATAAACACCTAATCATTTATTTTCAGGCCACGCTTTTAAGTAAAACAGTGAATACCTTGAAACCTGCAGCAAAATCATCTTTGTAAACGTACATCATCCCGAATTAAAAAAGACAAATCAACAAAAACTAGCAGAACCATCTCTCTGGTGTTTCCGGGTTTCCTGGCATTTGCCAAAATTTTAATGAGGAAGTAAACCAACTCAGTTATGCAGCTGAACAAAACAGATTCTGCACTAGCAAATATCACAGCACTGCGGTGTGAGGATTCTCTAAGTGGGAATCCCACCCTAGACCGCTCATATTAGCACAGCTCCTCTATATAGTACAATTCATTGCTGTCACATGTGGATACGTGATTATTAACAGCCCTTTTTCTTTCTTAATCTGCGGCGAAACGTTCATGCAATAATAACTAACAGAGGAAGAGAAAAGTCTCTAGTGAAGCAGTGTGATGTGGAAGAGGTCACTCCGCAACTGTTCTGTCCTGCACAGGGCAAGAGAGGATCCTTTGGGGCAGAGAAGACCTATACAGCGCTCTGCAAAGGTTATGAAGGAGATATATACATGGGCCTGCATAGACCCACAAGTAGACGATAGGTCTTCTAGGTGAGAAAATTTCTAAGAAATTGTAATAAACCCAGCCATCGCTGATTTATAAACACATTCAGTATTTTAACTGCATTCAGGCTGCAGAACGAACTCACTCTTCTAAGTAGAGGAAGTGAATTCTTACTGCTACAGGGGCTGCTGTCCCATGCGTACTGTATCTGAATTTGATTCAGAATTGTCTTCTCATATTTTCCTTTTTAAACCAAAACCCAAAAGCCCCTACTAACCACAAGCGGACCGGCCAATTCAATGCAATTCTGTGCATTAGAAAGAAAGAAAGAAGGAAAAGAAGTGTCTTGCAGGGCTTTAGGCTTGTTCTCATACTTCTCTGTTTCAGCTTTTTATGGAAATATTTATTTTCCATCCCAAGTCATGGTCCATGAGTTCTTGTGTAGTTCATCGCCTGCTTTACATGGTAATTTTTTCAGTGTTTAATCAGCTCTCTGGACATGTCTGTTTCTTTCTGTAAGGGCATCTTTCCCCTACTTTTCTGTTTCTAACAGAGCTTAACTTTATTCACTCTAATATCTATACTCAAAATACCCTGAAGCCATATGTCAGAATAAGGGCTTCATATCTGTCAAAGATGTGTGGGCAGCAGCCACAATGAAATATATATAAACCTATTAGACAACATAAAGCAGAACACTGAGCAAGCTGTGAGCAGTTTGTAAATCACTATCCAACCAGTCTTTCCTTGAAGGTGCCTTGCCCACAAATACCAGCAGATGATGTATACGGGGCAACTTCCGTTCACAAGGATCTTTTCAGCCTTTGCGTTTATGTACCCAGACATCAATGGAATAAATACCACAATTACGGTCAGCCCTGCTGGCCACCTCTGTCACTGGGGCCCATGGCGGCCAATGCTCCCTCACAGGAGTCACCAGACAGCAACAGACAGTACCTTACCATAACCTGCAAGAGGCCACAGCTCCCCCTCTTTCTTCTCAGCCACTGCTATCATTTGACTCTCCTTCTCTTGACACCTTTTTTATTTCTTTCATATTTGCGCTCTTTTTTACTACACAGCATCTGGAGAATGAACCAGGATGGTAACAAGCATCTGCGTTATTTCTAGCTCCTCACTAACCTGTGTTACTCACTTTGGGAAGATACATTTCTTCTTACTTTGAGAAATGCTGTTCTTTCAGAGGATCAAGCTACTTTTCATATTTGCAAACATTTAGAACATACACATTTTGAAATGGCTCTATATTTCAAATGCAAATCAGAATTGTTTAATTTTATTTTTTTTCCCCATTCTTTCAGCTAAAATTATCTCCTGAATTGAGCACAGATTTGCTGAACTTAGCATAGACTTGCAAGAAGTTTTGATCAATCTGAATTTATATCTTTAGTTAAGAACATTCTGAAACAAAACCATTTTCACCAAAATCTAGCAAAACCGGCAGATGAAAGCCGATCTGTTAAGAATGGAAGGAATTTAAAGTTGACGTTTGAAAACTCTTTTTACTTTGATCTTGTTAACAACCATTTAACAGCAATTAATGATGTTATATGCTCTTAAATAAAACAAGTTCTTGTTATAGGTTCCACACTTTTAGCCTTTCCGTTAAGAGCTGTATTAAGTGCTCACAGTTAAATATTTCCTGTGCCTCAAACTGGCCCTCAGAAGCACGCAAACCTTGACCTTCATAGTATTTCTGAGTTAAAGAAACTGAGAAAAAAACCCGACAAAAATACACCATAAATTAGGAGGAAAGCATTGAGGACAACGTAAAAATAGCCTTTGTAGTCCATCTCTAGAAGCAAGAGTGACAGGATAGGGCAAAGAAATAGAGAAAAGCCAGAAAAAGCCCGTTTTATTCAGCAGTACACTAGTGACAGGAGGGAAGTGGAATGTGGCAAGCCGTGGTTTTGGCAATACCATGTTCAAAAACTAAACCTCATGACCTCATCTGCAGATGTTTCTTCATGTGACGTAGGCGATATACCCAATCCAGGGCTTGTTTCTCTAAAGTACAAGAAAGGACCAGGAACAGGAGAGACAAGAGGGTTTTAACACAAGAACACAAACACAACACGGGCCCTGCTGTTCCTTGTCCAGTAAAGGGTTTTAATGGGAGAACAGCACAAAACCAGTGTAGGCCCTGCTGTTCCAGAGCAGAATACTGCAGCAGTAGTGTGAGCTCGGTAACTGTGATAAATAAAATAAGTAAGCATTGCTGGCTTTAAGAGTAAAATAGATCTATTTTGTAATATAATTACTTCAGGAAATGAAAGGCAGAAAAAGAAAGTGGACATTATTGAATCATATGAAAGATACACAGAGATATTGCAAAAGTTAACACATGAATGAATGCCCTGGTGTAACGTTTCCTTGCACTGAGACGTTCTGCTGTTGAGGGAGCTCTGCAGACACCAGCTCATTGCAGAGTCAGGGTCAGATCTTCAACGCTCTCCAAGGCAGCCGTGTTCCCCAGCCAGTCCTGTACTACAGGGAAGAGGATGTGAACATTTCACTCTTTTATCCCCAGACTCTACTAACCGCGACTCTCTTGACATGATCGAACGGTGCATATGCCTAGTGTGCCTGGACAGCCCAAGCGGGGTGGAACTCAATGATACCAACATGGCATTGCAACTGCTACACGGGGGAGGCTACCATAAAAACGGGGCCAATCGTTGGTATGACAAACCTATGCAGGTAAAAACCTTACAGTACTATGATATTACTTGCGTGTGGCAAAGGACTCCTGTTGCCCTCGTGGTAGGGACCACTTAGAATCAAGTGGGAGAAAGAGGGGAAGGTGGTGTCGGCATGTGCCAAGGCAGGGCTGGTGTGAACAGCGCTGTCCCTTGCACGGCAGGGGAAGCAGAATTACTGCCCTGCAGGCAGTGGGGGGGTCTTCTCCAACACAGGTGTGCTTTCGCCTTCCCTGAAGTTGCCCTTTGCAGTTAAGGAGGTAGACAGATACACAGACATACGGGTATGTAGACATCTGATTAAAAAAAAAAAACAAAACCCAAACCCAACCAGTATGCATTTAATTACACTCAATCAAATGAAATAAAAATGCTGGACTAGCATTCCAGAACAAAAAAGAAAAGCACAATAGCTTTCTCTGTTTTCTCTTCTCACACGTTCTCCTGATACCCTAGAAATACTACTGCTTATAATTTAGTATGTATTTAAGTTAGTATTAAGTTCTAACTTAACAGACTGTTTACCCATTTAATGACATTCTCGTTGAGACTTTCCTGAAAGTACTGATCTCTCCAGCCTGTTTCCCAATCAGATTTTGTTTGTCATATTCAAAAGTGTCACACTGTTATTTTCAGNTAATGACATTCTCGTTGAGACTTTCCTGAAAGTACTGATCTCTCTGCCTGTTTCCCAATCAGATTTTGTTTGTCATATTCGAAAGTGTCACACTGTTATTTTCCATTTTTGCAATAGACCCAGGGTAAAGCAGTGTAGTAATTTCCAACTGTCAACAATGTTGACACCTCATGAAAAACTGAAAAAAACCCTGAGTGATACATTGCTTGTGCAATGCTTGTTGCTCTTGCCATGTCTAAGAACAGCAATATGAAAAGAGAAACCACTGAACTAATTTCACTTGCGCTGACTTACCCCAGTGCAAATACATTTCAATAGTCATTCCTGATTTATGCCACTGCAAATGACATTATTAGCTGACACCAGTGCTGTGTTTTTAAAGAACAAACCATTTGTTTTTAGTTAAGAGTCTGTTATTTGTAGGGCTGCTAGTTGAGATGTTTCAGGCAGATGAGAATAAACAAGATTTTCTTTTTGTTTACTATCAGAAGGTAGCTGAAAGCAAATAAATTTGTATAGTATATGGGAGAGCTTCATCAGTCGAGATGTATTCAGGCCAGAAGTAGTTTAAAGGCAAAGAGAAATTTTTTGCGGGAAAAGATCCCATTTTCTTTCATGCAAGTGCAGATTATGTAGGGAGTCATTCTCAGAGTAGGACTTGTTCTTTCTCTCTGTATTCTTCTTCAACTTTGCAGTAAGGCATCAGAAAACGTACAGGTAAACTTTTTGCATCACACACTTACTCGGTGAAAACCTCATGGGAACCAGGGAGGCAGGATGCGTGTGCGTGATGCAAGTGTGCAGTGAGCTGAGTTCAGCCAAAGACACTTCAAAAGAAGTGGGGGGGGAAAAGTCCAGAAAAACGACAGAAAACATGTCAGACAAGTTGCAGTTTTGTCCTAGACGTCTGCTTTTGTCTGAGATGCAGAAGTAACCAACTGCATGGTGATATCGCAGAACTACAGCGCAGCAGGTCAAGTGTCACCAGTTATACCATATGTATGCAATGAAGTCAGGAATGAAGACAAGTATGAGGGAAATAAAACACCACAAAAAAAAGTAAAGAGGAAGCAGGACAGTAAAACAAGCTATGAGAAAGCCATGAAATAAGGATTAGCTTGTTCATTTGATATGATATTTATAATAAAATGTGATCCTAAGGGACTTCCCAGATCTAGAAGTTGCATTGCCCCCAAATGTGGAAGAACCCTGGTGGGTTTTCTCTACCATAAAGCAGATGCTAAATCCAATTGCCAGACTCCAGTGGGAATTGCTAAAATTTACATTCTCACAGGACTCAGTCCGAAAGAGCAGCATGAAAGGGATCCAATGCAATGCCATTCACAGGACAAGAAAGTCTCCTGTGATAAGTCTGTAAGTCACTCACTGATCTGTAAGTCAAGGAAGTTCCTGATACGAGCAATAAGAAAACCACAGAGAACAACATCATCTTTTGTTAGGTTGCCATCATGGGTAACTTACCCAGAACATGATTTATTCCCTGTATATCTTGCACTTGTTCTTTTCCTTGCTTAGTTTGTGGTAGGAAGAGACGGAGTCTGCGGTACCGTGTGTGAACATTCCCCTTTCGATGGCATCGTACTGGTGCAGTGCACTGAACACTTGCTCAAGCACATGTGAGTCCCCTTTCAGTACAGCTATTGTACCCACTCCAGCCCCTGCGAAGCCTCTGCCAGTGGCAAATTCCCCCTGATGCACAGGGCCACTAAGACCCATACAAATGTTGGAAACCAGTCAGTCACCTGCTAAAAAAAGCAGTGTTTAACAAATAGATTATTCCTGTGACCTTAACGACTTTTCTCTCGCATACTGACAGGAAAGAAAGCTCCAAGAAATTAGTCCGAGCCGATTCAGTGAGCGAGCTTCCTGCTCCACGGAGACTAAGATGGAAATGTTCCCCTGAAATTCAGGCACATCTGGCATCAGCAGCAGAAAAGCTCCAAAGGTAGAACAGATGCCTCATTTTTCTCAGCAATGACTGCAAGCTGGGAACTACCCAGCACAGTGAGCGCAGGCACAGGTTTCCTTCTAGAGGGCTCTTCCTGCCCTCCAGTTCCTCTTCATCTTCCCAAGCTGGACAGACCTAGCATCTCTTTGCAGAATGGCACCGTTATGGGCTGGAGCTACTTCAGTGTAGTCAGAAATTGCATTACCATTGTTTTCCTTCCGTGTAAATATTAAGAAAGCTAAAGATCACTGGAAAAACAGTTGAGTCCTATTTGCACAGGATGCAAACAATGTATGTCCTCCATTTTTGTGGATCCATTTTATGGGTTTGACCTGACTAAAGCCAAAGCCAGGGCAATGGGGATACATATATGGGACAGTAGAATACAACTGGTTTGAATAACCAATTTGAATTCGGGAATGTAATTTGTTTACATCCATGTTGCTCCTACAAAGGTTAGTTCTTCTGACTGTTTCCAGACTGTAAAAGATTTGCATGATCTTTGGGGGTGGGGATGGCAAGGAGAGGGGTTTTTTTTTTTCAAATTATTTCATCTCAACACTCAGGCCTGTGATCTCTCTGTAGAGAACTAACACATTGTCTGCATGATCAGCTGTAATTATGCCCAGTGTGATTGCATTAGGTCAGACCTTAAAGTGGCTAGAAGCATACATGAGAGTATGAAAACATTCAGGATGCAGAGTAATTCCTTTTTGTTTTTAAATAAAGGTAGTAGTCCTCTAAATTGAAACTTGCAAGGAGCTTACAGCCTTCATCAGGTTTTAAATCCATCCATTTCTCACACTAGTAAATCTCACAGAAATTTGTTGAGAACAAAGGAGGCCATGGCTTAGGCTTCAGGAGTGGAAACACTAGGGTGGGTTTTTTTTTAAAAAAAAAAAAAAATTTATTTGCAAATGGAAATGGAACAGAGATTCTTGCATCTTCCACCACAGTAACTGCCTCATTGTTTTCCAGGATAGTAAAAAATTTGGACTTTACCACCTACAAGTTTGAGAACTATGGAAAAGAATTTATTAAGAAACAAAAGATTAGTCCAGATGCCTACATTCAAGTAGCACTTCAGCTGGCATTTTACAGGTAAGGTTAATTCAACTCATAGGAACAAGGTAGCACAAGAGGAGATTGACAATTTGTTTTTTTAAACAGAGGGTCCTTTTTTTTTTCTTCAGCACCCAAACAAATGCCTCCTGCAGGGAAACGAGTGATCTTGCCTAATGACTCTAGGTCAGACAAGGCAGAAGTTACCACCCTGTTCTGAGATAGAGTACTCATTTCACTTGCTCCCTTTCCATCTCTTTGCTCCACCTTCCCATCCCTGTGTCCTACAGAAGCCATTCCCAGTCCGTACCCTCCCCGCAGCCGTCCCTGTGCTTGGCATAGAGAAGCAAGTGAGGGGATGTGGCAGGGAGTGGCAGATAACCCTGCCACCCACAGCAGCAGAAGCAGATAAGGACTCTGAGTTCCTGGGGCAGAAACACTCCCTCGCCACTGCAGGTAGCTTGGGCGGAACCATGGCAGTAACCCATAGCTCACCATATGTGCATCCCCTGCACCACAGGAGGAAAAGCGTTCACAGGGAAAAATACTACAGCAGCGCATCTGATCAGACTTCCTGCACAGGATAGTAACTACTGCTGCTTCCTTCCTCAAAGGCATCCCAAGATTTGATAATATCCTCTAATTTCCATGGTATTATCAGAGTTAAAATCTCCTTTCTACGTTGTCAGAAGAACTAACGGTCCAGGCTAGAGATCAGTTGCACGGTTTCCTGCGAAACCGCCTATTACACAAATAGTTCTTTATCATGTCAAATTCAATCCTGAAGTGGTCTTTACCTAGTCAAAACCAGAGGTGCCTAACACGTTTTGCATACTCCATTAACATCTGTGAAACATCCATTTTGTGTATGTCATTAAACAAAATCCAACAACGACCTGGTCCAAGATTTTCATCTGGATCCCAGCCAGAATATAAATCTCATGTGTGCATCAAAAACCTTAGGGGCAGTTATGTTCTGAGATGCCCGCTTCAGCTGGAAGGCACAGCAGGTCTCCTGAAGCAAGGAATGGTAGCTATATACCCGGACCCAAATTAAAAAACAGTCTTTACACCCTGGTCTATTTGCTATATGGGTTTTCATTCCAGCTCACAGTCTCAAACAGCACCCTTCTCACCTTTTAGTTTTCTATTTTTCATTGACAGTTTCTATTTTTTCTTGTTTTAAATAAATGTATTTCACACCCATAAGTAAATGATTAATTACACAATTATTTTATGATGCAGTACAAATAAAACATTCCTTGAGATCTTTCAGTAAATTTTAGTTTTACTAGCCTTGTTTCTACATAGCAAGTCATTTTTTACTGGCAATGCATAACTAAAATATATACAGCTGTATGCAGCGCCTCATATTAGAAAGGGGTGAGCATCCATCTTTTTTAAGTTTCTTATAGAATTCTATCAACATTAAGATGAATACTATGCAAAAATAAAATTGTGGCTGTAACAATAAAACATACCAAGCCTATATTTCTTTTACTCTTTATGACTCCTTGAAAATAATTATTCTTTGTTTTTATTACTTTATTCTCTCAGATGCCACAGGAGACTTGTCCCTACCTACGAAAGTGCTTCCATACGCCGATTTGATGAGGGCAGAGTTGACAATATTAGGTCTGCTACCTCAGAAGCATTTGCTTTTGTAAAAGCAATGATTGATGACAAGACAGCTCTATCGGTATGTTGGTCTGGCTCCCTCTGCCTTCTTTGGCAAAACACTAAGCAAATAACGCGTTCATGATCCCAAATCTCTCACTTGTTAATGTTAACCAAGAACATAAAGGCATAGGGCAGGGTAGTAAGCCTTACAGGATTTTGCTTTCTGTGCAAACCAACCATTAAGCTAAATAGAAATAATTTCGCTATTATTACTTAAGCATCGAAAAGATTCACAGGTGCCTAAACATGACATTGTAAGGAACAAAACATCTGATTTTAGACTTGGTACCGTCTTCTGAATCATCTATCATCAGATCCAAATTCTGCGCCCCGTAGAGATCTAGGCTGCACATGTGAAGTTCAGGATCATTATACTGCCACGGCAGGGGAATTGTCTGGCATGTCCCCTGCAGTAGATAGCTCTGCTGCAGATTGCAATGTGTGAAGTGATATAATTCACATGCTTTGATTTCTGGATGAGGTGGATATGTTCTGGCTGATTTTTTTTTTGGTTTTAAAGGTATGTTTCTACCAAATAGTCATAGTTTTACAGGATCCTCAAGGGGGATGAACCTTCATGATGAAAAGAGTTCATCAAACTAACAAAACAACTCTCCAAACTGTCCTGACATCATCCTGCAAAAAGAAAAATGCCTTTCTTTGAGACACCACCATCTGTTTGCCAGAAGCATGAGTACTGTATATGGTAGATGGGCATGCAAAGAGGTACAGCTGAGAGAGCTGAGACTATAGCTGCACAGACAGCTTTGTGCACTGCCCTGCCCGCCATCCCTGGAGAACCTTCCTCAACGTCTCTTTGTGTACCGCTTCCACCCACTGCACTTCGCTGCTGCACAGGGAATTTCCAGGTGGCTGTTGAGATGCAAAACGCTGCCACAATACAGATTATTTTGCACAGTAAGCCCACTCCAGTGGCAACAGCCCACGTGGCTGTTCTTTAGAATCTGGCATAGCATTGCTAGAAGTATTGCTGGGCTGTAGATTAAGTGTAAATTAATGAAGTATTGTAAACCAAGCTCTAATGAGCCAGAGGATGAGGAAAATTTGCCCAAAGAAGCGCTCTGTTCCTCCACTGCTGCTTCGATCTCTTCAAGATTACCATGCCCAGAACGTAGCTCATGATGAACAAGACTCAAATAAGTTCCATGTTAAACTCAAAGGAAACCTGAAGTAATTCCCTATGCTGAGTGGATAATTCAAGGCAGATTATGATGATACTATTACACATAATAGCGACTACCATACAGTAGACAAGAAGAGGCTGTTATTTGCTATCAGTGTCCTGCCTGACAACATGGTTCTTAATCATATTTCATTAGAAGCTGCTGTCATCTCTGCACGCCGTCCCCTCCACACTTGGAGCATACTCACAGCCCCAACACACATTGCTGCAGGCTGACTGTACTCCTAGGAGGAGCCAGCCTGCTCCTAGCGCGTTGTTTTGCCAGATCCTTCTTGTTCCCTCCAACTATCTCTCCCTACGTTCCTTATTCCAACACTTACTGACTTCTGCAGCTACTGACTTCTACCTACAGATTGCCTCTGGATGCGAAGGGGTTAATTCTATTTTTTGGGCAGAGATGCCTCACTTGGTTTAAGTAGCCTTGAACTCCCCAAAATATTGTTTGTTAATAGCCATTAATCCAAATCAAATTAAAAACAATTTTCTATCTGATGCTAATCACAATGGTCTTCAAACGATAGCTTGAACAGTCACCAAAGATTGATCGAGTTGGATTGATTTCCTAGCAGGAGAAATATCTCATGCATTTGACACTTGCTGTAAAAGAAGCAGCAACTGACACTGCAGGGATTGCTTGAATAGCTGTAAATTAATCAGATTTAAAGACTGCATTTGGTAATTTAATCTGTATAAGGGAACTAAGGCCCTAGCTGTAGCCCTATGAAAAAGATCAGGCTGTATTTTGAAGGTCCCTGACGGTGGCCTTGAATTGCTTCTGAAATGAATTCTTTGTTCAAAAGATCATTCATCGTCCATAGGAGCTGAAGGTTCCCTGTTTATCCGGAGACCCAGTCATTTCTGGCTGCTTCAGGGTCTCTCAAAGTTGCGATGTCGGATTTGATGTACAGCAGGGTAGCACTTCTTAGGATCGTTCTCTTAATATAAAAGGCTGCCATTTGACAGGAGTCAAAATTTACTAGCTTGTTATCTGAAATGTGAGGCATCTGTGGAGGGTAGAGCAGCCTTGGAAAATTCTAGATGTCCCTTTCATACGGGGGAGTAATTTTTTGACTGGCTAGTAAAGTATCAGTAATGGCTTTCATTAATATCACTATCATTGTCTAGATAAACCATTCTGGAGAAGATATACTGCCTGGCTGTTTTGAAAACACTGAATTACACTAGGCAATTATTTTCCCTACTTCAAATGGAATGAATCAATTAGCAATAATCTACACCCCCCTTCCATGGAAGGAACTGCAAGTCTTTCCTTGACTTCAAACAAACCACCACCAATAAACCTGTTCAACCCTTGCACAACCAGGCACCATCAGGACACTGAATCCCTATGGCTTTTTATTTGTAAAGAGTACTTATACCTGAGCCAAGAGCACAGGACATTTGAGAGTGCTTGCTGTTCGGCTGCTGGTTAATTGATGGAAGATGCTATTTCTTTGAGAGTTTATTCAATAATAGATATATTTTGATTCCCCCAACAGGATTCTGAGAAGATGCAGAGATTTAAGGATGCGATTGCAGCTCAGACTAATTACACCCTTCTGGTAAGTAAAACACTGCTTTACCTGAATAAGGACTAGTTGTTTTTTCAAGAAAAGTACAAAGATACAATCATTAACTATTTAAGCAGCAGAAAACATAGACATTTCTAAATAGGTAAGTGCCTGCTATGACACACTTACGAAAAATTCTAATGACCCAAACTTCCTCCAAATAGCCATATTCAACTAACCTCACCTTAAAAAATACTTCCAGGAAAGCAAGATAACAAAACTCTGCATTAGACGTCAGTGACAAGACCATAACTTTTAGGCATTAGCTCTCTTATCGAGAAGCGTCATGGAACATGACACCCTGTATTCAACATACTCATGTGGAATGTGCATCCGTGAAACTTTTATGATTTGTATCTGTGTCGTAATTAGGAGTCCCAGCCGCAAATTAGGATTCCACTAAGCTTGGTGCTGTACAAATCAACAATTCAAAAGTGGCCTCCATCTTAAAGAGCTTGCAATCAAAATTTGGTAAAGGGATTTTTTTATAAATATTGAAAGTTTTGCAAGGGAGAACAGTAGCCAGACGAAATAAGTTTTTATTCTGTGCGCTCTGTGATCAACAAGAAATGTTAGCCCTGAAGGTAGCCAAGAAAAGTGGCAATGGGGTATCCTAGTGAGGTATGAGGACAGCTGAGAGCCTTATCGGGATGAGAAGTGAGGAAGGCTTAAAAGCAACCAACTTAACTGCTGTGTAACATGCATGAGAAATAAAACTCCAACTGCAAAATCCAGACCCCACACATTTACAGGTATTTAGACCCATAAGCTATAACATTACAGATAAGCTCAAGACAGCTGTAACGCCTCAGGAACTCCCCCCCACCCCCCACCCCCCAAACTAACCATTTATGCATTTACTTATGTTTCTCTTCCCTAGAGGAGAGAGGTCCCAATCTGGGACCTGATCCTCAGGCGGACTGTTATTCTGGGAAGTGTATTTTGGTATTCCAGAGTGCCATTTCTAATAAAGGTCATTAACGGTGAGGGAATGATTACAGTAAGTTCTCTTTTAAAGATCTGAATGCAGTGTCTAATAAAAGGAAGAGACGCCCTCCAGTGAAGAAATCAGTTTAGTATCAAATACAACTTATTTTCTGTTGATTAAAAATGAGACAATTCAGCCTGGGTAATGCTCTGCATCCCACTGTGCCAAGACAAAGCATAGACTTACCCTACAAATAACTTAGTCAAACTGCTCATGAAATTAATAAATGTTAATAACCAGCTATGTTAAGTGAATTTGCTACCTATGGTTTTGCCTCAGACCATTGCCTAACAAACCCACCTTGCTGATTACTGTTTAAATCCTCATAATATTCAAGACATTATTCACTTCCAGAGGCGGTTTCAAAGGTATACTCAGAGCACTGGAGAGGTGAAGTGTTGCTTTCAGGCAGGATTTGTTCCTAAGACTGTGAAACAAAAGAAGCAGGGAAGAAAAACGGTTTCGCGTTTCACGCCTTGTGCTGGGAACGCACGTCTCAGAAGCTAAGACTCTGTGGCATCTCTAAAGCAGAGCCAAGTCTTACTTCAGGCCAACTGCCTCACATTAACCGCCTCAGGGCAACCTCACAATGAACACGACATACTGTAGGTCTACTAGGCCACAACCAATGGCATTTCTGTACGACAACTCTTTAAAAAAAAAAAAAGGAAAAAGGTCCATAAAATCACCCCTCCAAGTCCTTTTAGTTCCAGAAACTGTTACAAAATTCAGCTTCCAGTGTAGCTCATGGGAAAATATTAAAATTGCCCTTGGAAAATTAATTTATCTTTAAATTTAAAAAGGTCTTCAGGTATTTCTACTCAACGAGCTCCCCTTTCTTTCTCAGAATAGCAGAATGTAATTGTTGTAGCTTTAAACTAGGGGCAAGACTTACATAGTCTGACTAAATCATGTGTAACAGACTGAAATGTAATAGCTCCTAAGAAAACAACAACAAAAAAAAAATCTACTTCATAAAACAAAAAGCAATTTAATGATTTTATTTCCCCTTGTTAGGGCTTACTAGTAGCATTGCTATCTTAAATGTGGAGCTCTAAAATTCAATTTAGCGCCGTTTTTTCCTATGCATTGACTCACGGTTTATTTCGTTAGCCCGTCTCGGCCTCTCTTCAGACATGACATTGATCTATGTTGCAAAAATGTCATTGCTAACAGCCTTATAAATCTTGTGTGATAGCAAAATATTTCCTTTGATTATCAAGTCAGTTTCCCTCTATGGGAAAAACAACATAAACACTGCCCTGATATATGCTACATTTTTGCAAGCATCCCTGCTTCGTCTGGGCTGATGAACAAATGGCCCCTTTACCAATGGGTGCCTGCTCCTTAATCAGCTGAACAAGATTATGCACTCCCGACCCCCTGCCTCATGCACTTATTGGTGGTTAAAATGATTCACCTCTTAAGAGGAAAAGCAAACTTTGACTTTTTCTTTTTTTTTTTTTTTGTTTAATTTCCCCTCAAGAGGGAAACTAAGCTTGTGCTCTTTTTTCAATCCTGCCTTCTCTCAGGTTGCTTATTCCCCTCGTTACAAGAGGCCTGTGCCACAGAGATGTCAGTTCTGCTCTCAGTGTCATACAACGTGCTTTGTTCAGCATTCCCTTCCTACGTGACTTCACCCTGTTACAAGGGATGAGCTACAGCTCAGTCCTCACAGTCAGTGCTCTCACCAGCTAGAATAAAGCTAGCCTGAAGGATTTTACATGTATTTTTTAATCTGAGGCAATTTCTGCCTGGTTGGACCAAATTTTGGTTTGGTTTCCTAAAGAAACAAAACTCCGTAACCATCCTGTCTGCCCATCTCCCACTACTGACTTTCGATCTTGTTAGCCATCTTCCATCGCATTTGCTAGCAGGGCAAAGATCTTCAAGCTAATAAATTCCTTAAGTCTACAGCATTAGGTAGGCGGATAGAGCTGGACAGAGAGCCAAGCATAGCAAGCTCATGGCAGAAAGACTTACTGCAGTCTCGGCAGTAGCTCTTGTGAGCTGGCTAGCTGGCCACCAGCGTGCCTCTGCTGCTAACGTTCAGCCACTCACTGCACACGCTGCCGGTCGCCTCGCCTGTAATCGTGAGACAGTAGAGGACACTGGGGACATTCGGCAGCGGGGTTTGGGGGCGAGCATGGCTGGTTCTGCGCTGGGGATGGTGATGAGCAGAGACACGGGCAAGCAGGACGGCAGGTAGGCTGCTCTAGGTCTCTTGCTTGTCAAACACGTTATTTTCCTCTGTTAAACCCTGTTTAATTTGATTCTGGAGTCACGGTACCTGGACTACGGTACCATCCACCTGTGCTGTCCTACACTTACTGTTTCCAATTGCCTCATTAGAGTGAGGGCTAAAGTCAGGGCTGCCCCTGAGATAATCCAGCTTTGCAATGAAACCAGCACGGGGAGTAGGGGAGGGAATTGGGATACTTGGGCAGTGAATTAAATTGAGAAGGCATCTGTGTCCCAAACCCCAGTCTTCTCCAGTGGTGGGGTATGCTAGTAGATCTGTGATAGATCGCTGGCAAATCTATCTGTTATTCTGTGATCACTGTGAAGTCTGTTGCACACATCTATCAGACGTTTGGATCTAAATTCTGTGGAATGACACATGCTTTACCTGCCAGAGTGAGACGCGGGCAGCAAGGCAATGAAAGATTAATTTGTTGCAATTTGGAGGCGTTTTGGAGCCTCCTATCTTGAAATATAATCCAAGTGATGCACAGGAAATTCCAAAACTCACTCAGAGATGTCTGGTGTCCCATGTGCTCCCCTTGGCAGCTTTGGAAGTCCAACCCATGATACTCAGCTCTGAGAGATGAACACCCAGAATGCCAGACAACATCAGCACATCATACACTGCAAGACCGTCTCCTTCCCAATTTTTACATCTTCAGAGCACCACATGAATTTCTAGTTACTGACCATCAGCAAAGTACATAATCAGAGTAATAGCTGAACATTACAAGCATTACGTCACCTAAACCACGTTCATCAACTCTGACCAGAAAACAAGGCAGGAACAGCCAAGAAAATGTCTCCGTACTCAGTTAAATGTGGGTGTCTTATGTTGTACACAGGCTATTACTGGAATGGCAATAGACAATCATCTGCTAGGGCTCAGAGAGGTGGCACGGGAACACTTCAAGGAACTGCCAGAGATATTTACGGATGAGACATACTTGACAAGCAATCGATTCATCCTCTCGACCAGCCAGGTGAGTTTCTCCTGTTCACTGGTCTTGCTAAGCAAAGGCTAATTCACTTGTGTTCTGCCAGACCTTGTAGCTCACAGTGAGAAAGACGTATTAAAAAAAACCCCAAACCAACAAAACCAAAACCCAAAGCTGATACCATTAAGAAGTTTGCAAAATTCTCCCGATTTTTAATCCAGTTTTGGTTCATTCTGCAAAATCAGCACAGTAAATACTGACTGAAGTTATCGCGTCCCTTGGAACATCCAAAGCCCTTCCTGGAGATTCTGGAAATGCACACAAACTCACTCATTAAAATTTGTATTAGGGGTCAGTGTTTCCTCATTTTCCAAACTACATATCTTCCCGTTGCCTTTGTTCTCCTCCTTCCCCTAAGGTGACAGCTCTAGTGGGAATTCTTTACTCCAGTGACAGTACAGCCACAAGCCGGACAGGCTGCCACTCTGAGAAACAAAAGCAAAGAGCCACGAGGAAATTTTACTCTCGAAAGTAGCTGTGTTTAAAATCTTGAAGAGCTTCCAGTTATTCAGTGTAAGACTGCAACCTCTGTAGGCATGCATCTTGGATTTACAGACATTTTAGACATTTACAGACATTTACAGATGTACAGTTATTTGCAACCGTACTCTAAGAGTCAACACTTCCTACATTTAATGTTCTGAACAAGGGAACATCTTTATAGCATACAGCCTAAAAATTAAATGTTTCATTGCATATAGTAGCAGTCCTAATGAAAGAAGAAATCTGTGTAGGAATTCATTTACTGAAACACTAACCTAACTGTGCAGATTGGAACTATGAAACAAAAGAGACTTATAATATCATGCTACAGCATAAAACCTTAATAAGTAATTTGATCTTGTCATAATGTTTGTAGGCTTTCAGACATGAGTGAATGTAACCAACATACTACTACATAAATTCTCCAAGAAACTATCCACGAGCAAAGAGTGCTCCTGAATAGCTTTATGGCCTTCGGCTGTTGCACAGCAAATTTATCTGACAATTCTATGGCTCTATTAGCAGGACTAATGGCTTGTTCTACACCATTAAAAAGCCAAATGCCATTTGTGAAGGCCCATGTACACAAAGTCTGAAATATATAGATTTCTAACACATCTTTTATTTTCTGCAGGAGAAAGCGTTTCACTCTTGTGTTATGCCATGATTAAACAGAGGTGTAATAGAAATACAGCACCTAGGTGCATTAAAATATGTTTTTATACAGCATCATNTGCAGGAGAAAGCGTTTCACTCTTGTGTTATGCCATGATTAAACCGAGGTGTAATAGAAATACAGCACCTAGGTGCATTAAAACATGTTTTTATACAGCATCACNAGAGGTGTAATAGAAATACAGCACCTAGGTGCATTAAAATATGTTTTTATACAGCATCATGATTATAAATTTTTATCAGAAATGGACAATACTACTTTCTATCATTGATTACAGTCTTCACATTACAAGTTTAACATAACCTTAAGAAATTAAAAACCTTGGAGAAGTTCTATGAACCATAATTTTATGTATCAGAATTACATACAGCCTTAAAAAAATTTCCTATCAGTAGCAAAGCTTATAGCTGTTCAAGATCTATATAAAGTGAACAAAGAAATGCATTATATCCACTTCAAATGAGCTTTCAAATGCTGGCAAACAAACAGAGCAACCAAATTCTATACTGAGATCAGCTTTTACCTTCCAAGTGTCAGCTCCGGGTTTGGACTTCCGAAGGAAGCGATTGGTATTCTACAAGGGGGATTCACCACACTTCCAGCATTTGTAGCATTTGTTTGTCTTTTTCCTTATTCCTAACCGGCTGATTGCAGGTGCCCTGATTAATCAGAGATCACTCCTTACCTTCTCCCCACAACCAGGTTCCAACTACTATGGAAATGTTCTGCTGCTACGGGCCTGTGGTACCCAACGGTTACGGGGCATGTTATAACCCTCAGCCAGAGCATATATTATTCTGCATCTCAAGCTTTAAAGACTGTAAAGAAACCTCCTCGGACGCGTTTGCAAAATCTGTGGAAGAAAGTCTCCTAGAAATGAGAGATCTGTGCTGCAAATGCAACTCTGCTATGGCAAAGCCACTTGCTAAACAAGAAGCAGCCACACAGCTGGAGAGCAACCGCAAACTCTAAGAGGCTGTGGGAATTACTCTGCTGACTCCACCTTATGAAGAAACTATGACATAGTTGTTCAAAGGCAAGATAGTACTAGTAATATGTATTTGTGTAGAACCAAAATGTCATTTGTTTTACATTGTTGCCAACATTTAAAACCCTGTAAGTACTAAACCTACCATTTCTCGCTTGAGTCAGCAAAAAAGATTTGGTCTCGCTGGCTGAAATGAAGGAGGAAGTTATACGGGTATGTGTTGTACTACCATTTCTAACCATAATTAGCTTGTGCCATTTTATCACCTTAAAAATTGAGTAAGTTTGTATATGACATAAGTTAAATACTAAGGCACACCAATTAATTAATATCCCCTGCAAGTAGTTCTAAAATATTCACATCTGTTCCTGCAAGATTTGCANAAAAAAAAAAAAAAAAAAAAAAAAGAGATTTCCCCTATCAGGAATGTTGAGCATAACATTGTAAATAATGGGCTGATGCCATTAAATCTTGAAAATTTGCATGAAGAGTATTTAATACCACCATGCTATTTCCTACGTAAGAAAAGCAGATTATTTTTAAGAGTGGCCACTGTGTATTTCCACAAAGAGAGTTTAGGAAGATTACACTAGTGTTTGCATGTTCCCCCAATTCAAAAATGCTGCAGAAATAACTTAGCCTTTATTCTGATTTGCACTGGCCTCAAGCACAGTCCCACTCCGAAAGCAACATATTGGAGATAAGATCCATCACAGAGAACTGGGAGAATTTTGTCCGTAATGAATTGACATAATTATTTCTTTCTATCAGCGAGCAAAATCCAGTCTGACAGAGAGGCAAAGCACAAAGCATAAGCGCAATCCAATCCTACTTAAGACCTTTTTTGTTTGCAGAGGAATGAATTTAGTCACTGTGAGTAGCAGGAGTGCATGCAACCACACAAAATCAAAAAGCAATAAATAACTAGAACGAAGAGGCAAACTTGCAATATGAGGAAGTCTCCAAGCCAGAGCTACAGATACCAGTTTAAGAGTACTGGTACTCATATCAACTTTGCATCATCCCGCCTGGGAGGGATTTATATTTTATATTTTTTAATAGCAGATGCAGGATATCATATTCTGCAATATATAGTAAATTCAGATGGGAAAATAATACAGTATCTGGTAATTTCCATATTCTGTGAGTGTTATCCTGAGGATTTTCTCATTATATCTTCCATTCCCTACAAATCCTTCCAAGGACTGATATTTTCAGTTACCTTCTCTCAAGCTGAAATATTTGCCTTGCTTAGAAGTGTTCAGCCATCATTGTTAGAATACAACATACTCACGGACTAAGGATGCTTACTTACTAAATCCAGTGCAGGTCCTTTCCTAGGCAAGCTGGAGCATACTGGGAAGCCTGGTCGGGGACTGCTTACTTGCTTGTGGAGAAGTGGAGACGTTTTTTTCTTCCTTTGCAGGCTGAAGAATCACATGCTTAAGCACTCTCAAGCCTAAAAGCAGAAGAATAGATTTATTACAATAAATTAGAAGCGCAGACACGTTTCTGTCTAAGAACTCTAGATACAGATTCAGTAGATTATGTATCTCCATGCTTATTTTACTGCCTCTTTGGAGTTGCATTCATGCAATTAAGCAGTCTGCTGGATAAAGGCTATCCACAGCCCCATATATGAAAGCACAGTGGGCCTGATAATCAATCTGAGCAAGTCAGCTATGTTGGTGCAAATCAACTATGTTGATTCACAGTGATTGAGAGCTGGGCTCATATTTTTAAAGTTAATGCGTTCATTTAAAAATATGTATGTTTCATTACTCCATGAGCTGTGGTTCAAACCAAAGATGAAATCTATTTTTAGATTATATAAATAATATTATGGCATAAAAGCTGCCCCAAAGTTAAAATGTAAAAAAATAAAATAAAAAAAAAAATCAAGAAAACTGTTAGCGAAACCAAATATTCATTTAATGTTCACTATTCAAAATATAAGTTTAAATTTTTCCTATGCTATAATTATGAAAATTACTTCAAAACATTCCCAGTAATTTCCCTTTGTTCTCTCATGTCACTACAAAAGCATTCTGCATTTTTAACATAAATGTAGCACTACAATCTCAAGATTTTTCCATAGAATTGTATATTTAAAATTATAACCATATTTTAAGTGTATAAAACTGCTGCAAATAGTTATTTGATTATTTATTAATTTGCTTCTGATGAAATATATATATTTACTCTGTATTCCTAGTTCCATACGTACTGATATTTATTTGCAAATATTACCTGTGTTTTCATTTTACTTTTTTGGCTGGAATTTTAAAAGTAGCTCAGACTGTACTCGACACACAGTCACTGAGGCAGCAACTAGAAGTGCATCTGAAATTTTATACCAACTTATCATTAAGAGCCCCTTACTTGTCTACAGCTGCTGTTAACAGGTGTTTTGGATTCTTCAACACTGGAAAATACCAGTGGTGGAAAATACCGATGCTGTATTTTTACTTGAGGAAGAAACCAGTGACCACCCAGACTTCCCACTTATTTAGTTAGCCATTCCATACTTGTATCTTAGATACTTACTGATCTGGTTTTAGCATTCAGCCTGAATAGCTGAAATGAGCAGCTTCAATGAACTCGGTGCCTCCAGAGGACGGCATTAGCGTACATGCTTAACCTGAGCCATCACCCATGCTACAAGTAGTATGTGCAAAGTACCTGATTTCGTTCAGGAAGCTTCAGACTCAGTTCAGGTGTGTTTAAATTGGAGGGTTCTGATTAAATTACAGCTTAGTAAAATTCACGGCACAGGGCATCACAAACGTCTCGGTTTCCCAGCAGGAGCTTCATGAGGGACTGTGCTTCTTCTCAGTTAACAGAATCCCCTACACCTGTGTGGTGCGATCCCACGCTGCAGCTGCATCTATTAAGGATCTCAGAAGATAGGTAGTTTTCTTAGGCACTCATTTAAAAATGTATTATACAAATGAAGTTCTCTTCTGAAGTTTAAAACTAAGCAGTCCGTGCACATGCACTTATGGAAATCAAACGTGAAGCTTTTAAAATGTCTCCAACCAGAAAACTATGGAATAGATTGTTCATAACAAAAAGGGAGAAAATCTTGATTGACAAAGTGTAATTACCTTAACGTAACAAGTGGCAATGATTTAATGAGACCTCTTGGTGGGACCCGGGACATACAAACCCCCTGCAAGAGGAATTTAAGGAGGTAATTGTTTCTCTCTCCCCATAGGCGTACACCCACATGCACGCGGTACTGGGATGTAGAAATTAAAAAGCCCTTTTTTTTTTGTGAACTTCTATATTCGCGGCGAACAAAAGCGAGAGCGAGCCATGAGTGGAGGGCAGGGGTGTCTGAGGGGTGGTGGGGCCCACCTCGCTCCCGGCCCCGGTGCCGCCAGGCGGGCCACGCTCGTGACAGCGCGGCCCAGCTCCTTCTGGCGCAGGGGCTGTAGAAGACCTAGAAATATTTTAGCGATACTTTTATTTTTATAAAATAGTATAGATTTATGACAAATGTAAATGTGTATAGCACATTCTGTTCCTGCTATGTTTTGTGCTCTATGGAAATATATTTATCTGCCTATATGAATATATACGACCTGACGCGTACGCCGGTACCGCAAATTCACCTTGTTTAGGGACGGGGTCCCGCACCGCAAATAAAAACTACCACAGGAAAGATCTTGTAGTCTTTTTTTTTTTTCTTTTGTGCCACCAGCCCCCTGCCACCCCCTCGCCGTGGCGCTGCGAGACCCCGCCGGCCACCCTGCGGTGGGGCAGCACGGCCAACGGCTCCCAACGGTGGCCAACGGCTCCCAATGCGCCATGGCGCAGCGCCTCCCACGTGCGGGGTGCGTGTGTGTGTGGAGGGGGGAGTCCCACAGCAGCCAGCTCGCCCAAAGCCCCAGACTGCCCCGCAGGGCTCGAAATGGCCCCCAGCGCCGCGGCTGGGTGGCTGCGTTGCCTGCCTGTGTCCTGAGGGAGGACGGCAGCCAGGACAGGGCTGGTCCCTGCAGGCCGTTTTTGCCCTGGCTTCTGCCCGGTGAGGGTGACCTGAGGGGCCTCTGCCTTGGGCGGCTGCAAAGGGTGGCTCTACCAACGGCGGTGTGTGCGTGAGAAAGGGGAGAGACGGTCCTCAAATATGCCTCGGAAAGGACAAACGCTTCCGTCGCTTATGTTTGCTAAAATAAGCTCTTATTACGGTGGGTACATATTTTTCTTTTCCGGTTACACAAACCTCATTAAAAACACAGGCTTTTCAGTCTGAAATAAACTCATAACAACAATGAAAACGTTTAAGCTCAAATTTAGCTATACAAGCAAAGTACCGGGGAGCACCAAGTAACTTTTGTTGCCCACCCCTCATCCCCAGCAGTCAACACGCCGTCGGTGGGAGCAGTGCCGGGTTGGGGACCAGAACTTCCTCCCGGTTGAGCCCCAGCTGGGAGCCAGCAGGTAGGAACGGAGCAGGGGGTGCCGCTCAGGGCACGGCAGCCGGGCACGGCACGGCCCCACCGCGGATCCGGAGGAGCAGTGCTTCCAGGGTACCCCGGAGCTAGCTCATCCTGCAGAATTTTACTGTCCCTGCCTAAAGCTGCAGTGATGTATCGCCCACAGAAGAAGGTGTAGCTATTTATTTCCAATTCACCATGAATTAAAGATCGGTGTAATCAATTTTCCGTTTATTAGGGAACGAGCAACCGTTTTCCTCTGTTCTAATGCTTTCCAACCAGAAGAGGATACATAATAAAAATTTCTGCTAGCAAAATTAGTCTAAGGTTGCAAGATAAATCAATTTGTATGCATGTGATACAAAGTATTCAAATAAGTAAAATTGTGTGATTATAAAGGCTTTAGATCACACAGATGCATCAAAAAAAAAAAAGAAACATAAAAGTAAGAGACAAATGACTGTTTGCTTGACACTGGAAACTTACAACGAGCAAGAGTTAATGCGATATACAGGCTACTGGAAATTCATTCCAGTTATCTTACTGGGGTTGCTAGATCATTGCAACATACCTCACATGGACTGGGAGAGACCAGGCCTCAGGCTAGGGAAACTAGTAAGGTTTGTTGGTGTTTTTTTTTTTTTATTTAGAGCTAACTGTAGAGATGTCATCTCTTTCATCCATTTTATAAATGTAAATGAATTGTCAGAGATTGCCATTAAAGCTTTCTAGAAAGCAGGGAGAGCTGTCTGATGGGGATGACAAAACAGCAGCCGAGGCTGAAAGCACGGTGCTTTATCTACCAGACTCCTTCCTCAGGCATTTTCTGTAGTTTTTCAAGAAGTTGAATTAAAATGCTGCAAACAGCTGTAACAGGTGGATGCAGTTGAGTTAAACGTTTAAGATACACTGAACCTTTCAAGTCACACAGCTACAGTGGAGCCAGGATAGAGGGAGCAGTACTTTTACCTGCCTTCGCGTTTAAAAGACAGACCGAAATAACTGATGTGTGTTGGTCAGTATGCTCTCTCAGCCTGAACACATAGCTCATAAAAACCTGGAAAGGTGAGAGCCTGAATGTTTGATTATACAGGAATCTGCTTCTGCCTTGTAAAACAAGTCAATAGAATAAGATTAATTTTTTTAAAAAAAAAGGAATCTAGGGGTGGGGGTGAGGCAGAAGCACGTGGCATTTCCATGTTGCCGGAACTGCGTTATCAGCCAGTTCTCTTATTTCCCCAGTTGTGATTAATTTACAACAACACTATACAATGTACCGTAATAAACCGACAATGTACCTAATTCATCTAAACAAATATGTGGGTCGAGAGAGGATTTTGTCCCCCCTTCTGGCTTGATTCTCAGCTTCACAAAATCTCAAGCCTTTAACATCCTGAGGAATTACTCTTTCAGCAGAAGGAAAATGAATTATGCGTCAACGAACAATTGGGTTATCAAGGTTGTTCACTTAATGTTCCAGCTGTTCTATAGCACCATCTTAACATTTATTGGAGATTTCTTTTGAATTTGGTCTTATTCCATGGTACTTACAAATAAATGCATCGCGTTTCTTACAGCTGCTGTGGCAGTTAATAGCAAATACAAGTACATAATGAATTTCTTGCCTTTTACTGCTGGAACTAGAAATGACAGAGGGTGGAGGCTTCATTCAAAGGAGATCCATTAATGTAATAATAGTGAAGCCAGTGATTAAAGCTGATAGAATTTGTAGGGAGTTTTGTACAGCACTTAACTACATTAACACTGTTATTTGCTCCTTGCCCTCCTAAGTGCTAAAACTTGGATATACTCGGAGTTGACAGGAAACCAAGCAAATACAGTACTGATCACTGCTGCTTTGTCCTTTTCCAGCGGTTCTGCAGGCAGATGGACATCAGCTTATTCTGGAAGAGGTACCAGACTGGAACGCTGTAGAGCTGGTGGGCAACGGAGAGACTGTGTTTCACTGCAACGTCAATGACCCGGATATTGGTGAGTAAGAAGTTTAATTCATCGCAGTCTCTCACTGAAAGCACTTACATTTTGAAATGAGCGCTTCCTAAGGCATAAACAGTCTGGATTCTGCCGACATTAACACTTCTACGCTCTGCACTCCTTTATATTTGGGGCAGTTTGAAGGGCATAGTCAGGAAGAGAGGGTGGTTTGGGAGTTAAGGCCACGCTCGGAAGAGTTTGGGGCATTCCTGCATGCACCAGCACACAATCACAAGAAAACCTGCTAGGTTTCGGTCCACAGAGATATTAGGACATCCTTTTGCTTTCAAGATAGAAAATATTTTTCTTTCTTTGGGCCTTACTTTCTTCAGGATTTTTGTCTTCCCCTCCTCCCCCCTCCCAGACAAACATAGACGCCTCACAGAGTTATTTTTTTATCATTTTTTTGCTGCAGGTGAGACAAGAAGTTCAGGGCTCAAGTTTTCTCATCTCCTGTGCAAGCGGTTTCCAGAGAAAGGCTGAAAGCCACTGCTTCTCACCTCCCCTCTTTTCAACGGCCTCTAGGGCTGGGGATGGGACTCGTGGAGTGAAAGCAGAAAACTGACCAAGGATAATGGCATTTCCAGCACCACAGCTTGGTTGGTTTCCTGTTCCTGCAAGGAAGGCAGACAAGCCAGGAACTGGGAGGTTCCAGTTGGAAATTTCTTCCAACAAAATACGTATTTATTTGTTTTTTTGTCCCAATCCTAGACAGGGAAGCAGTGGCTAATAGGCTGTGCTACTGTCTGCTGAACCACCTGCACTGCTGCATTCACGGTTTGCTCTGTTTCAAATCCAGATCAAAGCTGAATCAATCGCAGATTATAGAGCTCACCAGGGCAGAGCTAAGCTGAGTCTAAGTACTGTGAGGGAGAATGCAAAGGAATATAGATACTAGGATAAGAAGCAGAAATGTAAAATAAATAAAAAAAAAAAAATTACTTGCATATACTTTGTAAGTTGTGTTTTTCTCCTTTAGGAGGTTATGGCAAGTTGGATCCACTTTGTGGAGAAGCCAGAAAAGCAGTGTTAAATGCTTACTGATTTACAGGGACACATTCCCTTTTACCTTGATTTTCTGTCAGACAACTTACTTGCATTGCAAAGGTATTAGAAATGTCAGGATACAGTTGGTTCTTTACACTTCTATGCCTCTTATTGAAGCTCTAGATAATCTTACTTGTTACACCCATGTGTCAACCAAATAAGAATACACCACCTTTTCCAGATCCAGTCATGTGTTGCCACCCTGAATATTACAAATTCATGTAGAACTGTGACTTGCACGTAGTTCTAATAATTTGATTTTAATTAAAAGAAGAACGAAACTCCTGGATATCTTGCTTTCTTTCAACTTTCAGAAAGTTCCCTTTGTCAAAGATAATAATTTCAAAGTCATCAATAGCTGATGATCAAGCCATACATATTCATACAGCTGTGCCAGTTCTGCTTTGCTCTTGGCCACAATGTCCCAGAGAACATTCGTGCATCGTTAAACACAGTCCAAAGGTACAGAGAGAAAGAAGTTGGCGTAGCCATAAGGACAGGATTAAAGCGTTACCACAACTGATATTGCAGGTATCTCAAAAGTAATGCTGCCTTTTCCTCTCTATTTCTTTCCCCCGACAACTGGACTATGAAACTTCTATTTTGCTCCTGATTTGTCAACATCTACTCCCAACCTCTACTTTGTTTTAAAAACAGTTCTGACTCAGGTAAATTCAGTGGTTTTCAAACAAGCCTATGCCAGAACGCCGGTACTTAGAGCAATTTTCAGTTTGGCCCATAATTAGTTATGAAAGAAAGAAGGGGTTAGTCTTTGCATCCTAACAGAGAGCTGTGACCAAAGAAACAGCGTTTGTTGAGGCTCAGGAGCGCTAGGTGGCAAAGCTGCAGTTTCCAGCGCGGCTGCGGGAGAGACAGGCTGCCCCAGGTAAAACCAAAGACAAATCCTGCCCCTGGGTATCTCCTATCAGCTGTAACCCGCAGGGAAATTGCTGCAGTTGCAAATAACCAAACCACATTTACCCTGATAGTGATCCAACACAAAAGTGTTATCAAAATAACGCTAATACTATGCCCAAATACAGTCCCCTTACCAATGATTTATAGACGACAGCGGCATTAAACCAATATTCTTCAGTGAGAAAAAAAATACTCATAGTTAAAAGTCGAGTGAAGCAGAAACTATATATTCCTTTTAGCAGACTGAAACATTTTTGCTTTCTACAACTCTGATATAACAAGATTAGAAAGTGAAAACATTCAGACTGAGCCACGTTGAGAAGATGACCGAAGGTACTTTTCACATAGAGAGCAGATTGGGGTTTCAGCATCTGCCCCGGCCAGCAGTGATTCCCAGTTCACTCCTGGCTGTGCCCCTGACCTGTGACTACGGAGCAGGCTGTCCCGCACCACAGCCGAGCTCCGGCCTCCAGCTGTAGTGCAGCCCTCGGCACAGGGAGGGGCTTTAAAAAAAACCCACCCTCCTGCATTTGTCAGCGGGACACCAACAAATGGCTCTCTGCTCTGGCAGTAAATTGTTCATTGGCCTCTTAGGTAAATGCAAATTAATTAGACTCAGTTAGTTTAAATAATGTTAGTTCTGGGCAGAATTTACTCCCCAAAACAGAAGAGTAAACTCCCCAGACCTCTTGAGCGTGGAATGCCGTGAACATCAATGGAAACGCTCCAGACAGATGAACTCACCAGTGTGACTAGTTTAATTTTTTAAATAAGTTTTAGTTTTACTGTGTTCAGCACCCTCTGTAACATCACCCTGAGGACATTTCTGACATACCTCCAAGTTAGAATGACAGCAGTTGTGTAGGAAGGTATTAAGCCTTAATAGGTCAACTTGTTTAGCTGAAATAAATGCAAACAAGCTCTGAGGAGCACAAGGCTTCAGGTCTGAAAGAGAAACAGCAAACTTCAAGACAAGTAGGGGTTGAGAACAACTGCTCTGACTTTGCTTTAGAGTAATATTATGACCAAATTGTAAAAGACCAGAAGCAGGTGAGAAAAGCTTTTTAATATGACAGTGAGGTATCTTCCAGCGAGATTAAAACTTAGCCCCATCAGACATTTTGAACCCAGCTGGCTAGAATGCATGAAGAGATCTCAGGCCCTGTTATTGTGCTTTTGTTACAGAAGGGAAAAATAAACACAAATTTGAAGTAGCCCTTTCAGTTTGGTACCCGTCCCCCAGACGTTACCTGTGATTAGTTGCCATGGCACTAGCAGGCAGCTGGATGTTTGAAGGCACCGTAGTAGCCACTTGGACAAAGGCATTTAATTTTTTCAATATGTGAAATAACCACCTTTTTCCTCCAAGTCTCCCTCATTTTTAAGGAGATTATCTGCCTGCCCCACAGATAATCATGGCCATTTGAAAACTGAACCTAGCCTGCAAGTCTTCTCTGCAGTGACTTTCATCCAGACTATTGTGATAAAGTCAAATCAGGAGGAAGCAAATTATTCCAGTAGTAACACCAACTAAATTGCTGTGCAGCTTTTATGGTTTGACTAATTGTCTCATTAAGACACATTTCTGATCACTGAAATGGATCTCAAGTATTTTTAATCACTGAAAAAAACTGTACCACTAAGAGCCTCTCTCCCTCCTATCCCTGGCACTATTTGCAATGGAAAACACACAAAGGCTCCCGTTGATTGGAGCCCCGCTGCTGCACAGTTGGCAGTCAAACGGTACTAATGGCACAGTAACACAATATGACTAAAATAGTTTGCCTTTTAGAGTAACAATCTCTTATAACATGATTAAGCTCCATCATGCGCGTTTCCTTATGTTTTGCAAATGGCTCAAAAAAATCTGACAATTTTTCCACTAATTTCTTCAAAAGGGGAGGGAAAATAAAAAAAAAAAATCATTAGCTATCAAGGAACAAATTAACAACACTTGACACATTAAAAAAAGATGAAAACAACTGCACCGAGCACAGGCTGCACAGCAGCATAGTTGCGTGGCACCCAGTCCACTCCCCTTGCAGAATGCACCTCCAAAGACCGAGTTCGTCACATTTAATTGCAGACACTTTATTGAAGCACTTTATTTAGAAGCTGGCTTGCCCTAGGCTACCTCTGCAACTGATGGAGAGAGGCATCTCCACAGAGCCATTCAGATCTCTATTGAGCATCGACTGTAGGATCTCTGGGTTCCTATATTTAGGTACTTTTTTGGTGTTTGGTTTCAAACAGTATTAAAGGAGATGAAGCTTCTTCCTCGTACGAGAAGCACATTTCACAAGGATCAAGTTGGCATTATCCAACACACTACTCACATGCTCTTAACACTCTCAGCAACCACGAAGATTTTGCTCTTGGCCATCACGCCCAGTGGTCGCACAAGCCATACATTGCAACAAGACATTTCCCCTTACAAGAGTTGTGTTTATCCCATATGTTATCGTATTAAAAGACAGCAGCCACTTAATTTTCAAGTAGCTTATTCTCAGAAGCCTAATGCAAAAGTGGCAGAGCTATTGCTAGGAGAGATGTACACTTTCATGGTGGCCAGCCTGACCAAAAAAACCCACAAAGACCTAGGAGCTCTTTTGTGGAGATGGAAGTGATGCATGGGAAGGAAATCACTCCATGCAAATACTCAAGAAGAGTTGAAAAGATCCGATTTATTGTCAGACATGTTTCGGTCGTTTTAAAGTGACCATACGATGGTAATCATTAACTTCCCGTAGGTGCACTTCTGATCATGTACTTGGANTCAAGAAGAGTTGAAAAGATCCGATTTATTGTCAGACATGTTTCATTTGTTTTAAAGTGACCGTACGACGGTAATCACTAACTTCCCGTAGGTGCACTTCTGATCATGTACTTGGAAAATAAAGCAACATACAGCTGATATCACCACAGTTCTCAGAAAAGAGTTTAAACCTCATTAGAAGAAAAAAAGTGGAATTATTTAAATAGCTTGGTTTTTTTTTTTTAAATAAAAAATATCAATGATACTATATATAGTTAAATTTCCTTGCAGTTCATTTTGTATATTGGCCACGCAGTAACATGACATTACACATGGCAGCACTAAGAACTTTCATGTATCGTTTTTACATATTAAGAGAAAGTCTGTGACAGACTCGCTTTGCAGTCTGTAGGAAATCACTTCTCCATCTCCTTCATCTGAAATGGAGATAACAGCGTTGAGTCCCAGAGATCTTGTGTTCCCTAAAATATTTTCCAGTTCTCCAGTAAAACGTGCCGTACAACTAGCTGTACGGCACTCCACAGTTACTGCTGAGAAATGCTTTATTCCAGTAAATTCTTATTTTAAATAAATTTTTTTTCAGCTTAAGAGAGAGGGGGCAAAGTGATACTTCTGATTTTAACAGTTGCTTTAAACTGTCCGGATTTCTTTTGATTATTTTAAGGTATTTTTGTTTAAAATACTGAGAACATTCCCTGTCAATGCCCACCCGTGTTATGAGCGGAAAACAGCCCAAGAGAATACACGTGGGACTCTTCTGCTCTGTCGAGGCACATATTTACAAGACTCATAACTCAGTATAGGCTCATTCAAGTGAGAGATAAGACGCATTACTAATTTAAGATGAATTTGAAACGTGGCCATTTACTTGCCACAACTTTCAGTTTTGATCAATTTTGGAAGGCAGATTGAAAAGACAGTCAGGGTTGTTCTGCACCCACACACAGGCACTATTCAGACACATAAATATTTGCTCACGTGTATATGCAAACGCACCCAGGAAGGCACCCACCAAGGTCATATCGTACAGCCAGAAACATTACAAACTCCTGGTCTTTGTCATAGGCTTTGGTATTAATTCTGGGGAACAGAATATGCTACAGGGATGTCTCTGCTTCCCTTTGGGCTTTGTTACAGAGACAGGTACCACAAAGTTCTGCATAAATCTATTGAGCTCATGAGCTGTACAGTATTGTGCTCACTGTGAAAAATAACAGTTTTACTGATGAGTCCAATGAGGGCCCTGAGGGCTGCGATAAAGGCCTAAGGGGAAAAAAAGAAGAAGAAAAAATAATCGCACTTCAAGTAGCACATCCCTGGTTTTTTAATGCACATAAATATCAGAACAGTGATGCTGACAAGAAGTAAAAATACTACTTTTTCTTTTTTGCTAACAGTCCCTGCAGAAGCAGTCATATACTGATGTGCATACTCAGACGTATTTTCCTAAAGCCTGTAGAGTTTTGTCTAAGCACGAGCTTCAAAAATGTGTGAAACAAATTAAAGAATGCCTGTTTTATAATGAGAAGGGTGTATTGTTGTATAAATATTGCAGAGTACATTAAATAAACGCGGTCACATATGACCAGGTATCTATTAAATGAGCACATCACAGGAGAACTTAATTATCCAAGTGTATAACTAGGAACCGTTTAGAATCACTGGAGATTAAGTTGCTTTATTTCTGTTTATCTTTCCTTCTGACTAGGCAGTAGGTTGTTGCAATGAAGAGTCCCAAAGCAACACGAAGCTTCAGCTCTTCATCAGCTCCAAGACGACAGAGTTTTGTCAACAATAGTTTGAAGTTCTGATAAACCAAAAATTTTCCTCCAAGTAATTTTGTGCAAAATACGCTGGCACAAAACAGTGTTTAAGATGTAAAGGCGCAAAATAGTTTTGGTTCTTTTGATATCTTAAACTGCTCAGGGGAAGGAAGAAGACTGACATGGTGGACCTGGTGTATAAGTATTTCTCTCATATATTGCACCCCAAAAAAAGGTATACGCAAACTTCTTCAAAACTGAATGTTAGTGTCAGAGACTAACATCCCAGGAGTTATATAGTAACAGTTATATATTAGTAAGATTTTTCTAGACTTGAAGAGCTATTGTGTTTCCGTCCACATGCAAAAATGTTAATTCTGGTAGAATTTGATTTCGCTTGGGCCATGAATTCATGAAGAAAATTGTCCACTATTTTTCCTATACAACCGGGACGATAATCAACATTGCAAACGCTGTTTAGTTAAGGATATGTTTGTGCAAACCACTCGAGCACAAAGACCAACTGATGAAGAAGGATTTAATCACATAAAATTCTTGAAAGCAAGATGAAGCCAATCCCTTTGAATTACTTAAGTACTGCTTAAACTCTGTCATTAACATATAGTAATAAATATTTCCTCTTTAACAAGCCTATTGGGAGCAGTTTGTTAAACATTTATTTCTAGTCACGGGGAATTACGTACGATCATTTTATTATGTTCTGTATTAGGCAGTTTTATTTTATCCACAGCAGTGGAGACACTCATTTGGGGAAAGACACTCTAGTTTCCCAAAGTGTGGGGAAACATACTCTTTCTTCAAACACATTTTGCTTTTTACTAAGTTTACCCTTGCAAAGTCCTGGCCAGCACACAGTGACGGTTCACCTTTACTTGACAGCCTCTTCTGTGGAATTGACTTANGGAAAGACACTCTAGTTTCCCAAAGAGTGGGGAAACATACTCTTTCTTCAAACACATTTTGCTTTTTACTAATTAAGTTTACCCTTGCAAAGTCCTGGCCAGCACACAGTGATGGTTCACCTTTACTTGACAGCCTCTTCTGTGGAATTGACTTACTCCAGACACGGGAGCTTTACTGGAAACCCCAGCGAGACTACCCAAGGCGTCACTGCAGAACCAACCTCGCAAGGTCATTTTGGGAGACAAGAGAGAAGAACCGAGGTCTCCTCTACGGCACAGCCAAGCCCCAGACAGATGGTATCGGGGGTGGGTTTTCAGGCACCCTCTAACATTGACCCACACTTTTTCCTCTACCCTNACCGAGGTCTCCTCTACGGCACAGCCAAGCCCCAGACAGACGGTATCGGGGGTGGGTTTTCAGGCACCCTCTAACATTGACCTGCACTTTTTCCTCTACCCCGGGTAGCATCGCAGGTGCAGGGAGAAATCTGAGAGCACAAAACATCACTGCCCTTCAGCCAAGTCCCTGCGCAGACAGCTGCCATTCCTCTGCAAGGCCAACCGGAATGCCGTCACTTAAACCACTACCGAAACAAACCCACTAGTGTCTAATGGCAATCCAAGGGAAATAATCGAGAGCCGAGCTGAGCTCTTGCGCAGAGCCGCTTCACTTGTGATAGCCTCCGCATCCTGAAGGGGAGGAGAATATAAAGCTGGCTGGGTATGACATGGGCAAAGTTTCTCTGTGCTCCTTCATAACAGCATCAGCGAATTTATGGGCTATTGAATAGGAAGCAAAGATTTCTGCAACAGAAATTGTATTTTGGTGTTTGATGCAGCATCTGTAGTGATGGTTACAACTGTTTTCCCCTCTAAACAAATTATATCTCCATTTGCCATTAATGACTGCATCGCTTGAATATCACAAAAGAACTGCCTGGTGCGCTTATTAATAATTGAAAACTTTGAAGAACTGTGTGAAACATTTTCAATCAAAGCTAGTAAATCTCTAAAATATCCTTTTTCCTGAATAATTTTTCCTTCTGTTTTTATTCATTTTGGATAATAGGCTACATTTTAAATAATGGCATTAAGAAAAGCACAATCTGAAATAAGAGTTGAGAAGTATCTAAAATCAGAAGTGGTTTCAACAGTTAAAAAAAAAGGCAAGAATTGGAAAAGAGGCAATATTTGACTGTTTCCTTCTTGCAAGTATGTTGGATTTCTATTTCAGTCTGCGTGCTATTTCCTGGTATCTTACGCTGATGATTAAGAAAATGTACCCACTTAATCTCTGTCCTTGTTCTGCATAAACATGAAGAAAAACTTTCAATAATCATTTTTTTAATCAGTAGAGTCCATCAAATCAAGATTCCTGTTGCTACACAATTGGACACCGCAGAACTACTTAAATAACTGAAGGGAACAAAAAAAAAAAAAAAATACCTAAAACTTCTTGATCAGAGCTAACAGAAATGTTGAATGCCTTTTGCCATTTAAAGCTTCACGTTGGAGTTATTCTACGTGCAACCTTTACTACCTAAGAACAAGGGCAGAAAGGTACATGCAAAATTACCCTCATCTGCAGAGATGTTTTTGGTGTGCTATAACGGTCCGTGTTTCCATCAGCACAGCAAGGCTGTACGACAGGTACTGATCAAAGCTCCAAGACCTGCAATCTTGTCCACGGGACGGGGGAAGAGCAGTGGTGCGGTGTCTGTCCCTCCCAGCAGACCTCGCCCGGGGACGATGGCTGCAGCCTGGCAAAAGGCAGGTCATTCCTCACCTCCACCCAGGGAAGGACAAGGAATTTTTAAAGGGTTTGTTTTGTTGTTGGGTTTTTATTGTTGGGATTTTTTTGTGGGTTTTTTTTGTTGTTTTGTTTTTTGTTTTTTTTTTAATAAAACATGCATTTCTCTACCATCTTTCACTCAAACGTTTCCTCATCTTTTCCAAACCAACCTCACTGCAAGTGGCAGTAGTTATACATCCTGAGCAGCTTTTGCCAGTGGCTTGCACCAGAAATCCCCAGCCACGGTATGAGTTTTTCTCTAGGCCTTGAGGTCCTCAGAAGCTCTGATAATAACTCAAAGAACAGTGTTCCCTTCACCCCGAGGGCAGGATGGGGCACACCTACCCCGTTCCCACCAGCCGGGTCTCTTACCTGCCCATAGAAAGCACCAGCAGCCGGGAGCCTGTGGCCCCTTTCCTTCCCGAGCCTTTCCCAGCAGCCATCCTCAGCGTCCTTCACCGTAGTTTAACTCCGTAACTGTCATCCTTCCTACAGCAGGCATGGCCGGCAATGCCCCACAGAGGCCCGCGCAGGGACCCACCGCAGGTGCCCAGCCACAGCCCTCCAATTCTGGGGAAAACACGGTGAAGCATTCGAAGTATTTAGGGGGTGATGCAAAGGAGATAGCGATGGGCCAGCTGCGACCAAACCCTGGGCTTTAATCAGTTAACCACAGGTAGCTTTTGCTTGCCCACCCCCACAGAGGCCAGTCCCATCAGCCATAATTAATTAGTCACCTGTGCTGGGTACCTCATTAGCCTGGCAGGTGCCCTGGCAGACCCCCATGGCCCAGCGCCAACCTGAGCAGTTGCCTGTGAAAGTAAAACACGCTGAATTCACCAAACCAACACAGAAGACAATAGCAGACATTTTTCCCCCTCCGTCTTTGACCAGACTTGTTAACTTTACAAAGATATTTCGTCTGCTTTTAGGGATTTTCTGGCTTTAGATGATTTTTGAGTGCACCTCTATTTCACATTTTAATCAGTGTTCAAAGTCATCTCTGCCACTGGCAAAAAGTTAGACTGAGCGACAATAGTCTGTGACAACTCCGTAAAGTTATTCGCAGTCAAAAAGACTGATGTTTTTGACACATGCATGCGTGCGTGTATGCTCCCAAGCTTTCATTTTGTTATTATTACCAGCAGTGATTATTCCCAATTCTGTATCAGAGGCAGCTGGTCTGCTGTTCGTGCACCAAGGTAAGAGCTACCACAGCTCTTAAGACAGCGGCCAGAAAGTCCAGCCAAGGAGTTCTTAAAAAAAAA
>RSEF01000006.1:2793390-2807313 GCA_003993805.1 Himantopus leucocephalus
AGGAAGAGCTCTAGAGTTATTCTGCCTTGTAAAAAGGTCCCACTTTTGTGGCCCAGGTCCTCTTATTGGCAGACTAATATCCGGGCTGTCACAGCATCCGTCCATAAACTGAAAACACCATGGAAATTTGAAGAACTAGGATTGAATGCTTGTGCAATGCCTCAGGTAAGTCCTTAAGGATTAGACGTGATCAAAGCTTTATTCAACAGCAGACAAGAAAACCTCCACCACATTAGCCTAAGCAAATCTTCTTAATGTCATGCTGGAGAAACATTGCAGGGGTGGAGGGACCGTCAGCTCTTGGGTGCCCAACGCTAGTGCCTATGAAGTCATGCATTTCTCCAAAAAGCTTCCAGATCTTCCTTGGGTATGAATCCTACTGAGCTGACAGTGAAACTTCATAGGAAGCTGCTGTAGTTATGCAGGCCACTAAGTCAGTCTTTCAACGCACACTACATTGTAATTATCCTCAAATAGCTGAGCAAGGAGNCCTACTGAGCTGACAGTGAAACTTCATAGGAAGCTGCTGTAGTTCTGCAGGCCACTAAGTCAGTCTTTCAACGCACAATACATTGTAATTATCCTCAAATAGCTGAGCAAGGAGCTGGAGTGAGACCTGAGTTACTGGGAGTTCAGTGGCTCTCGAAACGGGAGGTAAGATTCCAATGAGATTATGTTTTCTGATAAAATGAGACAGTCCCCGTAAGGTAATTTAATAGGAGGATGTATGTGGGGACAGACAGTTTGACAAGCTGCAGCATAATTAAATACTTACTGTACTCAGGCCATCTGAAATACTGACAATAACTTCAATTTCATCTTCCTTCTGTAAACCAAGAGAATTCTTTTGTTAGAGAGATGGTGTTTGCCCTGACTGGAAAAGGGACTGCAAATTTAAATGCGTCTCAGCAGGCAGATGAAAGCAACAACTAATACCACAAAGCAATCACAGCAGAGGCTAGGAAGACCCCTCAGAGGCTCCGGCTACGGGGCTACTTGGACTTTGTGTAGCTACTGTTAAGACATGGTTGGTCTGGGAATCCCTGTTGTCCTGTAAAATGTTAATGAAAATCAGTCATCTTTTTCAAGAAACACTCCCTAAAAAGGCACGATTGGTTCAGAATTATTCTGTCTCAATATACAGTATTCTGAAGAGTTTACTATGTACTGTGTACCCTTCCCTGCAAAGGAGACATGAAGGGTTCTGTGCCTGTGTTCCCAGAATAAGGCTGCCTTTAGGCCACTATTGCTGGGAACATCTTTAACCCAACATGGTTACACACGGGCTAAAGGGCTATGATGTAACTAGAGAAGTGTCCTGGAACACTGCTTACACAAATTTCTACTTCCTGCTAATGACAGGAGAGTCCCCTGTCTGAGGATTAGAGGACTGTAACTGCCCCTAAACCTTTGATGGGTTGTGGCTGGGGCAAGATAGGAATAAAGAGTAAACTTCTCTTTTGGCAAAAGCTGGACAAACAGCTGCTGCAAAATTTGATAGCAGTGTCAGTGGCGCAAGTCAACTGGAAAACAACATGATGGGTGAAGTACAATGCCTCAGAATTGCGAAGTACATTAGATGTTTCAGGGGCAAGTAAGTTGGCATTGTCCCTCAAAGCCACAGATCAAATCAACATGAACACACAGAGTGGTGCCATTTCACTGTACCTCTCTGTCAAGCTCCTCGATCAGCGTAACATTTCCAAGGGTCTTGTCAACAGAAAAGTAGCGTCTTGATCCAGCTTCATAGGTCAGGCCATACGTCACAGGATCTCCTTCTGGATCAGTTCCATTCAGAGTGTACACATGGGTACCTGAAAAATTGGCATTCAAGAGCATTTCCCTGTGGTTACTTCAATCAGTATTTCACTGGTGTGTTCCTTAGGAACTTAGCTCCCCAGCAGCAGGCAAAGCTTTTGTGAATCAAACCCACTTACTGGGAAATACGGATAAGTAGACAGTTCAATAGTCCTGATTGCCACTTTTTAGCCTACTGGTTAACCCAACTTTATCAGTGCTGGTTTCTCTCACTTCAAACCCTTTCCTATGGGCACCTAGATCAATACTAGATCAATACTGTTCACATCATAGGGTTTACACAGATGACAAGCTCTTGACCAGTGCCCACCCCGGGTGAGTCAGAAGCGATGCTGTTGTACCACTGGGTGACAATCTCAGAAGTACCAAAAGGCGCTCACACACCTCTGCTCCATGGGAACAAAAGAATTGCAAACTAGCAGGCAGAGGATCTGGCAGCTGAAGGCAGCGCTCCCACAGGACCGGACCCAGGCTCTGAGGCTCAGGAGATGCAAAGACATTTGCAGACTTTTCCACTTTCAAAACTAATAGATGCAAAAGTCTTCTTTCCTAATTTGCTCCCCCTCATTAGCTCCCTCTCATTAAATTCTCTACTTAACACACCCACTCGTGCTCATACCAATGAATAAATTCTCTAAACTCATCAATGTATTTCTTTCACAAGCTGGGGAAAGAGAGATTGTTATTTCTATTTTTAAACATTTGAGAAGTTGGTGCCAGTTTTTCCAGTAAACTGACTTTGTTTATCAGAAGTGATACTTCCTGGGGGAGTTATAACACCCACGTTTTCAAAACATGGTGAGGGTTTATTAGTATTATTTTTTTTAAACTTACATGTCTGCCATTCGACTGTGCATTAATAACTTCACCTAAATAACTTCAAGCACTTTACAAGTATCAGTTAAGTGAGCCTGAAATATAAAACACTGTTGTTGTTTCCTTCCAATCCACTGTGCCTTGGGTAAGTTACCTGAGATATCCAAGCTGCAGAGTTTCAGAACAGAAACTCAGCTTTACATCTAACAAAGCGCCCTGCACTGGAATTGGTGCAGCCAAGAGACTCACGGGTTAGCAGTGAGTTTTCCCTGTGCATGGGACACAAAGATGTGATGGAAGGATCCCTGCTAAGAAAGTTAGCATAAAGTTAAGGAAGAGCACTTCTAAAGGGAACTCAGATGACTCCAGTTTTAAGCTACTCGGGGCCTTAGTTTGAGAGATTTTTAGTTCCGTACTCAAAAATCATAACCTTTTTTCTCATATCCTCTCTGCAGTGGCAGTAGGGTTTTTCCACTGACCAGATCCATAAGCTTCTGTTTAACTCCTGAGCTTTGGTTGCGATCAAGCCCACAGGACTGACAAGGTCAGCTTCTCAAATGTTTCCTCAGTTTTGCAATGCAACATTCCGCTCCTCATTTGCTTATTCCTTGGCATGCAAAACGTGAAACAAACAGATCAGTGGGCTTAATGGACATGCGACACCCAGGCATCAGCAGTGATGGCTGTTTTCTTTGCATAGCAAGAGATTATGCCAAGCCATGTGGGATCGATGCTCACTTATGAGTAAACTCTCTTATGATAATAACCAGGGCAAAATTTGGGCAACTTCGTACAGAAAAATGTTCACATTGCAAAAACCAATGGGCCCGCAGCAGCCCAAACCACAGACCCCGTAAGGAGCTGGCTCAGCCAGCCAACGAATAGTCAAGAGTTGCAAAACAGGTTCAGAAAACTACAAAACATGTTCCATACTTTTCTTGGACTTTTCCCACAAAACAGAGTAGAAAATAAAAACGCATCTGTAACTGAGATCCCCCAAAATTATTCGGGAAAGACAATGAGTTGTATGATGAGACACTTTGTAATGACTAAACTGCATACGTACAAAGAAATGCAAGGAGAGGAATAAACTGGGGCTGATATAAAATAGTGTCCTGAAAGGACACCTGCCTCCTGATACAGCTGTCTACAGAAGCGAGAGAAATTTCAAAACTTTGAAGGTTCTGCAGCACAATTTTCTCTCCTACGTTTTCTAGGAATTTTCTTATAAAGAAAACAGGAACTTTCTTGCTGCTAAATGTGAGAAGAAAGATTGATATTGGTACAGACTGAGATTACTGAGGTTTCTGCGCAAGTAATGAAGGACATCATTGATCTTTACACTGGACTGTTTGCTTCCTAGCTAAAGCTGATACTTCTTCATTTTTCATAACACAGGAAACTTGTGTGCCTTTTAAATTGGGTTGTGTATCAAAATTTCTTTTCTAGAACATTACAATTCCTAATTTTGTCTGAATTGTAATTTCACTGAACAATACTCTCCATATCATTAACAACCTGGGAACACTTCTCAGCACAGTGTTAACACCAATTAAAAATCTCCTCTCAGTGTGCTGCCTCCACTTGCTGAAAAGGAAATAAATGAAAAAATCTAAAATCTTACCGGTAAGTACCAAGTAAACAGCCTTTCTCTGTCCGAAAGATAAGGGAATAGAAGAATCTTTACCCGGGGATATGGCAAATGCCGTGTAAGGGCCCCAGTTGAAATAGCTGGGTGCTCCGAGTACCTTGGGGATGGCGCAGCAGGCTGGGATAGGGAAGTCCCAGGGAGCTGCACGCTGCTCTCTGCTATGGCTGGAGCCACACCAGGCTTTCACTCCGTTTTTCCTATTCCATCTTAAAAGTCATTTGCTCTTTTCTCCCGCCGCTCAGGCTGAATGGCTGTCCCATGATGCCATTGCGCCATTCTACTTCATTTCTGACCTAAATCTATTCATGGCCACCCTCTGTCCATGTGCTCCGGGGCTGGTTTTGCCCTCTCACTGAAGACACACTCTCCCTCTCCGCTGTGCGACACTCAGCAATCAAATCCCCTCCCTGCCAAGTGAAACAAGCCAAGCACATTTTGGACTCATGCTCAGTCCCCGCCGTTGTCCTTTGCCGCCACAGCTGACATCTGTTAACAAGATGCGGAGAGGGATATCCACGGCCATGCTGCCAGGAGAGGACACCTCTGTTCCCAGTGTCACAGAACACACCACCTCGCCCAGGGTTATGCGCCTGCTCTCCACCTGTGTCAGGCCAACGGCCCATTTCCCCGCCAGGAAAAGTGATGGACATTTAACACTCAGCCCACAGAGGGCTGTTTTACACTGCAAGCACAGGAGAGCTCAGGCAGACACTGACCACACACCAAGACTACCTCAAAAACGGGTCCTTTCCCATTCGCTACCAGCTACCGCTCCTTCCCGAGCACGCCTGGGCGGCTCCCGCTCCCTTCCTGCACCCCGGCACACCGCGCTGGATGGCAAAGCAGAGACGTGGCCAGGACCGACAGCCCAAAAGCCATGGCTGCTACAGCTGCACCCAAAACTGGCCCCACAGCCGCAAGCCCCTGCGGCGGGGAGAAGGGGGGTTCGTCTGCGAGCGCTTGGCACGGGGCCCAACACACCGCCCCACGGACAGCAGCACCGCATCCCCACGGCACCCACAGCAACCAACTCCAAGGAGAAGCCATCCGAGAGCCATTTTCTGACGCGCCTGCAGTTTCGGTTAGAAGCCCAACAGCAAAAGCGGAGGCTGTAACACCTGCGAGCCCTCGGTGCATCTCTGCGCGGTGCTGGGCTGGGCAGGGGGCTCGGTCCCGTGCGGCGCTAGCTCTGCTGCAGCGATGCAGAAGGCAGGCTCTGTTTAACAGTTTTGTTCTGGTAGCTCCTGGCTTTCCTAGCAGAGAGGTTTTAGTTTCTGCAAAAAGCTGAATGTTTTTGCACCTTCAAAAAACTTAGCCTTTCTGGAGTCGTCTGAACGTGAGGTCTTGGTGGGTCTCTAGGTTTCAAGACACAACTTGGGCTAAATTGTCCATGTCTGTGTCCTTTCTAGTCAGAAAGGAATTGTCATTTAAAAAAGTATTGTGTTAATTCTTTCACTCGGATATTTTTTGTGACAAGGAGGGCTGGAAATAAATTGTGGGCAGAAAAAATCCCTTGTGGGTTTAGCTACTATGTCTGCGACGGATGAAATCCAGAAACACATACAGAGAGATGGCAGAGCACCAGGCTGGGATCGTTGAGTGCTGAAGGAAGGACCAGGAAACCCATTAGCAGGGACTCTCACCAGTTTGGGGAGCATCAGTTGGATCAGGGTAGGAATGATGGGTACCAAAGGGGACAAGAGGGCTCTCCGCAGCCAGCTGTGAATGATGGGAAGAAACGAGACCAAGAGCACGTAGGAACAGCAGAAGCTTGAATGATGGAGGGACCTGAAGTGGTCAGTTGGCCAGTGGTAGGTAGCTGGCAGCTGTGGCTTTGATCAAAGAACTGCCACTGCAAACTGGCATTTAACAGGGGGTAGTGCATACCTGGGGGCATAGGGAAAAACAGAAAGGAAAAGTGCATGGATGAGAGGCATGCACAGATCTCCGGAGCACCGATGATGCTTGGGCTTTGAGAGAGTAATGAACTTAGGCCTTCTGAGCATGCTTCAATCCCTTGCTTTGCAGCTGTTCTCAGCCCTACTCTGTCCCCACTATGAGGACTTACAGGGATTAATGAGGTAAGATGAAACAAACAACCCAAAATAGCATCCCACACATGCCTTAAGACCTTGATTAGGAGCACACGTACATTTCGTATGTACACAGCAAAGAGCTAATCACCCACCTGCCCCACCAAACAGCCGCACAAACTGCAACTGTATTTCAGTACATAACTTTTCCCATTCTTCTTAAATCTGGCACTGGAAGGGGCTGCTGTTCTGGCCCTTCTTACCTCGAGGGTAAGAAGGTCGCACGCTCTGCAGCAATAAATGGGATCTGGGAATCTGCAGACACTTTCAAGCTTTCATACATAAATAGTATTTGCTGGTTTTATGATAAGTTATGTCAAAAGCTACATAACATGGTAGATCACAACTATCTGTAAGTAAGCACAATTGCACAAGGGAAAAGAAGGTCAAGTTAGGGATGATATGAGCATGATAATGTGATTTTCTTGACTTTGATGCGTTCATGCAGCTGCAGCACTGCAATTTCTCTTTCTACAGTTACACAGAGAATCCATCATCTCCTTTCGGTGCTCCAAAATGTTGCATGTCCCTTGCCTACAGATGCCTACACACACAGCTTTGCCAACTGCTTGTAATTTCAGTGGGTCCTTAGACTGTAAAATTCTTGGAGGTTTATTAAAGCTACTGTTCATGGCACTGCTCAGATCAGACACGGGCTGCTGCCAAGAAAAGCATCCTGCCTATGACTCTGAATTTTATGTAAGCACAGGGAAGACCTAATGGCAACCTGCCCATTTTTGCAGCACCTAAGCCTGAGTGAAGCCATCCAGAATCAAATGCTCTGATCGCAGTCTGATGCAAACACCGGTCCTTTCGCCCTGTGCAAAGCTGAGTGCGCACCTGGCACCGACACACTAGTGCCTTTTTTGCCCAAGCATCCCCAAGGAGTGGCTGTGCTGACACGGGCGGTGGGTAGCCGCAGCAGTTTGCACTGAGCAAACCCCGAGAAGCCACGTCCTAAGGGAACTTCCCAAAGTGCTTTCAGAAGAGAGGACCCTGCAGTACTTACAGCTTTTATTCAAGGTGCTCTGGGAATTAGCCCAAAGAAGCACTGGCAGCTGTGTGGCAAAGCTACCACATTGGGACTTCTCAGAAGTAAGCTCTTGCCTTGCTTTGCCAAGGGTTTCTCTAGGCCCTTTGCAGAAACCTAAACTCAGCACCTCTCTTAACCTTTCACCTCAGAAAAATGCTTTTGGTGGCATCTTTGGAGCTTTAAGCCAGAAGCTGCTTCTCTCTTATCTTTTAAAGCACATTTATACAGCAAATTCGAAGTACAAGCCAGCTAATGTAAATACATGTAAACACATGCTGGCTGAAGCCAGCAGGCACGAAGCACAGCAGGACTGAAGATGGAGCAGCTTGAGCTTTATCACTGCTGCAACCAAAGCATAAACTCCCCAGGGACCTCCACGTACCTAGGCTGGTTGCTAATGTTACAAAAGCACACACAAAAGCCCATCACATATTTGCCACTATTCTTACTCAGGCTAGTTACGAGAATGCTAACACAGGCTCCGATCCCTCACACTGCTATTGTGCTGCCGAGGCATGCACACTCTCCTTTTTTTGCCTGCCTGCAGCCCCAGATGAGATGCATTGGGTCGCAGCGCTGGAAAATTACTGCTGTGCTCTGCTGCTGCAGGGAGTGCTGTCATCTGAGAGGCCGTCTGGCTCTGCGGTCCTGATGAGAAGGTCTTTTTTGACCGTGTTGTGGCTCTGTGCCATCTTTAGCTCCCCATCCCCACGCAGGTGGCTGGAGGCTCCCCGTGGTGGCAGGGAGGGGCTGATGCTCTGCAAATGTCCGCGAGCTGGCACCACACCAGGGGATGGGAGTCTGATGGCGGGCGAGCGAGATGCACTGCCTGCAGTTTGACCGGTGGCATTGGCAAACACCACCCCAAACAAACGGAGTCGGGGTCCCACTTTGCGGCTATCTGGCGTTTCAAGACTTATCTGCACTATTAGACAAGTGATTCCACTGGCTGATCTTACTCCAGCAGAGCTGTCTGGATCGCCAAGGCTGAGCAAGTGTGGTTTCCATGTGAATCTGGGCAGAAGCACAGAAAAAATCACAGCACTTTGGTCTGCCTCTGGCTTTTGCAAGTGCCACTACATTACTGTTGGCCTTCAGCTGAGGTTTCCACTTAAGCTTGACCGAGTTTATAGTAAATCCCTGCTGCATCATAAGCAAGCTCTTTTTAAGTTCATTGGATAGATGCGTCACTTCTACGCTATATGCCACCTTCTCCCCCTCCTCGTCTCCGGTTCAGCAGGCAACGGAGATGCCACTACTTCCCAGTCGCTCTCTCCCCATCCCCTAGCATGCCTGGTGTGGATCTTGGCTGGCATTAACGCCACTGAGCCAGAAGTGGAGGCTTTGAGCAAGCCCCAGGCAGCTGCTTCCCAAACCAGTGAGTGACCTTGGTCATGTTTAGGAAGGCAGAGGTGGCAGCGTCGGTCTTCCAGAGGAGGCTGTGCCCTCTGGATCCTTCCCTCCCCCTTGCCTCCCCCAGCTGCCTCAGCCCTGGGAGGGCAGGGGTTTGGGTGCACCCTTCCCCGAGACAGCTGACAAATGGGTGCTCTGGTACTCCATTTGCAATAGCTAAATACTTTTCTGATTTAGCTTGTAAAAGCTACAGACAAACGGGAGCAAATCCAAAACAAAACTTCAGTGCAGCGTTTGAAGAAAAGGTGGTGTTCATCACTGAAATATATTTTACATAAAATTTTTTAAATGTTAGGAAATTATTCTTCACCCATGGAAAATACTGGTTATGAATCACCTTTTTGGTCTTATTTAGTTTTTCTTAATGAAACTACAGTTACAAGAAGCATAAACAGACCTGCCTCAGATGCTGAAAGCTGAAAAATGTATCAATTTTTGAATTTCCAATAAAACAAAACTAAACCTTTTCAAAAAACATCAGTTATTTAGACAAAGCAATTTTCACTCCAAGTAGAAACATTTTCTACCGTTTGTACCATAAACATGAAAAATGTGGTAACTGTTTAAAGAAAATCATGCCTCTGTCACTTTTCAGTGTACAGCTTGCTTTTACCAAGGCTGATAAAATTACTGGCAACTAGGCTTTCTTCTCATAAGCATTTACGGAATTGGTAAGAAGTCCCTTACCACCATTAATTTATTTCTGACCCCAAAGGTCTGCGCTCTGATGCTGTGAATAGATTGGTGGACCAAGAAAAGGGGAGCTAAAATTCATGTTTTAAATTACACTTACAATTCAAATATGTCATTTTAAATTGAGGACAGTTAAAAGCTTGCCAGAAAAACACGTAAGACCACCCCATATAACAACAACCTACAACAACCTACATGTTGCTAACCAAAAGAGCAAGCAGCTTCAGTTTCATGATTTAAACAGTCATTTTAATACTGACCAACAGGTGTGTCCTCCGAAAGGCTGAGAAGTGCCATGTTCCCGTTCGTGCTTCTGGCTCCATTATCAAAGAAATAGGGGGCATAATTTGCCTGAACTGCAATTAAAACAAAACAGAAGCCAAAGAAAAGCATTTTGTAGGTGGCAGTTATTTGGCTTTGTTACCTGACTCTCAGTAAACACGAGCTGTTTTGGGAATACAGACAGTGCATAACATACCCAGTTGCCGCAATGGACTTTCAGAAATGTACAGATATTTTTAATAAAATTACTTCTACATGCCACTGTGCCAGTACTCACACAGCAGCAAATAGAGAGAGTATCGGGGGGAAAAAATCCAACCAACAGAAACAAATTAAGCAGCAGGATCTCTCTAAAAAATCTCAAACAGTTCCCGACAGCTTCATTGCAAAATTAACCTTTTCAGCTTGCAATGACTTTATACCTCTCCCCTACTCTACACATGCAAGTCTGAAGCTTTCCCAGTGCCTCGGTACCTTACCCAGTATTCTAAGCACATTCTGTCTTAAAATTATGCCTACTGCATGAGCAATTAGACATAATTAAATAGTTACTTACTTGCTGCCAGACAACAGCAAACAAAGTTAAAAAAAAACAAGAAACAACAAATTAGTTGTCGGTCTACTGACTGACTGTTAGAGATTCAAAATAGCCCATTTGAAACAAAACTCCAAACGTATAAACACAAAGGGTAACACTTGCACAGGGATCAGTTGCCAAGGAAAATATTTCAGGACAACATCACCACATCAGTAAGGAATACTACAGGATTTAAGGTTATGCTTGTACCCTCCTATGTTTTTACCTAAGAAAGTGATTATTATACTCACCCAGGCAAACGTGCATCAAACTGAGAAATAAGGAGGGGGTGAAACGCCTTACATGCTTCATCCCACTGAAGAAAGGGCCAATTTCTTCTCTGTTTCAAGGGCTTGGTTGGGTTTTTTTTTTTCCTCTCTGAAAGGTCCAGGAAAGTGTCCTTCAGACTGATGTGCAAGAGAAATGTGCAAGAGGCAGTAACAGATGCTAAGATGTTAAGCGGATGACACGTCTTAATTTCTGAGGAATTTAAAGAAGCTCCTTCCTACCACCTAATTAGACCAATTACTTTGCAGGGAGCTGTGGGACTCATTTCTGAGACAAGATTTGGAGGAATCAGTGTAACTCTCATAGGTTCTGCTGGTAGTGCTGTATTTGTGCTGGCCAAACACACAAGCCAGAGACAAGGTAAAGGTTGTTTTCCTTCTGAACTCTATCTTTAATTCTCTAAGACAGTCCTCTATTTTTGAGAGCTAAAAGAGGTTTCTCTTTATTTTAGCTTTGCTAGTCTTTAGAAAATACAAAGGAAGAAAATCTAACATTAGCAACAAATAGTAAACATGATTGTTACTGTTTTAAAGGAAACAATCACATTTACGATAGCCAAAAAATACACAAAATTGCATACTAAAAACGCAGAAGTCACAATGTTCTTTTCATGAGCTGGCCTGATCATTTTATTCTTAAACCGCATGAATTTCTGAAAGCATCTTTTATATTCAGCAGGTAATTTTTGACCAACCTACTGAAAACTGTGTTTAACCACCAACACATGGAAAAAGGCAACAAAGTAGCTTTTTTTCATTGCTTGTTTCGGTTTTCTGCCCATAAAAGGCATTTGCACTAATTTAAAATATATATCATCCAATAATTTACAGGGTTAAAACCCCAGCCACGCTGGGAAGTTGTTGACAGACAAAGGTTTTGGCTGCTGAAAAGGAACTTCATCAGTAGTAATACTTAGCCTCCAACCACGGAGATGTTTACATAGCGGCTTAGCTGTTCAAACTTGACCTAAGGCAAAGCACTTGCCCTTTAAGGATGTGTTAATGGAGTTTTCTGATTTTTAATTAACAGCCTGCCTGAAAGAAATGTCTAAGAAATTAACCAGTCAGAGAGTTCTCCGTTGCAATGCTTCAAAATGCGACAGGAGCTACGCGTTCTCCCCGGCACAGCCCCTTGGCGCTGGCCGCATGCAGAAGGCCACTGCTGGCGTGGGTGCCACCGCCAGCGCCGGGCTAGCCCGCTCCCCGGCCACGGGGTCCCATGTCACCCCGGCATGTCCCGCGGTGCGCGGGTGAGCACAGCTCCTTTGAGGAGAGCCCCGAGGCACAGAGAGCCAGCGCAGAGCCAGGGCGCAGCCTCAGGCTGGGCAACGGTGGAGATTTTTTGGCTCCCTAATTCATCTGTGTGTTTTATCGTTATTTGCTCAGGTTTCAGAAGAGAGGAGATAAGTGTTCCCCAGACGTAACCCTACAGACAGAGGCTCCCTTCCCAGCATCTCCTCGCGGGGTGCAGAGCTAAAGGTGGGACGAATGATGGAGAAGGCGGTGGGAGAGAAGTCTTTGCTGCAGACGCAGTGCTGGGATTGTCCCGTGCTGTGCCAGGGCATTTCTGCACCTTCAGGTTCCCCCGGACCTACGGTGCTGCTGGGACAACACCTCTGCCTGCAGAACACACCAACTGTAAGGCTCCCAGGGGGGTAGAAGTAAAACTGTCGTGCACATTATCAACAAAACACCATCCATAGTGGAACCTGCCAGAGAATGGTACAGAGAGCAACAGCCTAAAAAGCCTTCAAAACAGATTAGAAACTAACGAAGATTAGGTTCATCTGTGTCCAGCAAATGTGATGATACAGATGCAGACCCCGGCTCAGTACGGCACTAAACTACCAACTGCCAGAAGCTCAAAGTTAAACCAGGGGAAGGCTCTTTGCCATTTTGATCTTTTTCTCACCACCTCCTGCAAGATCAGACCTTTGGTGTGACTCCGTATGACTGTTCTTGCAGAGCAGTGGGTGCAAAGGCTCCGTGTCGCACCAACGTGCGACTGCAGCAGTGGCCTGTAAAGTTCAGGGCAACCTGCAGCAGGCAACTAAGAAAAACAAATGTATTTTTAGTGCATTTAAACTCACGACTTGGGGATCCAAAGCTGAAAATTGTGTGGGAGGGTATACGCATATAGAAGATGGATATAAATGTAATCTCTGTTACAGATTTAACCATGCCACCACTGTCAAAAGTAATAGTAAACCACTGATAAAATCACAGAAAGGCACCTGCGCGGTGCCCAAAAGGAAACATAAATAGCACCTAAATGTCCTCTCACCTGCCTCCTCAATCCGGAACTAACAACATGCTTTTTTCTACCGAGTATTTTCCTAGAAAAATTGATGGAGAGCTCTTGTCAAAGTTAATAGCTGCCTGTTCCCCTGGTTGCACCTCCTGGGGTTCTAAATCTCTAGGGCCTGTATCTCCAAGGAAGCAAAACGTCTCACTCCTCCTGAATTTCAATGAGTTTGAGCTCTTAATCCCCGTAGAGTTTGAAAACCTAGCTAATATGTGTCTATGCACACTCGGATACGTACCTACCACAGCAACGCTCCGACGGAGTATTTTTTTCTGTCAGAAAATATTCTTTGATCAAAGGTAATACATCTCATAGAGTCAGGCTGGGTTTGATGAATTTTCTCTTTGGGAAGAAAAGGGGCAGGAGGGGGCTTCAGGAGAGCAAAATATTCCGTCCCAACAGTTTTAGGAACGGAAGAATCCCTCTTCTCTATGTAGAAGAGACTTTCTATTTCATATATTGTTAGCGTATCAAGTAGCAAGGAACATAAAAGAATGAAATATACCCATCTGATCTGAACCAATTCACTTCCCAGGGTGTTCTGTTTGTTTGCTATTCAGAGTGGGAACAAATCTAGAAAGATCCAATATTTTCAGAACAAAAGTTCTGGGTTTGGGTCACTGATTAGCAATATCTACGAGAGTTTGTTAGACAACCTACATTTTTATAAAATAAAAGTTTAAATGTTGAAGGCTGCTACCATAACGCAATGAATATTTTTGCGGACTTCTCCCCTTCAGACCACAGCTTGGGTGTACCAGGGCAGCATGGTTCTAACTGCTGTTTTGTGCATTGAGAAGCGCCCCCCGCCCCGGGATGCCCCCCAGGGTTTTCTTCCCCCAGCACAAACCCATACCCCAAACTGAAACCAGAACCTTCCAAGGCCCAGGGGCTGGACACAAAACTAACCACACACAAGCCCCTGCCAGTTCCTGCCCTCTTACCTCTGAGCCTT
>RSEF01000006.1:2807323-2826652 GCA_003993805.1 Himantopus leucocephalus
CAGCGGTGGGTCCGTCTGCTCTATCAGACCCAGGGAAAGCTGCTAGCAGCTTCTCACAGAAGCCACCCCGGTAGCCCCCCGCTACCAAAACCTTGTCATGCAAACCCAGTACCTGGGCCCCACCGCGACAGCTGTTCTTGAGCCCGATCCCAAAGCCCAACCTGAAACGTGGGCCAGACTAGAACTGCCAACAGAAGCCAACACTAAAACTTCACCTAAGATGCCACAAGACCACAGCCCCGCACACGACGCAGCGACACCCATACGAGCTCAGGGTTGCCCCTGTTGGGGGGCGGGAGGAGGGCTGCTCACAGCCGGCCACAAGCAAGTGCCCCTGTTCGTCCCCCAGCATCCCAGCTGGCACTCACTGCCGCCCGCGCCGGCAGTCTGAGCGGAGAGGGCAAAGACTGAGCTGGTACAGAGATAAATTACTCTTTCCGCATTGTGGGTGGCCCTTCCACCTCAGGGCAATCACATTAGAGCTGCCTACCTGGGTAATGCCTGCTTGGCATATAAATGGGAGGTTTTCATGACTTGCATTTCAAGCGGGTTTTGGACGCTTACATGCATTCGCAATTTAAAAATAGAGAGAAAAAAAAATTAAAGAAATAACAGAGATTAAATTATCTCCACTGCCCTGCTTTGCTTTATATTAACTATGTATAGTCTTCAGATTTTATGCCTGCTTCCATCTGAGTTAAAAACCCCTCTGTTCTAAGACTCTGGACAGTATTGGTAAGTAATGAAGTTCACATTCATATAATAACAAAGCAAACTTCTTTTTTTCCTATGCTCATCCTCCAATTCCGGCTGCATATGGCATTAAGTGTTACTTTGGAGAGGAATATTCAGCATTTTTTGTGTGTGCATTTGTGCGTGTAAATAAATTCAACATCAAAAGTGCTGCATACTTTATATAAACCTCAGCATGTGCAGAAAGAGTCCAAATTACACTCTGGCCTTCCCTTACTAAATCATTTGCTAAGAGGGGCTGTGGGAGTTACCATCGATGCCTGGAGGCATTCTGCACGGAGTGATTCACTCGGAATTGCTCGATGCAATAACCACGAAAGAGAGAAGTGGAGCCTCAGCCATTTTCAAGGCTTTTTTCAAAACTCTACCTATTCTCATGTCTTCAAATATGATAGCGAAATTCTTACTTACCTTTGAAAGCAAAGGAAGGGGAGCAGGGCGGGCCTGCGACATACACCACAGGTAAGACAGACACCCTAACACCCCTGAGTTTGACACAGCTGTAACCACAGCCGGGCTGTTCCTTGCACACCGAAGGGTCAGTTCACTATCAAGTCCCACAGGATGGCACGAGCAAGAATTGTCCAAGCTGTTCTCCAAACGTCGTAACAGCAGCAGGACGTGCTAAGGTAAACACAACAAACGCACTAATTGCTTGGACGTTTGCTCTCTGGCTGGGACCTAGGGGGTCATAGTGCGCTCTGTTTCAGCGGAGCTGAGTCAGTATAAGCAGAGAGTTGAGACTAAGTTAAATGTGCAGTTACCACCACAAGCAAAACAAAACACAACACTCTCACCTGTCCAAACCACATCATTCCTCCCCCTCAAAATCTCCTCCCAAAGGACTGAGAGATGATTTATACTGGGGCACATCATCACTCTCCACCAACTTCCATTACTACAGAGTACAAATGATGGTGAAAATCCGGGAACAACTGCTGATGTGCATTTCAGATGCCTGGGTTTGGTGGTGAAGAATTTTACAGGAGCTACGCTTTGCATTTTCCTAGCACAGCACCATAGCTTCTGTCTGGCTGCTGAGAGAGACTGTGGGCAGCGCTGGGGGATCTACAGGAACCTGAGCCAGTCTGACAGCAGGAGAGAAGAGCCTAAAGTCTCTCAGATGTCTTTGCTATCCATCATTATCTCTATGTTTTGAATTACCAGCTATATGAGGGAAGCAGACTCACAATACAGTAGGAAGAGCAAAACGAAAGAGTCCTGTGTTTTTGGTGGTTAAATCTAATCAGACACATGCTTGAGCTCTTGGCCATGATCAACAAACTCTGATCCTCCCTATTGCCAGAACAAATACACCACCTCCTATACGAGAGTTTATGCAAAAGCCTCTCCAAAGCCTCCATCACTTGGGATATGCAAATTTGTTAAAATTACTTGGAAGTTTTTGTAGTCCTGCAAGATTCAAATGGAAGCCAATAAACACCTCTTTCTCCCTCTCACTGTGTTATTCTCTTGTTATTAATTGAATGAGTTTAACACTTTTCACCTGAAAGGAAAATGATCTCATTGTTACAGTTCTGACTCACAGGGATCTAAGTTCAGTTTTCACCTCTACCGCAGACAGTCTATAAATAATCAGCCCAAGATCATTAAATTCACATTAAAGTCATCAAAAGATAGTGATGTGATCATTAATGATCTCAGTCAAATTTATAAACCTCTTTCAGCTCAATAATAGAAAGCTGAAAGCAATACTGTGCTGTTGGGTTCGAGGAGTGTAAAGAACACGAGCTATAACTCAGCTGTCTACACGCCCTTTTTTATATTGCAGCTCCACTGAGCAGCCACGCTGAACCTCAGCAGTATACAGCAGAATGGTAAAACCCTGGACTGAATCATAGAATGGTTTGGGGGACCTTTAAAGGTCATCTAATCCAACCCCCCTGCCACAGGCAGGGACATCTTCAACTAGATCATGTTGCTCAGAGCCCCGTCCAACCCAACCTTGAACGTTTCCAGGGATGGGGCATCTACCACCTCCCTGGGCAACCTGTTCCAGGGTTTCACCGCCCTCATCGTAAAAATTTCTTCCATATATCTACTCTGATAAAACACATACCACGAATTAAACTGGTAACTCAACTGATTCAGGAAGATACTCCCCACAAAATAGGAGAAGAAAAACATTCCTCATTCATGGAAAGGAAAACTAAGATTTAGAGAGGTCACTACAAGCATCTGGCCACAAGTATTATGTCAACTTGAAGCTCCTTAGAGCATCCTAAATTGGATAACAAGAACGGAAACACCCAGCATGGCTGGCGGCTTTTGAAATTCTGGGACAAATTTTGGGCAAACAAATAATTAAAGCTTGCACACAAACTGGCTTCTTCAGGCAAGATGTAGCACGTTATCTTCCTCCTTCATGCAGAAAATCTTGGCAAAAGCCATATAACTAGAAGGCTTAATTTCCTTTCAAGAGCTAGGTTTTCTGGTAATGGGTTACTTCTCAGTGTCAGAAGGCAAGTTTTTGGTTTGGCTTATTCGCCATTTTTAAGAATTGCCTGCACTTTTAGATTGTATGTGATCTACTTTTGCTTCCTTCTGTCTATAAATAAATTGGAGAGCTTATAAATTAAGACTCACATGTTAAAACTAGCAACTTTTGTCTTGGGCTTTGACAAAGTATCTTAATTATTAGAATCAGTAAAAATTCCCCTTCGTCATCATTTTTTCTAATAGAGAACTCAGTTGTTGACCTTAAATAATATTTTCATCTTTTTTCTTTGGCAAACGTTCATATTGCAGTAAAACCATATTCAGATTTGAAATATTTTATTTTTTTACATAAATATTGTGTTTAATGTTATTCCACAGAGAAACTGAAAATTTCACAGGGGGAACGCAACCATGGATTCCCTCCAGCCCTTCCCAGGGAGAAAAACTCTGGTTTCCATCCTGCTGTACAGACTCTTACTGGCAGAACCCTCTGCTCCAGCCATTTGTGAGGAGTGGGTGTGCTCTTTGTTGCAATGGAAGCAGAGGAGGAAAGAGAGAAGGGGGTAACTTCCTTAGGGATAAGCAGGAAAGCCAGAGAAATCAAGATCACAAACCTTCTCCCAGCTCTGCAGTCTCCTGGTTGTATCGCACACGTTTCACTCTGCAGGTACCCTCCCACCTCACAGCCTGATCTCATATTTGATCCAGAGCAAAGCTAGTCTCCGTCATCCTTCAGGATGCACCTTTTTTCTCTTGGCAAGCACCTCCGCCATTTCCCCGCGGGTGAAGTACTGTCACAGTCTGGATGCACATTCAAGCACGATTACACAGAAACCTCTGGCAGCAAGGGCAGCGGCGCATGAGGAGCTGCAGAGGTGTCACACCAGCTTCCCTTCCACAGGCACGCCGTCCCCAGCCCAGGCACCCATGGCTCTCTTAGCAGCACCGTACCCAGCTCTCCATAAGCCAAGAAAGCTTCATACTGTCAGAAACTGATGAAGGATCACTGGATAAATTAACAGAAAGAAAATACATTCCTGAATAATCATAATTCTTCTGCCCCCCAACTGTTTTGGAGTAGTCCCATCGCTGAACATGGGATATGTACTCACATCTCTAGATATACGTAACATCCTCATGTTAGGTTTTAAATTTCTTTCAGGTTATTTTCTTGTATCCCATATGCAATTGGCATATAAAGCAATAAATAGAGCAAGAAACTTCTCATATTCTCCAAATGGATAGCAAGAGATATCCACAATCATATCCATACACAGTCTCATACCTGTGAAAATGCACTTTATAATCATGACCAGATCTGAGGGTGAGAGTTTTTTAAAAAAATGAACCAAAAGTGGAAGTCTACCTGCAGTATAAATATTTACCTGTGTTCACTCCCACTGCCGTGAAAAGCTAGAAGGAAGTCAGAAGTCTTGTTCCAGTAACCGCTAGCAAAGTGGTGTTGTGAGGTTGCAAGACAGACCTCAAAGGAGGAAATACTCACTTAATTGTTTAAACAGGCACAGACTGAGACCAAATTATGGAGGTATGTATGGTCAGTATTTCATAAGGCACAAAAAAAGGTCAGATTTTCCTGTCCCTAACTCCTTAAATGGCCTGATACAGTTGAGCCAGACCAGAATCTTCTCTCGCTGAGGGAGCATTTTAAATGCCAAACTCCACACATATATCTAAATAAAAAAATTTCATTCTCTGTAGGCTCCAGTTTACTGGACTTCGGATAACATTTCTGCGAGGCACAAACTGTGAGAAATGACTCGCCGTATGGCGTCTGGAACCAATACGGGTTACCCAGGTAGCAGAGCACCCACGCCAAGGTAATGGCCTAGGAACAGCAAGAACCCAGGGCTCCTTGGGACAGAGTGGTCTTAAAAACTGAATAACACCATTCTGTGTGGTCAGAGAGCCCTGTTATTTCGCATACCACAATACATTTAATGCCACGCTACATTCCCTCTGTCGTGAGGGAACCAGAGCCATGATGTCCTTGTCTCCAAAGGAATTAAGGAATGTCAATGGGAGGAAAACAGGGAGAGCAGGCACCAAACATCTACTAATTTTAGCATTTCCACGGTGACTTTCAAACAGTTGTCAAAGTGCTTCCCAAAAAAACTGTGATGGGTTTTTTCCAGATAGGTAAAGAACCAGTGCTTTCATCCCCTCAGAAAAAAATGCTAGTCTGCAAAACAAAAATCTCAGCACTTGCCTGCCTGATTCATCACGAGTTATTGTCATTCACTGTGGGTGGCAGCAGAGGTGGTTTGGGGAATTCCTGGGTAAAAGGAGTCACTCTCCCTGTGCTTCATCTTAGATACGGCTCCTCCTGGTTGTAGTCTGCCAAAGAGCGTTTTATGGTGTTTGCAGAAAAGGCGCTGCAGGTAACTGGGGAAAGGAGAACATTTGCTACAGCTGCTAAGTAATTAAAGTTCCTGCTAAGCCATTTTACTAGCTTAGAGGCTTTTAAAGACCACTGCAAAATCCATTTACAATTCAGTAACCTCGCTTCTTTGGGAGCTACATATCAGTCTTCTCCTTTTGCTTTGACAGGGATAGAAAAAGAACAAATAGTCCCTAGAATATCCAGGTATATTTAGATAGCCTACATTCACTTCAGCAGCATGATCTCTGATAGATGTGGTGACACGGAGCGTGACACAGATCTGTGTGAAGGATGCCATTTAGCAGCAGACAGACAGTCCAAGTTATTTACGGAAGAACTAGTGTTGTGCACTGTTTTGCCTGTAAAAATTGTACATATAACTCAGAGCTGGGGTGTGAATAACCAATGAATCAAGATTTTATAGTTTACTCAGCGTGGCTGAGAAAAATAGCCAAGACTTGTCAAGGCAGAGCAAGGGAATGCCTGTGTTCTCCCCATAAATCTTGTGGCTGGAGCGTACGCCAATGGATGTCACTGTATAGAAGCCCTGCTTACAAGGCGGTAACATGACTTGTTGAACCAGGGGATGTGTGAAAACTAAACATGCTCCTTTCACTGCCATGTACAACCGAACTCAGCTCCTCAGAACAGGAATGGCACGAATGCAAACACTGCAGGTGAACTAAAGCCCTCGCTAGGCATCAGCTCTAGACCACAGCAGCACTTGAGCCACAGGGGCTGGCGCGGTCTTTGGATTTTACTCAAGTAAATGTGTGGCACTGTGGTTGCAGATGGGTCTCCCTATGACCTCTCTTGTTGGGAATGCAGGTGTGTGCCTTAACCATTCTCAGAAGGGAATCCTGCAACTCTCAAACTGGACTAAGTGCCAGCGCGCTTACCTCGTTAGGATCTGGGAGATCTAACTGGCCAGCACATATCTCAGCCTTTGCCTTTGATTGCTGTAACAAGAGGAAACCTGAGTATCCAGGCAGCCTTACACCAAAGCAGTGCTTGCCCTTAACCTAGAAAGCAAGGTTTATTTCAATAAATATTCTGTCTATACCAAGAGGCGTAAAGACTCAGTTTTAAGGTAATTTACCTTACCTCAAAAATGCGTCGGACTATCACTCTATTCCCTTATACACTTTCCAACAACTACCTAGCCTTTGCCTGGAGACATTTCTATGGTTGATAGCCCTGCACGTACGTTGGTTCTCGAAACAAGTAGTTTAACCTGGCTGGGGCCCAGAGGTTGGCTCTTCATGCCCACTAGCTCTACCTATGAGCACTGTGCTCTTACCATCTCCTCCCAAGACTTCAGGTACTTTATCTCAAAGTACTGTGCTTATTTGATTTTTTTTTTTTTACAACAACCTGGCAATAAAATAAATCAATAGAACTATACAGAAAGAATCTCAACAATAAATATTAATTTGAGGAATGAATAAAATATCTGGAACAGACTTCCACATCTGGTAACTGAGATTACATGATCCAAAGTTATTGCAGTGAAGGCTGAAATATAAATTAAATGGCAGAGAAATCCTTACTCATACTGTGACTTTAAGGTGATTATATGGTGCCTCGAAACAGAGATGCTCAAATCCTGTAACTGAAACTGTCCTTGGTGCAAAAATAACATCTGGAAACAACAAATGCAATGCAGCACCGCTTTATACCATGTCTTTTTGACAATGTGCACTCCAGTCAGTCTCATGGACATGAATTCATGGACTCAAATTAAAGTGGTTCAGCACAAGGAGAAAAACTTGAGAAATTCAGGCAGCAGGAGAATTTCTGTGAGGTAAGTTCCCACATAGACAAAGAATGGGTGGGGGACCATCCCACCAAGAGACAAAAGATGACTTGTCTAGTCAGTGAGAATATACAATGAGGAAGACTGATCATGCCCAGGAACAGAAGAAAGCATGGAAAGAAAGTTGGGGAAGGAAGTAGACAGTTTTGTTCAATAGACAGGAAAAGGTGCAAAACACATTTTATAATAAAATTATGAAGAGCAGGTTGATTTCACTTCTCAGACTTAAGGATCTGTTTTGAAAACTGTTGAGTCTTGACTTAAATTGGTGAAAATCTAGGGGAGTCCCTTTCAAAGACCATCAAAGGTGGAGCTTACGAGGTTAAGGTCAACCACGCACATAGTGGTTTGCTAGACATAACTTCAGCTCAGATTTTTTATTAATCTCTCTTTTCATCAACCACTCACCTGAAGATTTTTGCAGAAGAAAGCAGCAGTATTGGTATATATGTAACTAAGTCAAAGGATAATGCTGAATTGTTTAACCTTGGTACAGTCAAACAACTTCAAGATAAGAGCCCAGTGACAATTGCCATCGTTTATTGTTTCCCAAGTAAAGAAAAGTTAACAACTGGAAAGCCAGTGAGTCGAAAAGAACGCTTTAAGGAAGGACTTGCAGACACTGCTGCGTTATCTTATCTCATTCAGAATCTTGTTTTAAACCGTCTCACCGTTTCTCTGACAGCATTTGTAAACAGATGGACTTCACACTCGTTTTGTATGAAAACCTCTTTCTTCCCAGGCATATTGATCTCTTGGGGAAAATTCTGGGATGCAAATAGGTTTTAGCATTGCTCAGTGAACACGGCACACAGCTGGCACTGACTGCGACACGGGGCTCTGCGACAGCGCAAACAGGAAGTTTTGTCTGGAGAACCCACCTAAGCAAAGACAGCAGTTTTCAGTGACCTTCAGTTTTGGGAGCCAATTTTAAGAGCGTGCTATGGAGATCTGATTTTCGGAGACGAGGCAGGCTGTATTGGCTACAGACTAACTGAATTGTGCCTCAGGAATACGTCTTTTTCCCCCTGAGGTTGGGATCAGCGCTGGTGACCAAACAACATCACAGAACCCAGCAGAAAACCACCCTTCTTCACTGACCTAAGTGCCGTCTTGCCTGACAGGTGAGGGAAACCTTGTTGCTGTTTAGCTTTTGGAACTGGAGATCCTATTAGCCAGGATATATTAGTTGCTTTGACTGCCTTACGCTTATCACAAATGCATATGGACATTGATACAGTTAAGAGGTTATGTAAGTGGCTGCTGGGCAGTTAATCACAACCATCCATGGAACAGTCATTTTTGTGTACCCTGAGCTTCTGAGTGTTTGGGCTTGAATGCTTCCTATATAAGTTTTAAATCGTCACCTGCGAACATCTGTGCTGTGCTGCCAGCTGGCACTAACCAGCTCTTGAACTAACGTCCTGGGTGCAGTTTGAGTCTGACAGAACCTGGGCTTGGTATGACAGCTTCTTACAACTACAGAGATTGTTGTGATTGTGTCAGGCTGCAGAAGATGGGCAAGTGATGTTCAGTTTAGAATCTCCATAGGCACATAGTGACCTGATTTCTCCGATAATGCTTTCAGAGGTTGACCAGATGGCACTGTGAATGTAAGGTGCTTATCCCACAGCAAATCTCTGGCCTTCGCCACCCCCTTGTGGAAGATCAGCCTGAAAACGTGGAATTAAATCCCCCACACCTGAAGATATTCATGGTCAGTGCCTCTGTAACACATAAACTAATGTTGGCACAAGGGTTGAATGACGACTTGGACAAATCTATATCCAGACGCTGAATTTTTCTAGCAGAGACTCCCACCACTGAGAGCAGGAGTAATTTTGGGGAATTCCTTCTGTGCTGATAGGCCTGCTCTAAGATCAAAAGACAAAGCATGACAAGACAGTTGTGTGTTCAAAAACAACATAGATCATCCAACGACCGCGATAAGTCTTATAATAGTGAAGGGCTACGGGGAACCAGAGACATACAAGGGTTGGAATCAACACCCTTGCTCATATCACTTAATGTGAGCTCTCTTTGCTCCCCACAAGCATTTAAAAAAAAAAATACTTGATGAGCCCTGCAGAGAAATTAGCTGTGATGGAGACAACTGCTCACATCTAGTAAGAACTGGTTGGTCTGATGCAAAAAAAAAATACGTGTAAGGGGTTTTTCTCCTCACCTTCAGCCTACAATAGGAGAATGTCATTGCTAAGCTTTGGACAAATTCTTCTCAGAACAAACTTCAGTAAAAACAGGATATGAAACCTATCTCTGTTCACCATCTGACAATACTTTGCTAAAACTATTAATGAGCAGGTAGTTAGCAACAACGATGGACAAAATAGAATCGGGCAACGGATCTCTAGACTTGATGCAATGAACACTGAAGACACCAGGAGCCTTCCACTCAGCTTCGGCAAGAATTAACTTACAAGAATATATAAATCTACAACAGAAAGTGTTCATCCCTTCTGTTTCACCTGAATTTATCATTTGAGATAACATGGTCCATGTCAATTTCAGTTTTCCTTGGCAAATACCATGACAAGAAATTGACATTGTAGACCATACTTTAGATAAACAGAACTTCTCCAGAGCTAAAATCCTGAATTCTTCAACTATACGAGGGCCTTTACATCAGTTGTGGGCCACACAGTCTGGGGGGGGTGAAAAGCGAACAGAAAGAATTCCCATTACACTTTTTGGAGTCATATTTTGTATAAAGAATACATAATTTTATTTCTTCTAATACCCACTTTGAAAGAAGAGATACCAAAACCTGCCTCTGCCCCAACACCCCCTGTCAGCAGCAATCATTCCTCCTGTGCTCCTGGCAAGTCATAGTGCCAAATAAGACAGACTGATTTGGTGTTAGCTGGTGGTATTAAGGTCTAAACAAAGCAAGGGGCCACCTGGCTCACTTAGCTGACAAGGTCAGAGCAGGATCCAACATCTGTTTTGGCAGGCATAGAGATACTTCAGAAACATCTTTATTGGAACTTGAAGGCTGTGCAATTTTCATGCTTGACAGCTGAATGCACGCAAAAACACAAGATACCAAGAAATGCATTTGTCAGCTTGGACAAGCTAAATTTACTACTTTTATATAAGCATACAGCTTGTGTACCTTGAAAAGCCACTGAGCAAGATATGTTTCTCCTCGGGAAATGCCAAACAAATACACATAGAAGTGAAAGGAAAACAAAAGGAAGAACAGATGCCTCTAAGTGAAGCCATGATCAGATGGTAGCTCTGTTCTACCACATGGGGAACGTGGCCTGGTACACAAAAATCAAACTCTGTTGAGGAATCACCTTCAGGGGCTGACACGTGACATCCCGATACCTCTGGACGGAGCAAAAAAGCACGTTTAGGCAGCAGTCACAATCCATGCTGAAATAATTTGAGGATTCCTGCTTTAAGTTTGTTCAGTCAAGACCAGAACCTCACACAAGTAACATTTTTAACTTGAATAGCCCTCAACCTTAGGATGAGGCCTGTCTGGGAAACTGAGTAAAAATACTCAGGTGCATTGGATGATGTCCCTGCATCCCTCCGAACGCCCAGAGTATTTCTGTAATTGTGCTAATGGTCTTTGGGGCTTCTGTTTTTGCTATCAGAGAGAACATTTTGCCTGAAGCAGGATCCGAGAGTGTGGGGCACACTGGTTGGATGGTGCGGGGCAAAGAGAAAAATCATACCGCATTTTTCAGATACAAAAGAAATGGGCTTAAGCTCACGTTAGAGAACAGAATCTTCATACCTGTTAGCAATGCTTTATACAGAGCTGCAAACACAAATGGCCACATTTTACAGAGTAGAACCCTGCTGCAAACACATTTAATAGCAAAAATACTTTTTACATTTACTTGTCATTTGTATTCTACAGATTCCTTCTGTGAGCTATGAAAGCCAAAATAGAAATAAGATATATTTGCCTAGCGATCAGCAGCAGAACAATCAAACACAGCTCCTTCACCAACCTCCTGACTCAGATCTTGCGCGAAGGATTGGCAGCTCCTTTATCCTCGATAGAAAAATGCTATGCATTGTCAGCTCTTCAAAAATAGGAAGCTGAGAGTCAGATCTATCTAAACTCAAAACCAGTAAGAAAGTAAGAGCACACAGAAGACCCAGAAATAGGTTCAATTGCTCAGTAGAATAGAAACATTGCCAATCAGGGAGCACGGCCACGTGCAAGTGCCCATAAACTTGACCCTTGGGAATTGCATTTGCCTGTGGGGGTTACAACAGGCCTCTGGCTGTCCCCATTCAACTACCCCAAATTCTGAAGGGCACCAAGACCGCTTCTATCGTACTGAAAATTATTTTAAGAGAAGCAGTACTTGAGTACTGAGGGAAAAGTTACTATTGGCGATACGCAGCTTGCCCAACAGAAGCTCTTTCTACTCCTCCTCATGACCACTAGAAGTAAAAACTGAATTTATGAACATCCAAGTAATTCTGGTTTAAGGACTCACCCCAGGCAGAGAAATAGCAGCATATGCAGGGGACAGTTCGGAAAGGACAGAAGATACGTGAGTGAAGACCCCAATCACTGCTAATGATGTCAGCAGAGCGTGCTTCAGTTTCTCTGTTATTCAGCCCTTCGGTATTCTTAGCATTTATTTCGCACTCCAGTAAGTTTTGTTTATTGAGGTGGTCACACAACTCAGGTGTCTTAAAAGAACAGCTGCCTTCTGCCTTCAGCAGAAAGAGATTTAATCTGATTAGCCTTAACGCCTTTTCAGTATGCTGTTTAATAACCACCTGATGACGATCTTCTAGGAAGTTAAAGAACAGGCCCCTTTGCTTTTAAGGCCAGATTTAAACCCCTGGATGAGATATTGAAGAGCTTACCACTGTATTTGAAATCCAGTCCTTTACCACTATTTTAACAACCTGCTTATCTAGTTTCTCAGCCATTGCTAAATGATGAGCTCTTTCTCACTTGCTAGAAATTCACTTCCAAGTGGATTTCAAGCACTGAGAGCAGAGGCTGCAGGAAAAAATCATCATGTGCCTGGCTACAAACAAAATCCTTTTGTCGATATGAAATAAATCGTTCATAGGAAAGGTTAAATATGCATATATACTGATAACTAGAAACAATAACATCAACCCTTCCCCACCTTTTAGGCAATCCAAAAATGCAAAACAGAGTGATTCAGCCAGCTCGCCTTTTTTCTCTGATTTGAGGAGCTAAATCCCTGTTTGGTGCGGAGGAATACGCAACTGACCCAAAGTCCAGTGGCAGCCAGACAGCTTTGCCTGGCTCTTTAGCTGCCAGGCTAATGTTAACAAGATGAAGGAGCCTGAGCGAACAAATAAACAGTACTGACTGAAGCCTTTCCAAGCAAAAAAATAGAAGTAATATACACTCATGTCCTATCTGTGAAAGGAGGGCCCTCAACCAAGTAAAGCACCGCGAGACGCGCTGGCAGGCAGATGTTTTTCACTCTGCTCTCAGCCTGCTCATTTTAACTGTGGAAGGGGCCCGGGAGCCATCGGAGGGGCCGGCTGACAAGGCTTGCAGTATTTCCTCATTTCCATCGGAGTCATTTTGAGACTTACACCTGTAAAACAAAGATGGAGAGGAGAGAAAACGGAGAGAGATGTTTAGTTGGGGGTGTGGAGAATGGCACGAAACGTTAATACCTGAAGCTGAGCTGTGTTGTACGGGCAGGCTTAGGTTATCAGTGATGTGAAAATAAAAAGGGATCTGACAGCAATTTTTTGTTTTCTCTTCATGAGACTGCTGGAGATCACCCATTCCTAGCATATTTTTTTTCCCTGTATTGAGGCTGCACAATCACTGAGAGTATGATCGCTGCTTGGGGAAGTTTCCGCCGTCAGGTGAAGGTCTTCATAGACACGGGGGCAGTAATACTCTCTCTCCAGAGCTTGAGTGCCACAATCAACACATTACACAATATCTTCCCCTTACTATCACCACATTCACCATCTTTCCTGCACAGAAGGCACGTTCCCCTAGAAAAGGCAGCAACATGGAAGCACAAGTCAACCAAGCAGTTTCGCATAAGCAGGTTCGTAACAGAGACAAGCAGCCACGTGCAGCAGGCAGCTGCGCCTTGGACGAAAGGAAATAAACAGCAATCCCTGACCTAAAGGAGATGGTTACAGTAAGCAGGTTGGAGTGCTCAGAGCAGCAGGGCAGAGTCTAACAGGGGACAAGGAAAGATCATCGAGTACTATTGGGTCTGCAACTGGGGAAGGCATTTCAGATTCCCTTTGTAGGAGATCTTTGCGGTGAATTTACAGGTTTTAATGGAGCGTTTCCTTTGTTCTTCTTTCTCCCCCTCAGCACAGTACTTTCCACTGCTCTGCGAGACCGGTATCACTGTATTTTACCCATGGGAAACAGCAGCCTGCTTTCAAAGGAACATTCTCTTTGGAAGCACTTTTTATCAGAGACATTTCACGCCCGTTGCATGAAAAAAGCCTGAAATGCCTACTGTTTTGTCAGGTACCAGAAGGTGCCTCAGACTGAAAAGTAATAGCTATGCTCATTGCATGAAATCTCAGTACTTTGGAAAGGCTACAGGTTCAGCCAGCTAGGACACACGATCTGTCTCAGGCCAAGAGTGACAAGAGCCACCTCTGCGTTCAGCATCACATTCCCTAATCCTTCTGGATGGGCTGGGAACCCACTAATGTAGCTATGGATCGTTTATAGCTGAAGTCCTCAGTTGCTACTACACCTGCCAATTACATAAGAAAGGAGCCCGAAATAGCTATAACCCCTGACCCACGGGCGTAACTGCAACACATTCATGGCCCCTGATACCAATGGGACTCTGCCTATATAACAAAGCCCATGATTTAGCACTGGGAGACTGGAAATGAAGGAGAGGCACTAGCTAAAGGAAAACCGCAGAGAAACACAAGGATTTCCAACTAGGTTCCCTAAATACAAAAAGGAAAAAGGATTTAAGGTACTTTATCAGCCGGAATGATTTTGCTGGGAACTTCAAATTAGTAATTTTGTGATGAAAAGATCAGAAGAGGGTAAATAAGTAAATAGGAAATAGACTATTTTAAATCAAATTCATTACCTTTAAAGTTTTAGTTATCAGCTAGCCATTTTAATGAATTTAGAAACTTTTAAGATTTGAAATGTTGTTATTCTAAAGAGTATACCCAATCCTCTTGTCCTAGACTTGTTCATGGTTTAGCTTTTTTTACTGGGGCCTCACTGAAACCAAGGATACTATGGACATGTTGAAAGAAGCAAACTGAGTGTTTTTGGACTAGTGATGGTGCCGAATCACCACAGCAGGGATGTATGAAGGTGNCGTATTTATACAGTGAAAGCAATGATATGATGGCAGAAGTTCCAATAACTGCTTTAAAAAACCACTGATTCTTTCTGCAGGAGATCTTCCTTCTCCGATCAAAAATAGCTCTAACCAGAAATGGAAAATTAGATTTAATTCTTCTGTTTCACATCTAAACAAGAAGTTAACTCCCAGCTGAATTACTCCCTCCTTGCATTATCTTGTTCCAGAGCCAAGGAAATGAAGCTGGTTGCAGCCTTGTGCAGGTACACAGGGTGTTTTAAGTAAACGAAAAGGTACACAGGCAGGGAATACTGAGTTTGTAGCTGGAAATACTTGCATCTGACTACCAGTTCACAGTGAGGCACCAGCCAGTCAGAAAACAAGGACAGAAAAAAAAAACAGTGAAGGCTGGTTTTCTGAAAGGACAATTGTACTATTTGAAACTCCCATCCAGAACACGGCTGCTTTAAAAAGCAACAAAATGCTCTGTCCTCACTTTGAAGACTATAACTTCTCTGTACTTCCCCTTAGAATAAGTGGTCTCAAAAGACCACAGGGTGGCCCTCCCCTTCCACTCGCTCTAGGCAGTGCCCTTAAAACACGAGTAAGACCTTCTACAAAGTAGGAACTGATATGAACACTGTATGCTTCGATCAGACTAGATCATATTTCTCTTGATTGTTTTACACTGTGAGCATTAAACAGATTCTCTTCTACTCTTATTTCTTCCCAGTCCAAACACTCAATAAGGTAATTGAGAAAAGAGAACAATTTCTCAGTGTTACAATGAAGATAACACTCACCTGCACGGGAAATTCTGCAAAGTTGGCAGATGGAAAAACCTCTAAGTGCTGTGATTTATCTATAATGATTACCTAATTAATGTAATGAAACTGTAAATCTTATTACCTTTATGCGCTTTTTTGTTGAATTTGGGCAGTTTTGGGCAGCAGACCTTTCTAGCCTTCCGACCTAAGGGTGACAAAGCATACATTACCAGTGGAGACAGATAATGCAAATAGCTGTATACATACACCAAACAGGTTAGAGTCAACAGACATTTTGAATACCGTCGAAATCCTTGAACGGAGAGATCTGTGAAACAAAGGATCATCATGACTGATTCTTACATCTGTGCATAGCTTTGTCCCTAGCGTGGAACAAGAATTAATTTGTTCTTTTCCATCATTACTAGTAGATATGCCAGATACACTGTGAAGATATCACATGTTGGCAGGCAACACAAGCAGCAAATTCCAGCTGTCTAAACCTAAGAAAGAAACTCTGCATTCTTTTTAGAGTTACATCACTTAATGCAAATATAAAAGATTACCAAGAGGAAAAAAGAGTGGCCATATGCACAGGAGTGTAGAATAACTTGCTTTGGATGGGCAAAGCCGTTTAATTATTCCCTCCCTACTAGACCTAAATAAGTGAACTGTTGATTGCACTTGTCACACTATGTGCTGGACACATTAAAGGGAGAAGAAAGGTTGACTCTGGAGCAGAGGTGGAGTAGAAAGCACAGAGACAGGTGATTTCTCATCAACAAAATCTCACATATGCTCAATGTTTCTGGAAATCCCTGTGACAGAGTCCTACAGCCAAGGCTAGTGATGTTGGCTGCTCTAGCATCCAAGAGGTTTGAGGTTTCTTGTCGCCATCATTTCATTCTGATGTAACAGGTTTTACGTAAAAAGTATATTCATCTTGCACACCCAGGCACTTCTACTTTCCCGTCAGTGTGTTTAAGGATAAGGGACAGCATCCTTTGCACACTTCCTCCCCACCTGCTGACTCAGTGAAGCACCAAATCCCTAGGGTGCACGTTAACACAAGGGGACGTTATAGAATCCTGTGTGTATTCATTTGGGTTTTCTTTGTTTTTTTTTTAGTGTTGCTGTCTCCTGTCCTTCCTGGACAGGCTTCTGCTATGCTCCTGAAGACACATCTAGATATTCTTCAACTTCCTTTGCACTGTCCCTTAGGTTTCTCTCAAGGGGCCTGGGAAACCTGGATAAATAGAAATAGAAAATGCAAAGGGAGCAGAAGGACTTCAGGTACACAGAAGACGACATTGCTCTAGCGTTCATTTCCCTCACCACAGCTCTGGCAAACAGTGCTACCACTCACAACAGACTACGGTAAATGAGAAACTGGGCAGCTGACTTGACCAGTTTGAAGGGCATCTGCCACATGTTTCTCCACACTCGTATTTACACTTAAAGGGATTCTTACGAGGTTTGTAGAAAATATGAAGCATGGCAGATCTGCTGCTCCTGACCTTTGGACATTTAGCTTATTTGTTTTTCCTTATCTCATACTCATTCTCTACATCTCGTGTAAAATAAGCACCATAGAACAATCATGGTGGGTCTCCGAGATTTACAGTATCAAACATCAAATCTAAACAGGTAACTCTGAAAGTTACACCTTTGAATTTTAAGATCCTACTAAACTGTCTCCCTGCAAACCCAGAATGACAGCTCCAGAGGTGTGGCTACAGACAGATGGAAAAAAACTCTGTTTTTAAGATTTAACTGCTCTGTGAATTTGTGCGCTTTGGAATACTGCAAAATGGTAACTGGGTGCTACAAGGTAATACAGTAATTAAAGTGTGGAGTATCAGTGGTAAAAAAAAAAAGTCAAGACTGATTGAAGGTCAGAAGAGCTACTCTCACCTGTTTCACTATTCCCTAAAGAACTTCTAATTTACACCAGTTCTGGTGACCTGACCGTTTCATATTCCCTTGTTCCATAAGGATAGGAACTTTCTCCATTAATGTGTTTCTCACTATTCAGAAAACATATTATTTTTATATTGACAGATAGTTATCTACTAGAAAAATACAACAGGATTTTTTTTTTCAGAGGAGCAGGTTTCAGAACACAGATTAAGGTAAAACTTAATCATGCTGTACTACATGCAACAGGCAGTAACAGAGAGGAAACACTACTTACTGTACAAACCAAAGCATTGATATGCATCCACATTCTGCAGTCTAAGTCTTTTCCTAAATTAATTCTCTCCTTTTTGCAGTTGTCAAGCTGTTTGTTTTCTTTAATTCAAATCAACAGAGAGAACAAGCATTTTATACCACAAAAGGAAAGAATAGGAAAAGAAAGGAGGCAGTTGTTTTAGAAGAACATACTGTACCTTCTGCAGTAAAGGCACTGAGACACAAAAGGACAAACAAAAAGCCACAAAGTGCCAGGAGCTTCATCCTTCCAACTCCTCACGAGATGTCTTCAGGGAGACTGAAGCAGCGTTCTGGTCTGCCTCCAGCGCAACCTTACCTTTTTATAAGGTTGACTGAAAGGAATGCTGTGTTCAGAATGGGTGGAGATTTGGCCTTTGTATTGCACTTCAAGTGGTTAAAAGAAACAGCCCTTCCTATTATGAGAAGCAGTTTACTCAACAAAATCAAGCAGCCGCTAGCAGCATAAGAGAGCGTCCTATCAGCTAAAAAGGAGCACTTGGCTTTGAGGATTGGAGTATACAGTGATGTTCGGATGTAGAGTGTTTGTTCTGTGGTTCGCAGCAGCCTCCTTAGGTGACCTTGTTGTGCTCCTTTGGGTGCTTGGAAAGGCAGAGAGCACAGCTGAAACGAAGCTGTGTGGACAGTGAACTGGAACTGAAAAGGCAAACCAAACTCAAGAGTTTTTAAATCAAAGCAATTACCAATGTGTTGTTAAGATAGTTAACCAGACAGCTGGTTAAGCAGCAGATTTCTGAGTTTATTATTAACTCCTCAGTATCTAATATATCTGGATAATTAAGTCTATTACAGAGATTCCAGTTAACAACCAAGATTAACAAGTCCATCAAATCAACACAGTCTCAAGGTTCAGAGAGCATGTATTAAAAAAAAAAAAAAAAAAGTCTTTCAAGCAGGGATCAACTGCAGAGCTGAGACTCTTAAGTAAGGAAAAAGTTTAAGTTTGGCAGCACCTAATTCTCACAGCTTATTCTGCTAAAATTTGGGTATCAAATACCAGAATACGCTGTGAGCTACTCAGCCTTAAGAGCTGGGAGCAGTACCTGGAAACTGCTCAGACTTGAAATTGCAGCAGCACAGAAGGTCTCACTCTGGTACACATACGTTGCCCCTCTTCCCCTCGCCCCCGATTTTCAAACGTTTTCTATTTCACGTTTGTGGATTTGGCTGGTTTCTTGCACTGGATCAGCAGCCTTCCGAATCAGGTCACCCCTTTATCTACCAATTTTAGTCCCAAAATCTTATTTCTACAGTCCTACCTAGCAATATCCAAATATAGTGAAGATTGCCAATAACTGACAGTCCTTTTTTTGCCAAGGCTGACATTAGCAAGGCTCTCGGATCAAATCACAAACAACACTTGCTACAGATAGTATTATCTTCAAAGTGCTTTATGACCAGCCCTGCCTCACCATTGGCACGCCTCAATCGTTCGGACTGCAGTAAGGTTTTTAGTTCACATCACTGCTAAGTTTCTCAGAAAGTACGTTTACAGTTCAAGTCAACGATTCAGAGAAAAATGAATGGCATCAATGTTGGGTTTACAATCTCAGGCTTCTTTGGAATAGTTGAAACATATGGATGTGAGCCCTC
>RSEF01000006.1:2827652-2842022 GCA_003993805.1 Himantopus leucocephalus
ACAGAAGAGGAAGGTAAGCAGGTAAGACGGGAGATGAGTTGCATAAAAGAACCTCATCACATGATGGCTACTGACATTTCCAGCTATGTTCATTTAATTAAACAGGAAAAGTGTTGGAATGTTAAATGCACTACAGCTGCTGCCAACACCTACCTCAAAAAAAGACACATTTTTCCTCTGAAATATTTACAACAGAATATTGGCAACGGGAGTGTTTACAAAGACTTGTTTTTCTAAACATAGGTAACTGCTTTGTAACTTTACCATCCACCCCAAGCAAGAAAGCATCATGTGCTATTTGGATGCCCCATTTGTTTTCTACTTGGAAGAGGCAGGCTGCTACTCGGTCTCCGCTGTTACAACAATCCAAGCCTTCCAGCTACGGTGATGGGAAACGAGGCAAACCTGTATACTTAGCACTGCACGCCAAATACCCCACAGAGGGGAAACGGAGCAGGTGGTGAGAAGCTCTGCTGTCTGCCCAAGGGAACAGTTTTAAATGGTTTACACTTCTGCCTTTCGGCTTGCGCTTGTATTTCTGGGTTTGAAGAAGCCAAACCAACCACTTGCTTAAAAACTGTTGTGCCAAAAAGAGCACAAAGAACTTTGCCGGATGAGTCTGAAGTATTGCCCACAAACCTCCAAGTCTGCTTGCTACCAAAGCAGGCCACCATTATCGCCACAGCTTTGGCTGAGCGAACAGAAAGATGTTACCTGCAAAGTGGTTTTGGCCCTCCGACCGGACAGGATCACCGATCGCTGCTTCAGAGTGTGGCAGAACAGTCCATTTCTGCATTTTCTCTTTTCCAACCTGTAGAGCATCTGCAGCCTACATACTCTCATCCATAAACTCTCCTTAGTCTATTGTTCTTTGATTTTTAATCTTTATTTCACATAATCTGCCCATAACCTTTGCCATTGCTGGCTGCCTGTGTCCCCTACTCAGCACATCTGTGCCAGTAACTATGCTCATTTGGGTTAGCTTGTTAAATATCTCCTCACCTGGTGTTCATAGTCATCTCCAGTTTCTGCCCTTGAGTCTGTTCTCCTTTCGTACTGCCTTCTTCCCTTCTGCCACTTCCACGCCGCCTCCTCTCTCTGTCATCCAGTTCTGCACCAGTCTCCTTTTTTCTTTATTATGACCTGGTAACAGGTGAACAATATTTTCTGTTGCNTAGGTGAACATTATTTTCTGTTGCAACTCTTAACTGATTATTTTTTCCCACTTAAGCTATTTTTTTTCCACCGCATGAGTCTGCTTTTTGGCAGAAATATTTTGACTTTTCAGTAAAATACAAGTGCATGAAAACTTAAATGTTCTTTTTTTTTTGAACCAGTCTCAAATCATATATATGCTTAGACTCTCCCATCATTCCTCGTGAGAGAGAAGGTTCAAGCATGAAATTTCCCACTCATCACATGAGCTAAATGGTCCATTCAGGATAATCTCTCATAATGTGTTGTGACCAGAAACCTGCTGATGCATACACCAGACTGAAACAAGTTAGCTTTTGAAACCTTGTAAGAAATCAGAGCTCTCCATTGAGAGGCAGGAAGGTTTGTCCCACCATCACCAGTCTCCCCACTGAGCTGCAGCCGCTCTCGCCCGCTGCCAGGAAGCCCACACCCTCCCCGGCCGCAGCGGCAACCCTGTTTGTTTCAAGCGCACCCTCGCTACCTGGCCTATTCATCACAGCCTTCACCTTGCTGTAGCCATGCCAATTCCCATTAACTGCCTTCCTGAAAGCCGTATATTTCAAGACTACTTCCGCGTCCCTCCCCATGACTGCAGATTTCCATTCCCTTCCTTTTTTGTATAAGCAAGCCTTGTGTTCTGCGTATGCCAACGAACACATCCACACACTTCAGAGTGACATGCCTAATTATTGCTGGAAGGCCAAAAGCAGCTCAAGGGTTTTGGTTTATTTGTTGTCGGGGTTTTTTTTTGTCTGTTTGGTTTGTTTTTTTCTTAAACTCACTATCTACTCAGGTGTTTGTTAAAATCCCCTACTTTTCAAGGGGACTTTTAGTATGACAACTATACTAAGGAACACTACAGCTATGGCAAAAGTTGAGGCTGTAATTAAATTAGCATGTCATAGACTGGGACTACAGCAGACTCCCATATGCCTCCACGCACTATGGAAGACATTGACTTAAAGTGCTTCAAATAATCAATTTTAAATTATGATTTTAAAAAGCAGATTTTAATATCCGCTCTTAATCTTGTTTCACTTTTGTACACGTTCATTATTTCCCTAAGGAAATGTTCACCGAAGTCGGTTGATATAACCATAACTGTCACATCAATTTTTACAAAATATGGCCTTTGCCTACAACGCACTACTACATTTTGCGTACCTGAAGGAGGTACAAACACTCCTTCTCACACTCACACAGCTCAGTTCATGCTTATTCTGCGTTCAGTGTTCGTAATTTTAATACATTAGATTTACATACTGGAGAATTAGGTAAGTTTTTAATTTGTGATTTTTGCAAGGCTCTGCTGGCTTAACTCCTGCCCGTACAGCTGAGTGTCTCCCCATTTCCCTGGCATTCATGAGCTCCTGGCTGTTGCGGCAGGATGAGTTATTCTTTGATGTCACCAGCTCTACTCTTCCTCCCTCCCCTATGCAGGTGTTGGTTATCCATTGCCTAGGCTAGGATGAACGCCTGCCTTTACCACAAGGGCTCATTTTTCTTCTTTCCAATATTTATCCCCGCTGCTCCTTTGTAAATCACAGCACAGTGGTAGCAGGGGGGTTCTGGACTCCGTCTTTGTCAGAGCTCTTCCTCTGCCCTATGCCCTTGGCTTATGCCCCAACGGGCACACATTCAGTTGGCTATCAAACACCCACTACCTCGTCCTGGAACTGCATGTTCTTGAAACTGTTCTTGAAAGCGTGTTCGGCTCATTTCTCACACCTGCTAATTTTCCATTTCCTTCATTTTACAGCCACTGCTTCTGTGTTGTTACTTACAGGTATATAAAATGGACAACTGGCACACATAATGATGACTATAAAACTCTGGGACTTTTTGCAGGTCCAGGCATGACTCAATGATATGTAAACAGAATTTGGCTAAAATTCCCCACCTTTTACAGGAATTCCTTATTTTGTCATGTGTGTCAAAGAACGCTAAAGATAAGGCATCTGTTTACTCCGCAATTAAATTAAAATCTGATGCTAAATATCGACTACAACTGACATTTCTAAGGATTTCCATGGTGTTGCAAGTAATTCTACTTTAAATCATGATCTAAATAAGCAGCTGCATAACTTTTAATAATTTACTTCAACTTTTTTTAAACAAGCATGTAAATCTGTTATTTCCCTCAGAAAGCGTTCTTCACAGCCAGCTGGTACAATCAAGGCGGCCAGACCTGACTCATGTACATATTTCCAGTTTGCGCAGCAGAATACAGGATGAAATTTAGATCTCACCTGATGAAAATACTTAATGTAATTAGCTTTGCAGTTTCCATCCAGCTTGTCCCACCTCTAACACTGCTGGAAGCTGTGAGGTAATACGCACTGGCCTTCCCAAAACTATATAATAGTACACCTATAAAACAATAACACTTCGCACACCTGGTGCCTTTAGACAAACTTGAATTGCTCCTCAAAAAAGATGATTCCTCTCTATTTCTGCTGACATTAAAGGGCACGACTTTTTTTTTTTTTTTTAAACTCTTCAATATTTGAAAAGAATTTGGTAAGGCAGCTTATTTCTTTCCTTTGATAAATGATCTTCAGTTTACAACAAACCTAGAAATTCAAAGTGGTTGCCGTAAGTTCACTTCAAATTTTGAAATGGACTCATTTTGAAAAAAAGAAAAATGCATTTAAGTAACCCTTTCACGTAGTATTTAAGTAAGAACTGGATTTTTATTTCAACATTCAATCACCTCAGTGACCTTTAGTCATTGTAGTAACGTGGAGACGGGCTCTTACAACACAGGAAACAGAGTACGTCACTCTGTGACAACCGTTGGTGAAGATGGCTGTTCAGACCTGTAAGCTGGCACTGGAAGGCCAGCTGCTGCGAGGGCAAGTAACCTGCTGGCACAAGGCTCTGAGATCAACCACTAACCCAGCATTTGCCCACCCCCGTTTTACCAAGCCAGAAGAGCCTCTGAACACAAGTGTAACACAGAACTGACACACTCTGGAAACACAAATGTCCCGTTCACACGTGCGCAACATGTCTCCGAGTGATGACTTTTAGATCTAACAACCACTCCTTTGCCAATGATGAATGGGAATAGAGGTTCAGAAAGACATGCTGTCTTTGTTAACTCCTTCAGTCAGTTTTGACCCCATTTGGTCTGCTCTTGCAGACACTGTCACTAAGCTTCTGAACAAGTCTTTAGCACTACTGTAAGGCATTTCTTCTTACTAACTTGTACACAGGAGCTAAGCTTTAACTGAAAGATAGCGGTGAGGATTTTTTGTATGGATGAGCACTCTTGTAATATATTACATATTCCCACTTCTTGCTAGTGGTTCTAACACCAAAAAGAATTAGAGGAAATCTGTTTTTTTAATTGCCATTTAGAGAAATAGCATAACATGGTCTTCTTGGAAACTGAGTTGGCCAAGAAGGAATTTGCCTGGGGTGGGGTGGGGAATAACTTCTGACCACTATTGGGGGGGTGGGGGGGAGATTTAAATATTTAACTGGAAAATCCAAAACTAAATGCAGCTTCCATTAATAATAAAAGTTAGATATTTTAATAAATTGTACAGCGGTCTAGGTATCTATGGAAGTACTGGACTTCTTTCCTAGACACTAACTCACCTCCACTGCAATGGTGAGATAGCAGAGGCATGATAATTTACTTGTCTCAAGGTAACGGATGTTGAGTTACAGGTCTTCATTTACTGAGTGCAAGCCTAAAATCACTGCACCATCCCATCTAGACTAGACACAGGATGGTACGCATCTACCGTCACTACCAATTCACCTTATTTCTCCCTGCAGTGATGGTTCATCCAGAGATGAAGATCACTTTTTCCTCCTAAGCAGTACAATACATCCTCATCCATCACCATCTTTTCTACGAAAAATGATCCCCACAATTAAAAAACCCCCAAACCCAAACAGCAAAACCAAACAAGAACAACTGCATTCCTTAAAGCAATACATCCCTTTAGGATTTCTGAGGAACTTGTAAGAGCAAGAGTAACTTATCCAATTCCTCCCTGCCGCCCAAGACAACGTAATGAAACAAAATTCCAGATATGTTTGCAAATTGTATTTGAGCCCCATGGGAACGGGAAGAAATACAAGCTGAGCTGAAATGCAAAAAGCTCACTCTCCTATCATTTATGGCTCTTACGGAAATGGATTCCGACAAAACTTGGGCTCTCAATAAAAGCTTCAGCAGAGCACTCCTAACTCAAAATTTGATGGGATAGAAGTAAAACCATTGTTGATGAAGTACATGTTTTTTCTTCCGCTCCTTCCTAGTCACATAAATACAACTGAGGTGACAATAAATGCTTTGGGGGACAGAATGTGTTCATTGCATTGAAATAGTGCCCGGTGAACTGGATCATGGGATTTTAGCTCATGCAAGCCGAAACAAGTAGCTGAAACTAAATCAAATGACGCAACATTCTCCTCAGACAAATGTCTCTATGTAGGAGCTGGCAGGAAGAAGTCGAAACTCATAGCGTTAGAGAAATGCAGACAGCCTTAGCCTCTAAACACCTTCGTTCAAGTTCTGGACTTCATATTACCAACTTATTTCGGTTGTGTTAAATGATCAGCATACCCGTAACGTACACAAGATCCAGGAAGAGCCCACAGTGGCTGAGTAACAGCATTCATACCCCCTCTGCTATCCCTGAAACCACCTCCTGTCAGATCAGTACGGACAGGGTTTATCTATGTTTTTAAGAAAGAGATCAACACGCAGATCAATCACAAAATCTTTCCAGAAGCCCTAGAGGCTGACAGCTGCACAGTGTTTTCTGCTTTGGAGGCTTGCCAGCTGAATTAAACGCCTTATCTATTCAGGAAAAAGAAGAAACGAGGTGCCTGCCCAGACATTTGCCATTGTACCGCTTCATTTCCTCATACTAAGTTTTCTGGAACTAAGTATTGGGCAACCAGACTAGTTACTTCATTCAAAAGACCCAATAGCGTCATGTATTCTTCTATCATCTTTCTAAAAGACGAGAAAGCAAAGAAAAAGTGCTTCCTCAACAGCAACGGAGAGTGAAAGAAAGACGAATCCTTTAGAGGCATGGTAAATAGCAAGAGGGATAACCCTTTTTGTTTAGGTGCCCGTGTTTTTCCCCATTCTGGGGAAAGTGACACGCAGTGGGAACAGATCCGATTCCATAACGAGAAGGTTACACAGCTCCTCTCATCACCCTGCCACAGAGGTGTGAGCTCTGGCAGATCAGCTGTCAAAAACAGGTAATTAACATTTCTTGCTTGAACTAGAGGACTGGACTACCACAAGAAGAAAACGCTTCCCTCGTGCATAGCACACTTAGCACTGTATCCAACGTAGAAGTTTTTGGACTGAAGCCTTGCCTTATTTCAGTACGGTATCTGTTTAGAAGCCTCCAACTGCCAGATAACCTGGTCCTTATCACATGTAAGGCCTTGAAAGACTAGAGGGAGAACAGAAATCACGTATGAAACCAGGGGACAAGGGGACCCATCTGTTACTGCATCCTCACCATGTTGCCTGCAAGAAGAGATAATAATAATAATAATAATATCTCTATTATCTCTACATTTAGCAAGACCATTTGCTCCAACTGTTTTATTGTCCTTACGCCACAAGCAGCTGCTTCAACCTGGTTAGAGGAAATTCTCATATACAAAATACAGATTCTTCCTAAAATGACAGGAGCTTTTAACAAAACATCAATGAATCTTATAATATATTAGCATACCACCTCCAGAAATGATTCTATGAAGACCGCAATTTTAAGAGTTTATCTAGTTTCTTTTTGACAAGTGCAAGACGACCCTGGAGCATCCCCTAATTTAACGACAAGAACTCGAACCACTTTTTTCATGATTTTGAGAGACATCCTTTGTGACTTTTGAACACCAAGTATTAGTAATACAAATCTAAGGATGCATCCCTTATTCCCTTGGATGATTCAGAAGTACTTACCTCTGCACTCAATTTCCTTCCCAACCCCCAACTTACCTTAGCAAACTGCAACAGCTTTTTCTCAACTGCAAAGATGTAATACAGCATTTGCTGCTCCTTTCATAAAATTAATGCCTTAAAGAAGACTATTGTACAAATGCCTCAAAATTCCAGCTGACAGACTCCAAAGTCAGAGGTTAGTAGGCTACATAGTAATCTGTGTTTTCATTCCATCTCCTGTCTCCAACCACTCCCCTGACATGCTTCTGTCTTACAATTTTATATATTCTTTGACCTAATTTGTTACAGACTTTTCCTTCTTCTTGGCGAGTCTGAAGATGACCCGTAGTTCATTACTTCTAGTCTTCCATTTCCAGTTTGCTTAAAAACATTTTCTGCCTTCCCACTTCTCCCACTGCATCTTAGGTGGCATTTACAATGAACTTTAGATAATTCTCTGAACTGCAGGTGGAACCGAAGGAGGAGGGACCTCTTCGCTTTTTAATGCCCGTATCTGCTGGAAATACTACACATTCAGCTGGCTTTTTTTTGGTGGAGCTCTTCGTCTCCATTGTATTCACACACTCTCTGCCAAGGAAAGTACTACTCCCACCCAACACCCACGTCTGTCCCACTGCCCCAGTTAGATGCCACCAACACACAGAGTCCAGTGTGAAAGGGCACACGCATTGAAGATCCAAGCATGTTGCTCTTGAAGCAATTCTTGCTGCCTTGGACTAGCTGACTAACCAAGCTGGAAACATCTTGATCTGCCTTTATCAGTATGCGCTACTAACGCAATTGAATCCACTCAGCCACCAAACCGTAGATTCTCAATTTACTGTCTGTAAAACCAACAAAACNTTGCTGCCTTGGACTAGCTGACTAACCAAGCTGGAAACATCTTGGTCTGCCTTTATCAGTATGCGCTACTAATGCAATTGAATCCACTCAGCCACCAAACTGTAGATTCTCAATTTACTGTCTGTAAAACCAACAAAACAAAAAACAGAAAACCTTTTCCACCTCACTCCCACTTTTTCCCCTTGTAATTTATGGATGCAACTATAGTGAATAGTGTTTTTGACAGACCTGCTTCAGTTAACTGATGAAATACTCCCAAGCGCCACTACCGTGTAATTACTAAACAAGACTTTTACACTGTAAGCCTAAAAAAGGCCGTAACTTGACCACGCAGCCCAACCTTCTACGCAATTTCTACCAAAACTTTGCTCCCAGTAACCATTGCACTACTGCATGAGATCCAAAATTGACTTGAAGACTTCAGGAGAACCACAACCCCTGTTAACCTGTTGCAAGTTTTGAAGTTTTCTCCCTTGAACTGTGTTCTTGGGTTCTACCCTATTTTGTCATGACTGCAACACGGTCCTGTTTCTGGCTAATGAAACTTACGATTCCTTTTTTTTCTTATTATGCTTACAGACAAATAGGTATTTCTCCTGTATTTGTTGTCAGTTAGGCATCTATTTAAGCTTCTTCTCACTAAACAATAGTAAACNCCCTTGAACTGTGTTCTTGGGTTCTACCCTATTTTGTCATGACTCCAACACGGTCCTGTTTCTGGCTAATGAAACTTACGATTCCCTTTTTTTTTCTTATTATGCTTACACACAAATAGGTATTTCTCCTGTATTTGTTGTCAGTTAGGCATCTGTTTAAGCTTCTTCTCACTAAACAATAGTAAACATATCTCACTTGAAAACATGAAAACTGTGTTTTCCTTAAATACGAGTTTATTTACTTGAAACGGGAAACCATGAAAATACCTGATTCTTGCTTGCTTTTGTCACTGATTTCTCTCAAGCCCCTTAAAAGTAGTTATTTAAAAAACACACAGCAAAATTCTGTAATAAGTATCTTTACTAAAAGTCAGTAAGGGAATACGATTATGTATAACCCTCTTCAACCTGACTCAACAACGAATCAAAAGAGGAAAAAAAGAGCCTCTTATGACTTGATAACCAACTGTCAAAAACATGGTGAACAAGAGCCCCCTAAGGAAAGCACAAAACGAAGCCAGCAAAATAAATTCAGTAACATTCCTTATTCAAGAAAAAAAATTAAGTTTACTCCTCAGCTAATTTTGGATTTCTGTGAGTTTATACCCTTGTAATAACAACCATTTTCCCTTCCTAGTTTAGAGAAGCGTATGAAACAGGGCATTAAGAATTAGAAGCTCTAACCACAGTGTTGATCAGCTTTCACAGATCTGAAATTTAGGATATAAAGCATCTAATTTCCTTCTTAAAGTATTCAGTGTTTACAAGGAGACCAAAAAAAAAAAAAAGTTCTTCCTCAGCTGTATTTGCTCTTAAAGCTGCTGAGCAAGGCATACTTAATGCACCGCAACACCTACTTAAAAGAATCTCTCCAGTTTTACAATTAGACCTCTTCAATTGAGGAAGAAAAACCCCCAAAATAAATTGCTAACAGTAACATCACCCTAGTAAGTTCTATTGATAAATGTAAACAATTTCTTAGTTCTAGAAAATTTTCAAGTTGTCTGTTTGCATTCCAAGAGTAGCATGACAGGAAGCCAGCACAACCTGTCAGACAAACGCTCTCCCTGAAAAAATGGGCAGCTGCTCTTGTACCTATCAAGCTACCACATTTGAGAATTTCATCCCTCCCCAAATTAAAGCTGTCTTAAGATAAATTCTCCACTTACGACCTCAAATGTAAAGGAACAACTCTTAATCTTGTCTTTCCCTTTTTAGAGGCCCGCACTAGATAGCACCAAAGTATTTTCCTACTGATACCATCTCATCCACAGGAGTCAAGCCACATCTTTTCAGAAGACTGAGCACAAACAAGGGCTCATGCTTCTTCAGGCACTATTTAGCCTGGTTTTTCTTAAAAGGCTATTAGACCTTCCCGTTGGCCTCACTTTCCATGCAAACATCTGCCTTAAGTAGGGTATTGCGTTCTACACCTCACCGTTTCAAACAATCCAGGGTCCCTCTCTTGCTCATAGTCAACCTCTAAAACTTTGTCCTCAGAATCTAGACAAAAAAGAGTTTTGCCCAAGTTTTCTTTTATTCCAGGCACAAATATTAGTATTTCCTTCTAAGACAGCTTCCTGTAGATTTCAGAATTTGAGGCCAAGCACACTGCTGTGTTCAGCTACAGCAACAGCATGTAGAAATTAAGCATATGAAATTGCTTAAAGATAAAACCCTCTGAACAGGCTACTTACATTTGACACGATCCAGAGATTTCTTCCATTTAAGTACTAGATTTTCCTTCAGCCGTAACAGTGCTAGGAACTAGATTGCACCATATAATCTTTGTGCACAAAGGAGTTGCACTAAGGTTCTTCACAATCCGCTGTTTCTTCCCTATGACTGAAGGCACTAAAAATACTACAGTGTATGACAAGACATAAAAGCAGCACTGTCTGTAGTCAGTAGCCCACAGGTTACACTAACAGAGCCACTTGAAGCAAGTGTAGATCAGCATCTTCCATTGGGAAACATCCCCCAAAACATGCTAGCCAGTGAAAATGGAAATCATCTTTACAGATTTTTTTTTTTTTTTTTTAAACAGAGGAATATGTACTCTCTTACAAAGGAAACTGTACTTAAAAAATATAGTACTCTTCACTAAGTTACTCGTACAGCGGTACTAAAATATTTCTATTAACATAGGGAAAGCGCGAGCAGCCAGCTTGTGAGGCTAGAATTTTATTGTTCCGTAAGTCAATACATAAACATAGCATATTTACCAGAAATTGAAAGTCTGAGTTGTTGACATTAGCTCAAAAACTTTCTTGTGCCCAAGAACTCACTTTTTATTCCAACAAATAGCAATAGAGTTTAGCAAGTATAAATTTCTTAATATTATATCAATTTCACTGATAGGGAACATTTCTTTTAGACCAAGCTAAACATACCAATTTGGAGAAGAGTTAGAAACAGACTAAAACATACAACAGTACGGTAAATTTATGATACTTGGGTTTACAGCAGGCCATCCTCAATTCCCTTCTGTGCCAGCTGTACAAGCTTCTAAGAGCTGAGCACTAGGAGCTCTTCTGAAGGATGAGGCTTCATCCACAATACTGAAATTTAGTCATTGGAATAAAGACAAACTTCTATTGCTATTTAACAGTTTGATAAATCTAGTATCAAAAAAATGTAGCTATTCTATCCAGTCAACATGAAAGCAAGAAGTTCTCACGTGTGCTCCAGAAAGAGACTAAAGTTCATATGGGACAAATACTGCATAGTTTCCTCATCTCGTCTCCTTTAAACTTTTTAGTTACCTCACCTACCAAATCCAATGCATTTCTGACAATTGCTTAAACCTTTCTGAAATTTCTGCCCAGGTAGAAGTCATTACTGCACTTAGTGCCATATCCAATTTGTTCAATTCTTCTTAATGTGTCACTAAAATACCATTTATGGCATCTTAACTGAAAACTGCTGCATCTCAACAGCATTTCATGAAGTAGCTCTGCATATGAGGTACCAGTTTAGAAATTACTTCCTTTACTTCCTGCAGTAACAGTAAATGAAAAAAAAAAGAAAGTAATTTTGAACTGCTGTCAAACCCATTAAAAAGCAGATAGACTATTTTACTCATATATTAAAAATAATTTACTTTCCCAAAATACTGTACAATTAGAAGCAGTTCATACTATCTTAAACACAGAGCTGGAAAGTGTTTGAAGAAAAACTAGTAAGTCTGAATCACATTGCACTGAAACGATATGCTGAAATGCTTTACAACTCTGACTTGCAGCAAAACTGCTTGTAACCATGATTTTTTTATTTAGTATGTGCACTAGGCAGGCTGTCAGAGAGCTGGAAAGAGGGATCTCAGTTTACTTTCTCCTGCCACCTCCACCACCCGCGAGCATGGTGGCCACCCGAATGAAGATATTCAGTGTATCTGTGTAGATACCCATGCACCTAGGAAAACAGGAAATCAAAGTTAATATTGAACAAAAATAGTGTTATTTGATGTTTCACACCATTACACTTCATTTTTAAAAGCTTTCACGAAGCATCTGTAACAAAACCCAACTATGATTGTCCTCAGTGCTCATTATGTCAAAAAACCCCTGCGTTTTTGTTCTACCATCTCTGCCAGCAGGAACTGGTTACAGAAGTCTTAACAGAAAGTATACTGTTCTCATACAGTAGCACTCTACTTTTATGCTTATGTACTTTTATCTGTTTATCTCCCAGAATTTTGAAGGTCAGTATTATTCTATTTTAAGTATAAGAAACCAGAATGAAGGAGGTAAACAATTCAACTAAGATCAGACAGACAACGTTTACAAGTAAGCTACCTGTTAGTCAGACTTGGTCTTTACTCATCCTTCTTCCCCTATCTATCGGCACTGTTGAAGCTTTTTTATTTAGTGACAGACTAGTAAATATTAAGTGACTATGAAAGACTTAACGTTTTTTGTCTCAGCTAGTAACTGACAGGTATTTTCAGAAAGCAGCTGTAAGTTCTCCCAGTAATGCCTTAGAAAACAAAAATACTTTTTAGAAAGTACTGCTGGAAGCATATGACACCACACATTCAATCCCTTTTCTCTAATTTCAGGCAGATGATTTCAGTTTTAACTCCGCTAGTTATCTTCACATTGTATTTTTAAACCCTGTGATTCTTCGCATTTAACAGCAATACACTTTTGAGCAGTAAACAGAAGGTCTAGCTGTTTTGAAAGCATACTTCAATATAGCTTGAAGCAAATTCTTACACTGATGTTGAGATCAGCTGTGTTAACTCAGAATACTTACGCATTGATTGGATCATATTTTGTTACTCCATAATATGGAATAGTTTCTGCACGCTTAATAACATGCTGCGTATCGTAGAGCAGGAACATGCCAAAGAGTACCAATCCACCATAGACAGCTACCGAATACAAGCCAGCACCAAAAGCAGAAGTAGGAGGCAAAAACATGGATCCTAGAAAAGAAGGTACAGTAGTGTTAAAGAAAGTTAGTATGTGTATCTGCTACTCTGAGTTGGGTCAAACTTCAGTTGCTGTAGCACACGTTTTCAATGAGTATTCAATTCTCAATTTGTGGTGCATTTTTGACACCAAGAGCTTTAATACGTGAGCTGAAAATACAACATATATAAACCGATCCAGTAATTTTGAACACACTAGGGAATCACGGGTACATTTTTCCACGTGAAAGTACTTCTGTGCCTAGGACTACAACACCACCTAGAAACATATAAGGGAGAAGAACAAGCGGATCAAGAATTAAGACCATGTTTACTGCCTTCCCTAGTCACTGGCATTAACCAAAAACACAAGCTGCCATCAGCAGTTTGTCAGATTAACACTTGCCAGAACTGTAACTTCATGTTTGTTTTCAAGAACAAATTTAACAGGTTGTTTTCTGCTGTTCTAGCATTGCAAGGGGTATTTAAGGCAAATCTTAACTGGACAGACCAGTCTGCAATTAAACGCAAACTGCACCTTAGGAGCTGAAGTTTATAACCTACTATATCTGACAGTATTAAAACAGTATTTTACCAATTGAAGAGGCAAGAACAAAGCCTAAGCCGATTCCAAGTGGTCCTCCCATGTTCAGAAATTTTTCACTTGGAGCACACATGGCCACAGTTGAAAGCCCTCCAACGATTCCAGCAGTATACCAGGCAGCTCTGATCAGCAAAGGACCACCCAAGAAGGCTAGAGGAGCCACCACTGCACCCATGACACCTAGCCAAAGGAAAACAAAACAACATCTGTTAAGATTTGCAACAGTTCTAGTAAAAACACCACCTGCCAAAACAATTTTTTTTTTCTTTTCCAGTCAGATAACGTGGCTCAAACTAATCTACCTACATGACAAAATACACACTTGATTACTCACCTATCTAGAAGGGAGCACAAAAATAGGCAAGCTCAAGTTCCATGACCTACTTTCATCTAGCTCTGGAGAGTACTTCAGGGAGGTGGTCTTTGGAAGAAAGGCTAACAAAAGTCAACATATTGATCTATTCAAAACAGAGCTGGTAAGAGATACTTGGCACAGACTAATCAACGACTCAGTAGCCATAGGAGCACTCACTGTTGAAAAGCAAGACAGACCTCTACTACAACAGTCAGGCAAGTAAGTCAGACTTTTTGCTAGAATCTTGTATGAAACCTCTATCTAGCCCGTAATATCATGTTAGGTTGTTTAACTTAATAACAATCACTAAAATAAACACAATTTCTCCTTGGTAGAAATCTTAGCTCTTGA
>RSEF01000006.1:2864901-2876904 GCA_003993805.1 Himantopus leucocephalus
AGTAAAAGATGTAATAAAAGACTTGTATAATTTTTCTTTGTAATACGCTTGGTTAAGAGATTTTTTTTGTGCAGTTGGGATCCATTAGTATTGACAAATAAGTCAAAGCCACAAAAATACACAGAGGGAAGTTTCTCGTCAAATTCCACATATGCTCTGTTATGGGAGGCTGCTCAGGTGGTGGTCTGAATGGCTGGCTTAGGTTTTCAGAGGAAATACACATACACAGACATCATTTGACAGATCCTTGCCCTATTCCCTTCACATTCAACTGGAAACTAGAGTAGCTGCCTTTATATAACACACAAATTAGATGAATTGTGATGATCATTCAGTTTCGCTGTACCACAGATAACAATCAGACAATTCGTTAGTTTAAGAGGAAAAGGCACAAAAGAGCGTAACACTGGTCATTCTACATTAATGAACAAGTACAGTGCAGTGAGACCCCAGCCTCATTTTTACTTACAGTATCCTTCAGAATCCGAACCCGGACCCACACAACCTGAGAGACACGAGCACAAAGTTAATCTGATACTTTGCTTTCCCTCCCGCCCCCTACAGTTTTGCATTTTGTCCCAAGCTTCAGAGCTTGCCCTACCAATTTTGCTCTGTGTTTCAAAAGTCCTTCAGAATTTCTGCAAGCAGAACTTTACAGCAGCATTCAAAGCTTCCCTTAATTTCCAGAGCTGATCAGGAGGGAGGCTGGCCCTGCAGGTATTAACTGGCAATTTGGATTAAAATGCCTCATTTAAAGAAATTATTCCATGGATGAATGGTTACCTTGCAGGAAAAGAAAAATAAACCGAAGGACCATTGAGCTAGCATATGTTTGTGACCCGCAACAGAAGATCCCTGGGAATAATTGCAAAAAGCAGCAGAAAGAAACCTACTTTGCAAAAGCAGCAGGATGAACAACAGGCATATCCCCGCTTTGATTCCAGGGGAGATTTGGCCCAGAGTCTTTCCTCCTTACTGGAGAGAGCTGTGAGAATCTGTGCTTTTATTTTAAATGTGTAGTCATCAGGAGGAAGGCTGGAGACCATTTCAACATTAAAATTAAAAGCGAAGCAAAGAATGAGTAACATTCAGAGGGTATGGTTTTCCATATTCTAATACAGTTTCCCCTTTTCACTAAAGAAGTGAGGTACAAGATGAGGGAGTGACAAGGGCCAGACTGTTTTTCAACAAGTTTACTACTTAAGTAGACATAGCACAGAAAATGTTCATTCCCATTTTGAAGGATGTTTAATTCAGGAACTAAAAGATTCAGTGATTTGTTCAGTGGGAGCCTGTTCTATAAAGCAGGAAAATACTCCAGAAATCTCATGCTCATCCCCTCTTTCTCCACGATTAATAATATTAACCTGTTAAAAATTTACAAATTGCTTTTCAAGGGCACCTGCAAAATATCTTGGCTTCCATCTATTTTTTAACACATATGTGAAAGGAAACAGTTTCAACACTGAAATGACAAAATCCTGTATCAAGGACGTAATTACAGAGGTAACTTGTAGCTACTTTTTATTAGGCTTGTCAGATCCACACTTGCGGGGCTGATGGGCCAAGTAAAGNGTTAGGCTTGTCAGATCCACACTTGCAGGGCTTATGGGCCAAGTAAAGACACATAATGTCATTTCAGATCTGCGTCTTACCTGAGCTCTGCTCCCCAAAATCGAAGCTCAGAAACTTGGTTCACAGAGAAGAGTATCTTGGTATGGCATAACCCATGTGTGCACCATTGAAAACCAGCGCATGGTCTACCCCCGCTGCAACAAGTGGACAGGAACTTCTGCAACTTTAACAACAAATGCTTCTCAAAGCAGTGACGTGGCTGTAGTCACATACCTCTTTTGCCCTCCTTTTAAAAAAAAAGGGAAAAGACAATCTATTTTAAGCTACAATTTCCCATGCCTGCTGGAAAGGCACCTGCTACCTCATTTGGAAGGTCCAATCAGGTGCAGAAAATTGAAAAAATTTCCCAGGTTTCCCAACACAATTAATCTCTACTGAATCTTCCTGATTAGCTTATTTTTGTCAGGTAATTAAGAACTTTACCAAATTACTCGCATGCTCAGGTTATAAATGTCATTTATTTCATAAGCCCTTTCTCAAAACTGCCAAATAATACTAAAAAGGTGCCACAGGAGTGGGTGGATGATGAGGACATAGTGGAATAGAAAAAGGCAGACAACTTCTGAAGGAAAAGTGTGGGGAGTTGAGTGCTCCAGACACGTAACTGAGGAGAGAGGAGGGAAGGAGGAACCAGGGAAAGAGAAACTGCAGAGCAAGAGAGGGATACAGTGGAGGAAACTGGAGAGAAGAGAGAAAACACGACCTGGAAAGGGAGTAAATAAGACAACAATAGGGTTTTCCTAGTAGCGCTGCCCATGCTAGCCAACAAAACAAAAGGGGTTGCTTCAAGCTCTGCAACTTCACGTTAATTATGCCTGTAACCATCATGCCCATTTTTAAATAGAAGGCCCTGTTTCCCTTTTTCCCACCCTCACTTACACTTCTCCACTCAAAGCGATGCTTCTCCAGACTGGGACTGACTCTTTATAGTGCCCACAGAGGCCTCCATCTCAGTCAGTGACTCTAAATGCTACGGGGCGGCAAATTACAGTAAGCAGGAGAGAAAGACAAAAAAGAACTCCTAGTCCCAGGGCTTTTTCCCATCCATGTATATCATCTATCTTTTTTAATAATACATTAATCCATTAAATAGCGATTTAAGAAAAAGAAATGCTCTTGCTCTTTCTAAAGCAGTTTACACAATGGACATTTTTTTTCTCTGACCATTTCATTGCTCTGTTTATGGTTCTTTCACCACCTATAAAACTCTAACTTTTTAAATAAAACACTTGAGTTCCAGTGAAAGGCGTTTTATCTCCTTAATGAATACAAATGTCTCTAATCCACTTTACAAAACTTAAAATAAAGCCTATAAATGTACTGTGGGTGTTTGATGATGTTGGTCTCCTTTATTCATCAGGTAATACAGCACTGCAATGTTTTTTCACCTTGGGTTTTAAACTCCTCTCTCCAGACCTTAATTGCTTGCTGATGGGCTTGGGATTGCAGTCCTTCTCCCCTCCTTCCTGCCTGGCAGACTTTCACCAAGCTGGATGCTTTGGGAAATATTTCGAGACCCGTGTTTTCAGAAGGGAGGCTTCAAAATCAGGACTGCGTATCACTGAGCGTTACTGCTGCTGTGCGCGACAGCATCATGAGTGTAGAGCATGTTTGCATCCTAGAAGATCCCAGAGCAGGCATGCCCTGAGCTGCAGCTGAATGTTTACGGCCAGCTTCTGCTCTTCACCGACCCTTGGGCTTAACTCTACAATGCCCTATGTCACAAAACATATGGCATAAAACCTAAATCAGTGCTGGTTGCCTGGAGTCCCTAAGGGCTCACCCAGCCACCACAGTCTCTGGTGTCCCAAGCTTGGCCCCTTGTGGTGGCAGTGAGGAACTTGCTGCGATATCTCCACTCTTCCCAAGGGCTGCTACACCTCTCTGCGGGATGATCCGACACATTCATCTTAATAGGCAGGAACTTGGGTACTGGGTATGATGCTTCTTACATGTCTAATCTTAAGCTTCCCACAGTAAATCAGAGGCACTATTTTGAAATACTTTTCTTTGAAAAAAGTAAACAACAAAAAAGTCTCTCATATGAGTTGGAAAGATAGATTGGACCTGCATCAACTTAATTGCCTTTATTTTTCCCTCGAAAACCAGATCAGAGATGTGCTGCAAAAAAATGAAAATTTAAGGTGGAAGATTAGCAATAATCTCTGTCAAAATCAGCTAACTTTGAGTTTAGGAGGAGGCTGTGGCTCTGCAGTTTTGCAGAGTGCTGCAAATGCTCTGCATGTGTGCACACCTCACCCGCTGGGGCAGCTAGCTCACATTTTCCTCCAGAACTGACTTGTAGGGGCATTGCTCATCTCCTATCCCCCTCAACACGAAAAAAATCCTGCATGCTGCTGGATCCAGGACCTAAGTAACAGGGCTCCATTACCATTGCAGCATGTATTTTGAAAGCCACCCTGAAGCCAGCACATTTTTCTGACTTACAGATGTTGACTCCTATCTTGAGGGCAGAGGGAACACACAGTAAGTACCACCAAATGAATTATTAATTGCTTAGGTAAGAGAATGAGGACAATTCCATCCTGAACTCCACCAGGATCCCTCAGGGCTCTCTATAAGATATTGATAAGATGGACATCAGATTCTGGAGCACTAATATATTTGCAGAGTTAACCAAAGGGAAATTTAACTGTAAAAATGTTGTTGCAAGGACAAATTTCATGTTGTGAGATGCAAACATTGCTAATTATTTTACTGCCTGCATGAAAGCAGTGCTTCTGTGAGACAAAACAAGCGGAAGCGACACTTTTGTCAACCAGAAAGGAGTGATCTGTCAGCAAAACCTAAGCTAAGAGAAATGGAGAAAGAAATTACATTTTGCCAGTGCCTGTGAACTGAGTGGGGGCAGTGAGATATTTTTAAGTTTAGTTTTAGTCGTAACATGCATTTCATCAAGCTGCCGGAGAAATCTTGAGTTTTTGTTCTCCGTCTTTGATTTACTCCCCTCTACAGAATCACTGTGTAAATCTCCGCTTTTAGCGGCCTTGAAGACAAAGTCACACGACTGAGAAATGGTATATTGCCTAAGAAAGGTAGTGCATCATGAAAGCTAACATATCTAATACCCTGCTGAGTATTTGATTACAGGTTACAAATGTGCAGTGACGCTAGGCAAAAGTTTACTGATGGATCCTGCCCCACGGTGAGTTCTCTCCTATTTCCCTAGAGCTGATCCACAGCTTTAGCACTGCAGTACTGTCCATGCAGCTGAAAAGGGAAAACTGTGATCCCTCTCTCATTCTCTTCCTCAGAAATTAAAACCCCCACAATTTGCTATGCTCAAGTTTAGTACTTTTTCATATTTGCTGACAACAACTTCTACCTGCAGGAAACCAAAGACGAAAAGACAGTTCTGAGTGAGATAGCCGATTGCACTCATGCCATCTGCATGATATTCCTACCATTTTTCCCTCCTCCTTGCTGGGTGTGAGCTTGCTAAAGCTTCTTCAGCTTGGGGTTGACCTCTGGTAGGTGCTATGCGAGCATAAAAATGATTTGTACGTGGTCCAGGAAAGAAGCAAGCACATAGTATGCAAATCGGTGGTAGTTCTCCCTGCTTTGTGGAATCATAGAATATTTCAGCATCTTCTGTGTTGGCTTCCAGCATACACTGGGTGCAATGAAAAATGCCAGAAAAGAAAAACTAACCATTGACAATCCAAATGGAGAAGATGGAGCATTTTTATTCAAGTCTGCCACCAATGGCAGGTGAAATACAGAGAAATACATTTTGGAACAAGATTCCTTTTTCAGTGTTAGAAGACAATAACCTNATAACCATTGACAATCCAAATGGAGAAGACAGAGCATTTTTATTCAAGTCTGCCACCAATGGCAGGTGAACTACAGAGAAATACCTTTTGGAACAAGATTCCTTTTTCAGTGTTAGAAGACAATAACCTTTCCCCATTTCTTGTCACAAAGCTGGGGCCTGTTAGGCAATGACTGGATTAGCATGCTGTGAAAGTAGCTTCCATGTTCCAACATTAACATTTTTTCATTAAAATGACACCAAAATCAAAAGCACCAACTGTTTTGCCATTGGCCAAGAGTGACCAAAAGATTGAACGTGGCTCGAGACCAGTTGCTGGCGATCAGTGGTTTAGTCACCTCACTCAGCTCAAGCTACTTCACAGCAATTCAGCTTGCAACTATGCCAGATTCATGGTCTCATGTTGTGAACAGAGGTTACTGCTTTGTATATTGCCAGTCCAGTATCTTTCAGTAGCATTAAATGCATTTGAAAAGAAAAGATTTTACTCTGTACCTAAGTACCTGATAGCTACAGCTCTGTGGAAGGACGGCGAGATTAAGAAAAATCAAAAGACTTTATACATAAATGATCAGGAGAAAACCTACTGCACAATATGAGAGATTTTGCCTCTAGAACCGAAAGAATTATTGAGAATAGGCAAACCACCACAGGCGTGTTCCCAAGAGGTTAAAAGGAACTGAAGCAGGCAGGTGGGATTGCAAATAATGTCACTGACATATTTGTAGAAGAGAGGTGAAATTCAGCTCCCAGTCACACACAGAGTAAACCCCAGCCCACAGACCTCTCCTGCTCTGTCCCGGTGTCATGGTTCGGGCCCAGAATCCAGAGGGATGAGGCACAAACAGGACCAATGAGTAGGAAAAGGAGAGAGGGAACTTTGTATGGAAGAGATTTGCTCTGTGTCTGAAGAGGCTCTATATTCATCAGAGCAGCACAATCAGAATCCCATCTCATGACAGCAGAAGTTATAAAAGAGAAAAGATTTTGCCACAGAGCAAAAATGAGGAGGCCTCTGTATCACCCCTGGCCCAGCGGGAAAAGTCAAACCTTTCAACTAGCAGTGCAATTCAACTCAATTAAAGAAGGACCCTAGGCACTGGCAATGTCTGCGTTCTGGAAGTTATCATCAGAGAATTATGGGGTTTTCAGGTACACCTCAAGCACTCTTTGCTTATTGTGGAGAATTAGACTATTTGCATGCTCTTCCGTGTACCTACCTATAGCATTTACTAAGCAATTACGACCATTAACATGATGTAATACATTGCTTCAGAGCTCCAGTTGCTTAGAGAGCTCACAAAGGATCTTCCCTCTCCTCAAGAGCTGCCTTAGAGTGGAGCAATATTCCAAGATGACACACCGGACACTCGGTCTGCCTGCTATAGCTTATGGAAATGTTTTAAGGCAGAATGATTGCTAATCTGCAAAAAGGAAAATAACCTATCACCTAATAAAACCTTTGCTTTTTTTTCCCCGTCCTCTGCAGCACGGACATCTCACTGCTGACCACTCTCACCTGGCAAGAGTGCTGGGTCTTTGGGCCTCTTTTGCATCTCCTGTGCGCAGGCACTGAGGCAACTTCTGAAATGTGTTAAGTATTAAGAAGTAGCAAAGATTTCCAGAAAACCATCGGTGTTTTCTTAGAGGTTTAGGAAACAAGAACTGCCACCTTACCAGTAGAGAATTTTCAAAAACATACAGATCTTCCTGAGTTAAAAAAAAAATAATCTACTAAGAGCTCATAGTTTTTTTCTTACAAAAAGAGGTTTGTCAATAGCCTACTTTTAGGACTTCTAACACTATAAGATAGCCCTAAACAAAACCTGCTACTGGTGTTAACACTCATCACTCACTGAGGACTCTCTCACATGCCAGATGGGTATGTCCGACCTTTAATGAGACCATTCTAGAAGTCTTCTGGCCATTTGACCAGATGGCTTTAAAACCTGCAATGAAAGCTTCTATTGAATGGTCCACTTGAGTAATCTACTTACCTACATCTTTAAAAGTATAGCACAGAAAAAAAGGTATGAGTTACAGTAAAATAGTAGTTGTAAAGGACAAACAGTTGGTTTATCACTCTCACAATGAGAGCGATAAACCAACTGTTATTGCTTGATGCTTCTTCCCAGTAAAAAATAACCTCTCCTCACATTAGCTTGAGCGCTTCATTTAATAAAACAAGTAACTAAAAGTGGATTCATCTGCTGTTATAGTTGCCAAACACCCCACATATAAATCCTGAATCTCTCTTCATATAGCAAGGACACAGGCAAGTTTATAATGACCTAATGTCACAGGAATAATGATAATTAATAATAAAAAAACAATTGCCATAAATATTAAGATGTATCCTGTGCTTTCCATTGTCACTTTCCTGATCTTTGTTCTTTTCTGAATTTAGTCCTCTAATTCATCAGTGGGAATTTTTGGCCAAATGGAACTTTGATTTGGTAAAAATGGAAAGGGATTCATCATTGGGTTAACGAGGAAGGACAAAATAAATTGGAGAGTGTGTTTTTGAAGAATTAAAATTGTATCAGTAATAATGACTAGCAATAACAAATGTTGGTTTCACACTAGCATAGATTCAGTAATTTACCTCCTTGTCCTGTGGTTTGTTTTAAGGTTATTAGACCTGGAGTGACTCAAGCAAGCATTCAAACTACAAACCTCATTTCTGTTGTTCCCACAAACTCAGGTTTCAGAGTTTGAATTAAATCCAAAATGGCCTCCTTGGTGTCGGTGGGGTAAAAAAATCACTTTAGTCTGTGAGATGCAGCAGCACCACTGTTGAGGAAACAAAACAAAACCAAACTCACATATATGAATGAGAAATGCAGCATGACAGAATTTCGGTAGTTCTATATGGGAGGATTTAAAAGTAAGGACATTTCTGTTATAGACACGGAAACTCCATAAACTGGACTGAAAATACCAGGTAACCTTGCCAAAATGAAAGCAGTTGACCTACCCCCTCCCTCCCCCCAATACAGGTTGAAGCTACTGCACAGCATGAGTTGTGTTACATCAGTTCATCACTGAAAGCACAGAAATATCTCCCCGACATTACCACTGGGGAAGACGTTAAGCTGCCAACCACATTTTGGCACGGTTTTGTCATGAAAAAACTAAAAGCTTTCCTTTTTAGAGTGGGTATTTTATCATTATGATTGGGTCTGGTATTCCTGGGAAGGGGGGGGGGGGGAAGGGAANTTGCTCTTTTATTAGCTCTAGATCAGTCACTTATGATGGTGACAGCCACACCATGACCAATGCTGTGTCTACTGCTGAAGAGAGCTGTGACTCCTTTTCCCCCTTCTCTCTCCCCAGAGGTAATTTTCAGTGCAGGTAGTGATATGAATAAGGTGAACGAACAGACATTTTATGGATCATTTGTCATAGTTATGCCAAAGCAAGGAAACATCCAACTGCAGTTAAAGAAAGGTAAGAACTTTGGGAGGAGGCTTTAACACTTCTTCTAACTATTTGCTGCATGCATTCTACCTTTCCAGAGCCAGATTTAAAACAAAAATATTCTTGAACTATTTGAAAACTCCTTACGTCCAGGTGATGTATTTATTCCCATTAGAGCTAAAATGGGAAAATAACAAACAAAGCTTTCAATTTCTTGGAGCAAGGGCCAGATATTGAAAGATAGTAAGCAGAACAGTAACATCACAAATTACCGTAAATTGAGTACCTAGCTGTAATTTTCATTTCATTCTTTCCTGATAGATACTGGATTGAATTCGATTATATTTTATGTCTACTAAAGTGGAGTTAAGAGAGACTAAATATGCTGCTCCCTGAAGCAAGCACACAACAGTTAGGATAGGGAACAGGCTGTTGAGGTTGCATGTATCCATCAGCTATGAGCACACCAGGAAAGTAACAAATGAGTCAAGGTTTCTGTCTGTTCCTGATTGTACCCTTGATTCCCTATATGACTTTTTAAAAGTCATTTACAACACGGGTTTTTGCTAAGAATTTCGGTGTGTGCACACTTGAAGATCCCCTAAGTTTAGACATCAGTGCAAATTAGTTTGTCATTACTGGAACTGCCAAGTAATTTAGGAGATACAGACACCGATTACAGAAAAAGAAAAAAGATGTCAAGTTTAGCACATCATCACCATTAGTGTGCGCTCCTTTTCAGAACAGACCTTCTCAGAGACGTAGCTTGTTCATCCATTTTTTAGTGTTCCAACGTGCAGAAGAATAATAACATCTCCTCTATGGGTAAAAAGCAGGGGCAGCAGGTTACTATGTCAGGTTCCTGCAGTCCTCAGTGCTGGGAACAAAGAAGGGTATGTGTGAACATAAAATTGTCTTTGCAACTAGCTACTCATTTTACAATTGCAGAATTTTTATGTGATTACTTGGAATATACCAAGTGGTGTCATACACATCAATAATTCTAAAATATCTCAGATGCCTTTTATTCTAAGAAACATCTATTACTTCTAGCTCAAATCTACCTCCTGCTCCAAATATCTTGTACCTTATCCTTACTGAAGAAGCAGCAGAACTACATGTTGATGGCCTGAGCAACAGAAAACGTGGCCTGCAAAATTTTAACCTAAGCAACCCAGGACAATGAATGGTCAAGACATCTGTTGTGATGCTTCTGTTGACCAGGAACCAGATCTTCTTGATGATGGCTCACCTGGCTTTGAGTATCCTACCTGAGGAGGATACCCAGACATCCCATTTAGGGCACTCAATGCTAGAAGAAGAATCTCTGCTATCACTGCATGAAATGGGGTAAGAAGGCATTTAAGAAGGAGGTATAACGGGAAGAGAAAGAGGAAAGAAAAAAAGTGAAAGGAAAAACATTTTAGAGTATCAGGTGGATCACCTTTCCAGTGACATGGTCCCCAATTGCTTCTTGAACTCCACTGCTCCCCTTTTAGGATCGGGTTCAGTTGTACTCTCATCTTTAGAGCCTGCTGCTTCTCCTTTGTGAGGGGAAACACTATGCGGTGCACAGAAAGAAGTGGTGATATAACCCCACGCACAGGAGTTAAAAAAAAAAATAAAAAAATCAATGCTCCAAGCTCTGCATTTAACGATGGCTGTATTTAGTCATAGGTTGGAAAAGGTGAGGACAATTTGGGTCCAATTTTTCTTTACTTCAAACTCCAGGCTCCGTTTTAGGCTCCACACAACATCCTTGCCTGCATATCGTTTCCCAATATGTTTCATCTGGCAGCAATGCTTTTGTTCACACTATTGTGCTATACGTTCCTAAACACCTGCGACTTCCCTCTCTTGGGGGTGACTGCACTTCTGTGGTGGGTGAAGTGATTCTCCTACCCAGGGTAACCTGTAATCAGCTGTTCCTCTTTCAGAATGAAAGATGATATATAAATGTAAATGGTATTACAGTGCCTGTCTTTCACTTACTCTTGCAACATGGGAAAACATGTTTTCTTACAATACATTTCATCTACGGAAAAAGCACTTTCCAAGACATCTTTTACCTTGCTGCTGACACATATTAGCATCTAAAGCAGAAAAGCCCTCCATTATTAATTTTTAAATAATGAAAACACTATTCCTTCTCAAAACTGTCACCTGCTATAGATCTTAATCAGTTTCAGGCCCATTATGGCAATGCCTGCTGCAGTGAAACAGGGTTTGGAAAGAATTTGTCACCCAGGGAAAAGTTATTTTCTTTTCTGTGGGATCCACAGCATTAAAAAAATTATAGCAGCATATGCCCTCCAATATATTTTATTGAATGCTAAATGTTAGAAATATACATAAACCAAATTCTGGATAGTTTTCAGCTCCCCATTAAAGTTCTGCCTTGGAAGCATTACGAGGGCAGGCTGCCAGATACAAAGAGAGTGGATACACTGTTAGGAAGGACACAATCTTTTATTGTCTTTTCCCTTTACAAAGTGGTTGCAGTCAAACGATGCGTGGCTGCTGGCACTTAAACAAATGATGAAGCAGACACTGGGGAGTTTTCTTTTTGTTCTAAATCACCTTGCACTGTCTCCTTCACTAGTTAGCCATGAACATTGTCATAGCAGATACATCTCTGAGACTCCTTTGGTCTCATTTGTGAATGAATTTTCCCCCTTTAAATTTCTTGTTCATTTCAAAAACATCCTACAGAAGAACAACCTATAGAAAATCAGGTATTTGCATGGATGTCGGTTGCTTTGTTGGAAGTTTCCTGTGACGTTCATGGGTCCTCTTCACCCATCTTCCTCACGCAGCTCACTCTTGCAATTGGCAATATCAAATCTGAAACCCAACTGTGCATTCTCAAGAGAGACAGAAGGATGGCATCTCTGAGACTACAACGAATATTTGAAATTCTATTGCCTGTCATCACAGCACAACAGAAGATAAAAGTAGCATTTGCCATTGTGCCAGCGGCTGGCAGAGTAATCCCGGATAAATCATCTCATTTCACTCAAGTCATCTTTCTTAGCGCTTGAAATGGGGGATGATAGTTCCCATATTTTTCAGCCAATTTTGAGAGTATAAGATCAAAGATGCTCTCAGCGCATATAAAAAATAGTTCCTACACCAACAATTGAAAACCTTAA
>RSEF01000006.1:2877004-2939063 GCA_003993805.1 Himantopus leucocephalus
TTCTTTTGGTGAAGTACCTCATTCTTCTTTTTGATTTGAGAACTGTTGAAAACATCAGTGTGTAACCAAACCTCTAAAAAGATGAAAACAACTGTGCAAGCAAAGACATTCAAGACCAGTCTCCTTCCTTGTATGACCACTGTGCACATCCACACAAATAAGAAAGGGACCTCACATTTATATACATAAATACACATCATTCACATATTTATACATAAATACTTCACATTTACCCTATCTCCTTCCTTTTAGATAATAACTCAAATAATTTGTTCGATGTTTTCTTCTCCTCTTAGCTTTTAATTTTTATAAATACTTTTTTTTATTTATTAACCATTTTAAGAAGATCCTAAAGTGCTGACAACTGCTGGCTCCAGCCTTCTGAAGAAGATGGCCAGACGCGTGATGCTGGTGTGCAACAACATGACCCTTTCAGGCACCAGGAGTCTCCTAATGAGCAGTAGCAGGCAGCAACATCTGCCTCTCTAGATCCAGAAACAGAAGGTAAAAATCTGCTGCTGAAGAATTCTTTGTTCCAGATGGCAAAGCAGTACCTCTTTCCTCCTCCCAGACACTTCGCTGGCCAAGAGGGGCAGCACCCATCACGCAGGCTGGTTTCTTAAAGGAGGCAGAACTTCAAAAGAAGCCACACGAGAGGAACAAGGAAAGGAGACCAGAGGAAGGCCGCCTCTGCTGTTGGCACTACTGGCTCTGTTTCTGCCAGAAACATTGCTCCAGTGAGCTAAATGCCTTCTCTGCTGCCCCTGGTCCCCTGCAAAAGCCTCTCTCCCCCCGGGTAAGCTCCCTCTTTTTCTTCCCAGCACATAGCCTTGCTCAGACAAGCAACACCCTGCAACAACTGCCGTTCTTACTGCTGCCAACCAGACGGCTCTGTATTAGCACAAACACCTTTGCTGCCATTACTGCAGTTCTCTGACCTCACATTTCTCCTTGACAGGGTGGCAGCAGAACCCACGCCACCTCTTTGCTGTGAGTGCACTTCGGTAGCTGTTAGTTAGTACATGCCAAGGCACTTCCAGCCCTACGAGCACTTCTTTCTCCGGAGCACCCCATGTTCAGAGCATGGTCTGTGAGCAAAGCGTTCCTAGTCAAGCCACTTCTCTGCTGCAGATGCATCTCTATGGCCATCTTTGCTCTTCTCTCATCCTCGCCACTGCATTGATCACAGCGTATTTCCTTCAAGAGAGATAAGAGCTTAACAGCCTTCAAGCTAAAGGAGATAAAAAAGTCTACATCTGCTGAAAATGTGGCCCTTTGTCAGGGAAAGTGAGTTATCACAGATTCTTCCTCACCTCCAAATATCTCTGCCCACATGATGCAAGTTATAAGTAGTTATAAGCATAGGTTTTCCCTAGCAGCTAAAACTACAGAGAGTCTTAACTTCTTTTCCTAGTTGCTCTTACTGTTTGTTACTCATTACTAATCACACTGTTTGGAAATAAAGTAGGCCTTAAAACTTATATGCAATACATAGCCGTGCCAAAATTTTAAGTACACAATCACTTAAAATATACCTAGACGTCTATAAATCACGGGAATAATACTGATCCCTAGGTAGCTGTATGAACATATATTGCACCTCTAGAGAATGCATATGGCTCCAAACTCATTTTCCAACAATATTTGTACTCACAAATGGACTTTTGCTAAGAATCAGGGTAGAAAGGGTATGTCTACAAAGGAAACACAAATTTGCTTGCTTTCTACCTCACCAAAATTTTGACGCACGCAATATGTTATTTGTAATCAAGCTCTTTTAATAGTAAAAAGCAAAAAAAAGTAATGATCAAGCAATACCACACTTTATAAACCTTTTATATATCACTTGTACTGTACACTGGTATGAGTTTCACACCAGTAAGACTGAATGCACTAAAAATTCCTTGCTCCTGACTTACACCAGCATCACATTCTTATCCTCAGTTTGCATTCTCTTAAAGGTTACAAAGATGCAGACAAATACAGACATACTACAATTTTCTATGCTGATGGTAAAATACAAGCAAAACAATTTTGTTTACATGTGAAGGAAATGTGTCCTAGAGGATACCTTTACACTGATGCTCACTGTTCTTTAAGGAGCTCTTTACCAATACCTTGCATTTCCTCAATTGCTCAGTTGGGCTCTATTAAAAAATAAGTATCTATCTACTGCAAAGTGTGGTTTTCTATTTAACAATACTGGATTTTAATTATCTCTTCCTTTATTCCCCTTAATTTTAACTATCTTATTGTTTATCTTGATAAATTAACTTCGTTTCTCCACTTACATATTATCTCTCCAGCTAATCATTATTATGCATTACTTTCTACTTGTACTAAAGCTACCTTTTTGACTTCCCTTGTTACTAATTACTTTTAAACTCTCTCCTGCTGAACATTTCTTCTCCGACAGGATCTAGCTTAACACTCTGTGTAAGCAACTGGGTGCCATAACTGAGATGAGGCTGCATTTTGTCCCTCAGAGAGACAAAATACCTTCCCAAATTTCTGGTCTGACCTTTAAAAGAAAGTTTGCTGGAAAATAAAGGCATGTGCTATGAATTACACACAAATTCATACACAAGATGACTTGGCTCATCTGTACAACATGGCTTCCCAGTTGGTTTGGCAGCAGCCTGAAAATGCAAAACAAGAAGAGCATCTGGACATCTTTTTAGTATCATCAGTAAAAGCACTTCTCTGCAGATGGAGGGCTCAGGGGCTCCATCTCGGCAGGGCTGACCTCACACAGCCACTGAGAGCTAGCTCAGCCCACAGAAATGAATTTTACTTGCTATAGTTTGGAGAAGAGTGACACTGAGTTGCTCCTGCTCCCAGCCATGCTCTTTCTCTGCCCAAAGCCACCAAGAGCCAACCCGTACAAAGTTCAAAGGAATGGATTGCCATCGTCCCTTCTCTTAATAACAGCTTTGGGTCACTTTTATGGGTTTTCAGCTTCTCTGTGCTTAAAGTAAAATTTCCCACCAACAGATTGATGAAGTGTGACATTTTCTCTGCTCAGCTCCTCTGAGATAAAGAAAAATATGAGTGACCCTGCCTTCATTATGGGCCAATTTCTCCACTTGCATTTGCTATATGTTACTGCTGACCACAGGCATGCCTAGCCTTTACTGCTGTTGCTCTTTTGTACCTAAGTAAACTTCTCAAAGTCTCCACTTCCCATCTGTACTTTGCTACAGTCCCTAGTAAACCCACTGTACTCCTGCAAAATGTGAATGAGACTATTAACCTTCCTACTGCTTGACCAAGCATGTCTGGATACGGTGTGTCCACAATTAGTGCCAGGGACATTCCCAAAGAAAGCTCAAACTTCAATGGAGTGAAAGGCAAGTGTGTACTATATATACTTTCCCAAGCTGATGATAAATACGATATTGTACTCTTGGAGTAATGATGTTTGTGTGTCCTTAAAGCAACTGCTTTAGATGAACACCGTCAATTTTGCCAGCTTGGAAAGGGACTATGGGAAACAAGCAGAACATTACACTGCAGTTTGATGAGAGCTGGTTGTCACACGTGGGTCTGGAAACATGGCAGACAAAATTATTTGAGATCAGCTTACAGAGAAAAACAATCGCTCCTCGCATTAGAGAGGGTTCACTGCTCGAATCAGACTTGACTCTACAGAGGCTGGCTAGAGCCATTGCTAGTCGACTGAGTCAGCAATGGCAGAAGTGAAAATGGTAAGTCAGGGTACAGCAAGCACTGTTGAAGCTGTGCAGCCGTTCTGGATGGGGGTTTAAAGTGCAGTCTATGGGAAAATTACAATACTGCAGACACATGCTCAGCAGACTCCAAATACACAGGGAAAGCTTTGCTACCACTGTGTTTCCACACAGTATATTGGAAACTATGCTGGATGTCCTGCAAGAGAAATCCAGTGCAAACACTGCATGAAATTGGACATTTTGTGAGAGTATGTCCTAGTGCTCCAAATAAGCAATAGGTATGCGAAATTACTTGTGCCAGAGGCTCCCGTTATGAGCGCCGATAGAAATAGCCCTGGACTCACCGCACACATAGCTACATATACTGTTAATGTTGCTGCTGTTATCAGGAGAGCCACAAGCCATTGAATTGATGCCAGTCATGAGCTCTGCAGTCTCTATACTACTTGAATCTGCTTATTTGCAAAAACACTGGAATTTTGCCAGCGACAGACCTGAGATTACGGCTAGTGAGCTAGCTACGGCACTGAGCTCTTCTGCTTGGTTACCTGGCTGTAAATACGACTTTGCATTGTGCAGCTGCTCAACACACTGCTGTATTTAGCACCAATGCTAAAGGCGTACAGTTTCCTGTACTGAATAGGTAAGTAATAAATAGTTAATATTACTTCAGCACCGAATATTAGTACATCACAGGCTCCAGTTTTACCTGAGAGTAAAACTGGAGTTTTATTTATAAATTCTGAAAGTACTGAGAAAATTCTGTTTCCAGAATTCCAGTTCAGCATCACACAGTGCCTGTACAATAAACTGTATGACCTGTCATTTTCCATGAGAGATGCTGCATCAGGAAAGCTTGAAACAAAATGTCCAGAATGACATTATCACAGAAAGCGAAACTTCTGACTGGTGCCCATCAAGAGTGGTGACAAGGAAGAAGACTGGAGAGATTTGTGTTTGTGTGGACTCAAGAGCTAACCTAAGTTACAATGATCGATAGTCATCACCTGAACACAAAGAAGCTATGTTTGCAGAACTCAATGGTAGAAAGGGTTTATCTACCCTTGGTCTACAGTATGGATGAAGAATACAACAGGAGGAGAACAGTGACCTCAGAATAGTAAATACACGTTGCGCTTTACCCCCATTTTATGCACATGCATTAACAGGCATGTATCTACGCTCATTTCTTGTCACAGAACGATGCCTATGATTCTCAGCCATCAGCCTTGCAGTTATACTGGAATGAAAGAGCAGAAGCTGAATTTTACCAAATTCCCCTTCAGCAGACAGTGAATGTCTTTGCCTTTTCCTGGGCACATCAAGTTTCTCCACTGAGACTGAAACCCAACCTAGACAATGCCATTCTCCTTGAGGAAGTCCCATCACCACAAGGCCCACATTTCTGGCTCTTACGTCACAGTTTGAGACATCGTATCTTGACTGTGTTTTCTCGGTACGGGCATTAATGAGCACCAGTTCGCAGAATCTCAGGCTTGGTTTTGGCAATGCTGCACTAGTAGTTTCAAAATACTTAGAAGCCAGTTTTGAAAGAGTAGTGAAAGCGCTTGTGTTACCTATGGTTGTTAACTACAGATGCTGCAGGATTATGGGACTGATATATTGTCTACCCCCGTCTCTAAAGCAGACACCACTGTATTTTCATACTTAGATAATTTGCATATTGGAATACTTACATAATGTTACAGAATGCATGTACTACAGAAAAATGCTAAAGTAATGTTTGGGGCCATAGATTCAAATACCTTACAGATCACTTTTCTTTGATCAATCAGCAGTGATTCGGGTAGGTGCAGATGTGAATTGTCTGATGATGAGCAAACTGACCTGTATGGAAGGAACTGAAAACACGATGACTTTCCTTGTTTGCCCCACCACTCACCAGAGGCCCGGAGAGATGGTGACTTGCTATCATCAGTTGCACAATCATCAATACGCTACGACAGCTGCAGGAGAGTGATTTAAAGGTGCTTGCTTAGAGGATAAGACCAAAACCCCCTTACTTTATGTCCTTAGCAATCCCAAATGACACTGCTCCTAAGGGTACCACTACAACGCTTCAGAATTCAGAATGAAATTTCCTTATAACACGTGTCATTTAAAGTGATTGACTTACCATTCCTAAATGCTTAAGCAGTAAATCTCTTAAAGCCGGCACTAACAACTATTTCCTCTACAGCTCCACGGCACAAAGATAGAAATGCCCATCACACACAAGAGTGTCCTCTGCTCTACACGATAGGCACTGGGCTTGTTGTCAGAGTTGATCCTCAAGAATAAGGTCTGTCCCTTCTATTTGCTCCTAAGGGGGCTTGTTGCCCCTGGGGACCAGCAAAGGAGATGGGATGTTGCCCTTAACGGTTTTATCTGACTGTCCCCAGACATAACAGTATGCAAGGAGTAATATGCTGTTCTGCTCATGGGACAGAGCAAAACACATGGCTCCTTTTCTCAAGGCTTTGCAGTAGTGTCAGCTCCAGATGACATTCTGGTCAGAGGGGACAGTGCAACCCCAAGCATCCCTAAGGACTAAGCCAGGGCTTTTCACTGCAACAGCAGGAGCAAGACACTCTCTTATAAAAGCAGCATTTTGACAAGTGCACAAGGTCAGTCATCTGCGTTATCATGTAAATCAAAGAGCATTTTTAATCATCTGTTCATATGTGCTGATGCCTGGGAAATTTAACAAAGATGCAGAGCAGTACAATTAACTGAGGAAAGAAAATAATGAGAGCTTAGTTGCATTTAAATGAGATCTTAGTTGTATTCCAAAACATAATCGTGGTCCAGAGCAATTGGCTGACTTCCTCCAGATGTTACTGAGGTTTTGCTCCAGCAGGTGTCCCCGTGATACCGGGTACCCCCACAAAGGACTTGGAGTCTGTTTTGTCAGAGAGACAGGCAGTCCCTGGGTGTTAGGTGGCATTTTCCAGTGTGCCAGCCCCCAGCTGTAAGATGGGGGAAGGCATTACAGAGTAGCTGGGGGCAGGCAGAGTGGCTTTTGCCTTATAAAGGCTACTTTCAGTAACTACCTCCACGCTTGGAGCCACAAGGGCTCTTCACGCTGCTCTCTCTGAACATCCTAATAATAATAATTAACAAAAAAGCTTTAATCATCTGCCTGCAAAATATATGCCATGATAACACATTTAACTGGAATGATAGTGCCTGCAGGATGCTTATGGCCAGTGGGGCACCCCACATGTCAGCTAGAACAGGATCCCCATCCCCTGGTTGGTAAGGAGAGCTGCTCAGGGAGGACCAGGCTGCTCTGGTCCAGGGAGCTGCTCTGTGCTGTCCCTCTGTGCCTCACCCAGCAGCAGAGGGATTGCAAGATCCTGAATCCATTGAATTCTTCCAAGATGTCCAACTGTACTCCACCTGAACAAGACGAAACTGTAGTCGCTTGATCCATAGTTTGTACACGTACCCTAGTGTGTATGTGCCTGCTTCTTGTTTGGAGCACCTGCCTACTTTTTGGCTGTGCTAGTCACTACATGTATTTCATCAACAAAACAGCAGAAAATAGAGCTCATGAAGCCAGGTATATATCCATGGTTAGGCTGCAGACAGGATCAGGCAGGCTAGGTGGCTCTTCCTGGCCTCTGTTTCCTGATATGTCAATTAAGAACAGCAAGACCTGCCTTCCTGCAGGCTGGAAGGTTTGGTTTGGGCACAGACAGCACATAAAGCAGGCTGAGATCGATGCTGCCTTTGTAGCTGCCCGCTGCCAGCACTGACTGGGGATGCTGCCTCAGCAAGCGTAAGCAATGGCACGTGAGCTGTAACATGCCAAGTTCTGGCAGCATAAAATTTGCTGTGAGTGCCTCAAGTATAAGGAACCATAGAAATGGTAAGCAGTCTGTTCGTATTAGGTGTGACATGCCTATTTCTTTGGTGTTGAGGAAAAGATGTCACTTACAGACTCCACAAAAACAACACAGGGAAAAGCAACCATGAGTGTAAGGCTAAATGTAAATCGACCCATCCCTACCCAAGCTCTTGGGCCTCAGCTGCTGTTATACTCATACGCCTAATGATGTTGATTTATGCCAGCTGGAGTATTGGCCCACGGTACTGAAAAGAGCTAGGAAAAATAATGAAATGGAGGCGTTTAACCTAGTATTTTTTTTTCAAATAAGGAAAAGGATTTAATCTAACCACAGCTGGATGTTTGCCCAATTTTAACATGCTTTTTTTTTATACAAATTGACCATTTTTGAGAACTGGCTATACTCAAGGGAGTCCCTCCTGCCTCGCCCCCCCTTCCTTTGTTGTGTTGATAACACAAAGTTTAATTTATTTATTTGGGAAGAACCATTTTAAGATTCCAANTGGCTATACTCAAGGGAGTCCCTCCTGCCTCGCCCCCCCTTCCTCCTTTGGGTTGATAACACAAAGTTTAATTTATTTATTTGGGAGGAACCATTTTAAGATTCCAGGATATTTTTGCTGTAATTAGAGGGGCTCCTGTACTTGCCACGAGGCCTGGTGCCACGTGACCCGATGCCATGAGGAAACGACTGACTTGTCTGAGCTGCCATGCAGTATTCTCTATGCATTGTGATAAACACACACAAAAGAAGTAAAAAAGGAAGGTTTGGCTGTCTGTTTCAGGCACTTCACAGCCACTGGCAAATTGCAGCAATCATCAGCTCCTGCTTGATTGGTATTCAGGACCTGTCACCATTCCCCAGCCCCTAACGCTGGATACAATCTGCCGTTTAGCCACCACAGTGGAGCATGTTTCTCAAGCCATTACAGCAAGCTCTCAAGGCAAAGGGAAAGTTGGCTCATGAATACTAACATAACTCTCTGTCATATTGACCTGTCTGTGTTCCTGTAACCCAAGAAGAAAAAAAATCTTACCCTCCAGGCATCTATTCACCATGTCACGTTTTCTTTTTGAGAGCTTTTCAAGGTAAGACATCCAATTTACTGCCGTTTCTTTCTCTGCAACCTGATAAGAACTGATAAAATTACCGGGCACAAAGACTCTCACGAAGTATTCCTATTTCTCAGCACACACAGGATTTATGCAAGGACAAACAATTCTTAGCAAAAGTGTCACATCTTGGGGGACATCACGGTGTTTTAGAAGGCTATGAAAAAAGGAAAGCCGTATTTGATAAAACAACCACACCTCACGCAATAAAGGGCTCTACAGGAATTCGGTCAAAGCCACCTCCACCTGATTCACAATGTTCTGTCAGCCTAAATTTAGGCAGATAGAGTATTTTTCCCTTCAAAGACATCAAAGCAATTCGTAAAGCACTAGCTGTCACAATAGTCCTAGGAAAAATGCATTATCTCCACCTTAACACAGGGGGGAACTGTGGTAATGAAAGGTTCAAGTAATCCAATAGTGAGCGTAAGGCACAAGGCTGGTATCTTGAATCTATCCTCTTCTGCCCTCTAAAGTAGTCATTATTTTTTTACTCATTTTTGAGCAATGTAACTCCTTCCATGCCTGGGGACTCTGACAAAGTCTGTTCTTACTGTGTCTACTTTTGCTTAGTCAGAAGCTGGAAACATTGAGTATTCTGCAAAAAAACAACTTGGAAGGCAAGGCATTTTCCACTCTCATTTGCAGTGTGCAAAAATATTGGTTGAAGGCAGACACATTTTAGACAAACTGTTGGATTTTAGGTTTCTTACCCAAATACTGGGTTAAATTCTGGACACTTTCTTCAAGTTAGTCATCATCTTCAAAGGCCTGTGATTCTGAAACACAGGATATCTGCATTTCCTTCTTACATGGTCCTCACGGCCCGAAGGTGGGGCTCTGTGTTGTGAAGCTGCCCCAGTACTTCAATGCATGCATGGGTCTCGCCCCAAACTCAACTGAAAGTTGAGTCACTCAGGCTATCCCAGAGTGTCATTTCAAAGAAATTACATGTTTTCTCCTTTGACTGTGAGGGTGAGGGTTTGTGTCCCCAGCACTCAACATGCCTACAATGGCCACAGGTGAAACTTGGCTGAACGGTGTAGGTCAGCTTGGCACATCTGGAGCTGGTAACTGGTCCGCGGTCCCTTGAGCTGGTGCTGGACCAGCCCAGGACCACAGGAGAGGCTGGTGCTGGTCCAGCCCAGGATCATAGTCCAGGCTGACTGGAATGTTTATAAAACCTTATGAGCTTTCTACTAACCAGGCCCCATACAGCTTTGGTTTAATTACAATGTCACACTCACTAAATACTTTGCATATAGCTGAATTCCTAAGGTCTTTTTACTGCAGGGGATATTATTTATATCGTTTTGTTGCTGAAGTAAGTCACATGGAAAGCATGCGTGAAAATTAAATGCATTGGCAATATTAATAAAATGATTAATTTTGGTTTTCCTGCAACAGGTCAGGATTTGATATTAGTTTTGCTGTAGACACGTAACATCTTATTTTATGCAAACTGCTTTAAATCAGCTTGGTTAAGATGAAAGGCAGGTTTTAAACTGAGTCCTACCTCATATATGGCTTCTGGCGAAATCTGCTTGCTCTAGTTCTATAGGTTGACCCAGGTTTGAACATTCCTGAGCACTTTGGTCAGCAATACAAGAAAAAGAGCAATTTTGAAATCTGAATGTTGGCTCATTTCTTCGAAGTTTGGATGCAGGATCCTTATCAGGTCCATCTCTAATTTGTGGCTATCACGTGTTGTATCCTCACAGTGAAATATACGGTAAAGGCTAAAAGAATTTTGGAACTCATTAAAGTCTTGATAAAAAACAATGAGAAAAGTCACATTTTTAAAAAGGACAAGATGGGTGTCAGATTGTGCAAGAGGCCTGTCTCTTGAGCAAGCCTGGTGTGGCTTTCCAAAGGCATCCTCCTGTTTCCAGGCAACCAGGGCTTCGCTCCTGCCTCTTAAATTGTAACCATCACTGCACTTTGCTTATTAATTCTTCAGCAAATGGAGGAAAGTTTCCATTCCCTTTGATGGCTAATGTACTTTATGGTTCAGGAAACAGCCCTAGGTTTGGTAGTTTCTATTTAGAAGAAGCTCAGACCTAAATGAAAAGGAGACAGAGCCATCCAGGACTTGCAGGTCATATGAGGATAACAAAGTTCTGACTGCTTCAACTATGTGAGCTGGGAAAACACTTTCAGATTATTTTTTTCTATGAAGAAAAATACTTGACCATGTATTTGGATTGACGGAAAAGCTTTGCTAATGTTCGATCAGATTGTTTCTGGAAGAAACTCTCTTGGAAAAAAACACTTCAAAATGAAGACATTTGGTTTGACCCCTCCAAAATGAGAGATTTAATTCTTTTTCTATTTTAAAGCATTCCTTGCTTAGGAGGTAACAGAAATTTTAGTTTCNAAGCTTTGCTAATGTTCGATCAGATTGTTTCTGGAAGAAACTCTGTTGGAAAAAAACACTTCAAAATGAAGACATTTGGTTTGACACCTCCAAAATGAGAGATTTAATTCTTTTTTTCTATTTTAAAGCATTTCTTGCTTAGGAGGTAACAGAAATTTTAGTTTCAATTTGGCAATGATTTAATTTGAAGAAAATGTTTAACTCATTCTGAAATGTTTATATATGTATTGTTTAATATTCGTTTAAAGCCAGCAAAATGAGAGAGCCAATTTGGGTCTTATACAAATCCCTATCAATTCACCATGTTGTGAAACACTCTTCTACTTTTATTTTAAGAAATTAACTTTTGTTTTCTTCTCATAACACCACCATTGCCCTGTACAAAATCAGGTGATCTGAATAAAGAACTACCACCAATTTGCGGGAGGGGAGGAAGGGGACCAACTACATTTGGAACAGATGCCCAGATGCCACATTTAGATGATCTATTGATGTATTTTCAGTTTTGCAATAAAGCAGCTGAGACCTAAGTGACTTCATTACAGCCAGTAACTGGAATAGGGACCCAGTCTCTTCAGTACCCTTCTGGTGCCTTATGGGGCATTCTGCACAAAACTTACTTACCTTAGAAAGGACTTGTTCTTATTTATCATGATGAAAAAAGACTTCCATTTTTTATTGCAATTTGGGAGCGATGCTGAATGTTTTAGATTCAAAAGCAAACCACATGGATGGGTCTAGTTTCTTATAATCACAGCTTCTTTGTCCTTTATATCATTAATTAAACTGGGATTTGCTGCGATAGTGATGGTGTGCAAACCGAACTGCCCACAGAGAGATTCTTTGGTGGTTTTCTAACTATGAAACATTTGGGAGCCACAGGAAGAAGTGGGGAAGAACTTAAAGCAGGCAAATACATTTAAGTTTCGTGTCTCATTTGTCTCCACCTCTTGTTCACAAGCCATAAAGATTCCAAGGAGGACAATGAGAAGCAGCAGTTCAGGACAGCACTAAGACTACTGCTTGCTGGTACCAGTTTTCAATGGGTTTTAAATCCATGGAGAAACGTAAATGAGCTAACAAAGAATAAATGTAGAACCAAATCATCATCTGGTGTAAATCGGAGTATTCCTACTGAAATAGAAGTATATACGTGGCCTATGCCTTGCAAAATATCTGAAGTGGAAACAGCCTCAAATAAGGAGCTACAAGTCCTGAGATAAAGTGATCATTTGCTGAAGAGATTTACAGCAGGAAAAGACATTCTGTTTTAATCTACTACAAAGATCCAGTTAAGTCATTTTTCAGTGACAATTCAGCTTGATAATTATCGTGTTGTGCTTTGCACATGCCTACATGAAAAATAAAATAAAAGCTAATTTTAGAGTCCTTAATCAAGCCCGCAGTTAGTCCTAAATCTTGATGAGCAGCTCCAGTTATTATCTTCTATTTTTAAAATATTTTGATTGATTTTTCTATTCTAAAGAACTAAACTGTAAATCATTTCTGCTGGCTTCAAAGCTTTTTCTTTTAATAAGTATGAAACAAATGAGCTCTGACACAAAGACAGAGAGAGAAAAAAAATCACGGAGTAAAACCAAGTTCTCCCTGTTACTGGAATTTTCGGTCTGGAGAAAGCACTCCCTGTTGTCAAATTGCTCAATATGAATCTTTTTCTGAAATAATGCTGCTTCTCCACTGCTGTTCATTCATATTCTTTTCGGCTATTGTATCTGTCACAGTAACAGCTAACAGCCTTGGTCAACAAGGCATACAGAGGGGGTCCCAAAGCACATTTATATGTGCACAAGGGCCTCTCGTGGCCAACGAACAGGCATAAGTCTGCGAACCGCAGAACAGTCCCCCGTGGTACTGAGCATCCTGGCAGAATTGGTCTCGTCCACTGCAGTAGTTACGTGACTGCTGCACGCTACTGAGAATACACACAATGAACGCTGACCCCACTCACAGGCAAGAATAAACATGGCACAAAATAGTTTTCTACTCATTACTGAAATCCTTATTTGGTATTACAGTTCCTCTGTGAAAACCATGTCGTCAAGACAATGTTCGGGGTCTTAGAGGCCTCAGCCGCACACACGGTGGGAGATGCAGACAAGTCCCCAGTATGAAATGGGTTGGTGCTCCCCAGCTGGGTGAGCAGAGAGGCACTCACCTCAACCTGCTGTGGCCTCTCCTCACCCCACCCATAATGAAGGTGGGAGGAAGACAGGCACCTCCAGAAAGGAGCTCAGCGGCAGAAGCTGCGTGGGAGCTCCTGAGTCCCAACGGGAGTGGTGCTGAGGATATTCCTCTCTCAGTATCAGTGACATTTCCCTGCAGGCTAGCTCGACTGGTTGATTTTTTTCGGATGCCACTAGCAGCTGTTTAACCCTTCCTAGGCTTTGCACAGGCCACACAGGTGGCTGTCTGCCAGGCAGCCACTGTTCACTTCAACTGAAGTCTCTGCCGTCATTGACTAGGACAGCTCCTGGCCTTTGCTGATTTGCTATTCTGGCCAATATAACAAAAAGGTGCTTGTAAGAGAAAGGTAAAGATTACTAAGTCAGGCCATTCTTAATGTCTTCATGGAGAGTTACGGAAGTTTTGCCTGTCACCCTGCAATCAGACACTTACTAGAAGGGTGAAGAGGGGTTTAGCTTCTCGCTCCCTCTGCTGTGGTACACACTGTCCTGGTACAGTGCAATGCTTCCAGCGGTAGGGACCAGAGGAAAAAATACATAACTCACTGAGCACCGGGCTTTCCCCTGTCCCATCTCACCCATCTGCCATGGCAGGGGCAGTGCCCTTGCCACACACCTGACTGTTCCCCTCCCACCTTTCCCGTGGGGTGGGGGCTTCCGTGGCCTTCGCACTCCACAAGATTACAGATGGGGGCTCTGTATTTTGTAGCAAGTCCTAAAGGCACAGGAAGGGTAAATCCTGTCTTAATTTTTAGCTGCCTATCATCATTAGGAAGCCTAAGTGTCCCTAAAGTATTTGGGGCAGGGAGGAAGGAATCACAAAAACAACCACAAAAACTGAAAAGCCAAACCACTGAAGCCAGTTTTCATGTAATTTTGAGATTTTCACTTGGGCTATCTCAACTTGCAAACCTCCAATTCTTTAAAAAAGTAACAATAACTCCGCATTCCCTTTTCACTATGTCAGCTGAATGCCTGACGGATGTTAAATATTATTTGCTTTTTGGCTTTCTACTTTGCCTGGTTTATCACAACCTATGAAATCTCAAGGACATAAAGCATTACAAAAATAAACAGCACCACTAGCAAAACTGTCATTCTCAAGAAGAACATTTGCCTCATTAAACTGCAGAATTTCCAAAACCAATGCAATGCAATTTTACAAAGAGCAGGAACTTCTCTGTTAATGAAAAGGGATGTGGAGAACCTTCTCTCCTAGATCATTAATGCCAGTCAACCTGCCAACAGTTTACAACAGAGACAATGAGGAAAGACATGACCTCTTCTCAGGAAAATCTGATCAGTGCAAGAACACAGTTCTGGGACACTCGCACCTCCTGCAGCAAATCAGCTCATGCGCTGTGGGAATTTCGAACTGTCTGACCAGCATGGTCACAGCAAGGGTGACAGGGCTTTGCAGGACCGATCACAGGATTAGAAGTACATTAAAGTTTCCATAGTTTGGACCATTACTTGCTCTTGGTTTCAGCAAATGAGGGTACAGGAGTAAGGTGAACAAGGCAACTAGACAAAACTTGTAGGAAAAAAAAAGCTAGACTTGCCTTCTCTTTTTCCGGTTAAACTGTACGGCTGTGAATTGATAGTGAAATCCTTAAAATTAAAGAGCAGCTGGATCTGATTCTGGAACAATCCGCATACCCAGCAGCATGCCACCACCTTGCCTGTATGTAGGAGGCAGACCAAAAAACCCAGACAGATCTTGGGATGATATGCAAGGGGGCAGAGCTGGCTGGCTCACATCAACGGATGGAGAGCCATCTGAGGGAACAGTTTCTTTTCCTTGGAGTTCTGTGTGGCTTTACAATCTGTTAGTGCGCCTACATGTGCCAAAATGCTCTGTTAATGTTACTCCAAACAGGATACACATTGCCTGAAATATTAAGCCTCACGCAAGATCACCGTCTAACGTGCTTATGCTAGAGCCAGAGAGGAAGGGAACAATGCTCTTCAGGCGGCAGCATCCAAAATGAACTCGTCGGGCTCACTGTAACAAATAAACACGCCTATCAAGGATTGGCTCCTGCCATTAAAATTGCAGGCATGCTCTGGGTTCATCCTGAACTGCTTGTTGCTTCCTGATGATTCCTTGCGCAAGACAAGCTCCAATCTGTGTTGCAGCATGAATCATAATTCACCGTGCAGTTTATCCTCTGAGGCTTTTTTTTTTTAATTCCACACATCCTTGCTTCTACCCTCTTCTAGCGGTTTAGGGCTTTTCATTCTTTAGGGTTAAAAATGAAGGCTTGGACTCCCAAACTCATTGCAGTCATTATTAGAACAACAGCAAGAGAAGAAATATAGCTTATTTTACCTATTCGGAGATTTAAATTCATTCTGCTTCCTTCACAAGATTAGCTGATCAAAGGGCCAAGCATCAGTCACTGAAAAATACCTTAATTTGCAATAATGTGAAAAATATAATGAGCTGTCTAAGCCGTGTCTTGAAGTTCCCTGGGAACAGGAACATATGGCATTTTGTCCCTCCCAAAATGCTGAATACTGATGTCTACCCACAGCAGGCTGAGGAACCATGTATTTTTCCCCACATAGAACAGATCACCTTCTCAGTCCTGGAATCACAAAGAGACTTGAGAAACCATCTTCAATTAACCGTTATATCCGATGGTGTCAGACCCTCGACCTGGAGCAGCAAGTAACATAAAGAAGATACCTCTGTGTCAAGATTCCCTCATGATAACACAAGGATATCCTGGATGTATTTTATTTATTTTTCTCTTGAGGAGGGCACCAGCCCCTGCCGAAGTTGCTGATGTGCCTACATGTTGTAGACTCGCTAAAGATTAGGTTTCAGCTCCTATTGCCTGCACAATCTGTTCCTGTCCCTGCTGGCTCTGCCTCCACCTCCTCTCTCACTCTAACTGCAGCCTCTGGCACTCCGACTGCACAGACTCAGCTTTCTCACCTACTGCTGTATTTTCCCACTCCCTTTTCTAGAAACTACGAGGGTGATGTTGAACCATACTACCCTTTGGCTCTGAAGCGAGAATTACGCCGTTTAGTGGCTTACAATGACTCTTTGTTTGGGACTGGCAGTCTGACTCCCATGTGAACTTTCACTTGTTATCTTCTGCATCCTTCCTGCCCCCTCAATGTGCTGTGTGGGAAACCTGAAAGAGGTACTTCCACCTGTGGGCAATCACACTGCTTTCTGGGCAAGACTGAGGACACCAGAAGTCTATGAAACGCCATGAGCTAAATGCTGAGGGCCTGCCATTTTTGGGATGTGCAGACCTCCTCTCTTGGTCCTTCACCATCCCCACATTTTACCACATCCCGAGGAAGAGAATTCCCTGTAATTCAAAGGTAGCTATGTGACAGTTATGTGGCTGCCCCGTTCCTGCCCTTCNCCTCCTCTCTTGGTCCTTCACCATCCCCACATTTTACCACATCCTGAGGAAGAGAATTCCCTCTAATTCAAAGGTGACAGTGACAGTTATGTGGCTGCCCCATCCCTCCCCTTGNGGAAGAGAATTCCCTGTAATTCAAAGGTAGCTATGTGACAGTTATGTGGCTGCCCCGTTCCTGCCCTTCTTCAGTGACAGAAATGCAGCCTTTGGTCACCTTGCCTCCTTTACATGACAACGTCTCCCTGCTGAGAGTGTACAAAGAGAAGTGCGTATTCCTGCAGCTCTGTCCCTTTGAAGCCAGCGCAGAGGTGCAGAGGGGAGAGCTGGAAGCCCACTGAGCCAAGCAGCCATTCCCCACTGCCACAACCAGATGTGCTGCTCCTCGAGTCACAGAGGAGTAAAAAGAGGACAATGACCTCAACTTCTTCTTAGGCCTCCTGCCTGCAAGATATNTGAGCCAAGCAGCCATTCCCCACTGCCACAACCAGATGTGCTGCTCCTCGAGTCTTGGAGGAGTAAAAAGAGGACAATGACCTCAACTTTTTCTTAGGCCTCCTGCCTGCAAGATATGATTTGTTTGAGGTTGAGAAAGCCCTTTAGGCTTTGGGACAGGTTTTCCCAGGGCAATTGAAGGGCTTGTAAGAGATGATTCTAGTACCATTCAAGTGGGGCAGAAATGCAGAAAAAAAATAGCAAAGAGAAGAAAGCAACTTCACTCGGGACCTCCAAGCTGTGCACCCATGACTGTAATTAAAAGCAGCAGGTGACTGCTGCTGCCTGCTCACTTCTAACAGCATCCCTCACCAGAGCCATATGCAGCCCTGCAGACTCGGACCAGGGCTTGCAGCCCAGACGGCTGCTTTGCTCCAAGCCTCAGGTAAGTGCCAAACCCATATTTGACTTAGACCTGTAGAATTATTTTGAACATCTCCAAAGAGGAACGTGGTTAATGAGGAAAAAAGAAATACGGTCAAAAAACCCCCTGAGAGTGCAAATAAGAACAAGCACAAAATACAAGAAGCAGCAGCAGAATAGGACAGAAAGAAATGGATAGGAAGGAGATAACAGCCAATGGGCCTGAACAGAGTGCCGACAGGCATAGGAGGGATGGCATCTGCTAACCGGGTAAGAGCAACACTTGCTGCCCTGCTAAGTGGAAGGGGGTAGCTGGAATTCATGTCCCGGGGGTGCCTGAGCAGCTCACCTGCAGCTCTGTTCCAATTTCCAAGTGAGTGCAGGGCTCTGTTACCTACACACTGATAACATCACCACATATCCCTCCTTGCCCAATGCCTGCTTAGCCTCACCACCTCTAGGCCACAATCTATCAATGTGATGCAGGGTCAGGTCTTACAGCTCTCAGCAGATGACAAGCCCCATTCAGCAGCACAAACTGAGCTCAGGATTTGGCCTTTGTATGTGTACACATTTCAACAAACCAATTCCCTGTCCTAGTCTGAGGATTAGGGTTCATATGGTCAGCATCTGGGACTACATGGAGCAGAAAGAAAACCGTCACCAGCTGCAAGAAATAGTGAGAAAAAGTGCTGAACCANGCAGCACAAACTGAGCTCAGGATTTGGCCTTTGTATGTGTACACGTTTCAACAAACCAATTCCCTGTTCTAGTCTGAGGATTAGGGTTCATACGGTCAGCATCTGGGACTACATGGAGCAGAAAGAAAACCATCACCAGTTGCAAGAAATAGTGAGAAAAAGTGCTGAACCGTGACCAAGGGTCTGAAAGAAGGGCAGAACACACCTGCTAATAGAGGAACAGTTACAGAAGACACTAGGCTCCTGCTCTGGCCATTTTATGTTTTGCACAGTTGGTGAAAATCCTGCCTTTCAAGGAACAATAAATTTTTACCTGAGTATTCTCAAGTTTGGCCACTATTGTACACTGCTCTGTAGCGTGCATGTGATGATAGTCTCTATCTACCGCAATAAACCCTAAAATTTCTTATTAAATATTACAGTGAAGTGCATAGAAGGGAGGTAATAAATGCGGTGTACCTACGGGGACTAAAAGCAGAAACCAGGAAAAGCAATGGGAAGGAAACATAGCTCCAAAGACTTCAGTTTTGAAAGCATCCTTGCTCCCCCTCTGCCTCTGAGATGCTGGGATTTGTTTGGATACTCCTCTGTGTCGCACCACGCTCAGCTAAAGTAGATCCCGTGCTTTTCTGTCCATTCGTTACTCCTGATCCTGAGACAGTTTTTCAGCAAGCCACACAGTTCACTAACAAACTTCATCTTGCCAGGGCATTTGCAAACCTATCCACAGCTGTATAACAAATAACTATTCTGCTTCCAGAAAGGCCAAACAAGCCTGTGATTGCAATTGTTATGCAATTACTATGATTGCAGCTTTGCTGGACATTTTGCTGAAATGTCTGTGATAATCAGTGAGGAACAGAACTGACTTTTCACAAGTGCCAATATCATCCATTTAGGACTTACAGTCTGTCTTTATCAACAAGGCAGGTAACGTTTTGTGCTCGCATTCTGCCACCTGTGGTATTTATTCATTCCCAGTCTGAACCAAAAAGACAAATTTGTTCCAACAATGCTATAGAGCAACAAAATCTGTAAGGAAGAAATAGCCTGGCCGTAGGCCGGAGTCTTCTAATTAGCCTATACGGAGCACACAATAAAAAAGCCACCTAATTAGACAAATGGCCAAACTAAAGCTCACTCTGCTCAACACCACACAAGAACTCCATCTTTTTCTTCTTACACTCAGTACATTCATATAAGAGGCAAAATACGTTCCATTTCAAAATACAGGTGGAAAATTTCCGTGAAGGAGAGTAGATCGTTGAAAGGTGTGTGAGAGAGCGATGGGTTTGTCACGCCCTTGGGAGGCTCTCTTTAGCAAGCGCTTTGCAAAATGTCTCTGCAATGTTTGGCTGCTCTTGTACTCGGGGGGGGAAAAAAAAAAAAGAAAACATTGAGGTTTAGCTGGCGGTCTACCTGCTTCTTTTTAGGTACTGCTGCCTAGGGCTCTGGGCTAGCTAATTACTTCATACAGTCAGAGCCAGTTGTTGCCTGTTTTATGGTTTTCTCCTTGATGGCTGGTGATTTGTACCTGTCAACAAAATGGCATGAGCAGGTGCAGCCATGGTGGGTGCCAAACTGGACCTGGAACTGTGACAAGGATTCCAGCAGCTCATTTCATGGACTCTATGGTCTCGTTTTTCAGCCTCAGCCCAAGCTTTTACTCATTGCTGTGAAAACACACCCTGTTCCCAACCTGAGCAAATCTCTGCTGTTGTGAAAGTTTTTACGCACTGAGTTTGAGAAACACGTTTCTTCCTTAACCATCAATAACCCTGCTATTTTGGTTCTGTGGTCCTCAACAGAGGAAGAACTGCACAATTACATCAACTATTGTGATGGATACTTCTATCACGGGCATCAGTGAAAACTTTAGGATTAAAGAGGAAATATTTACTTATTTTCATTTGAGATTCAAGCCAAAATTTGAACGCAGGTTTCAAATGCTTAAAGGATAGTGGTCAAATGCACCACTCTCTAGTGCTTCTTACCATCACGATGCAATTCTCACAAAACTGGAAAGTTTCACCGCACTGCAGATGTCCACCTGGTCTTAAAAACATGATGTAGGAAAGGAGAAATTTAGTAGCATTCGTACATAGCTTTCAAATATCTATTGGAAAAGTCCACAAAAAATCATGTAATGTGTTTTCTCATTTTCACAAACGCTCATTATCCGGATATTTGACTCTCTTTCTCCTTCTATTTTATTCTAGTTTGAACCTTTGTAAATAATGTTTTTAACACTTTCATTGCCATCCTATCATTGGAACCTTGAAAAAACACCGGAACAAAGCAAGCTGAATTTCCAAACTAGTAACTCAACTGCAAGAGATAGGTCTTTAAGTGAACAATAATTATTTGGCAACTCACAACAAAATTTATGAAGAATGTGAAAACACCATACTAGACAGTATAATTGCTCAAGGTTTTATGGTTACATACTGCAAAGAATCCCTATGAAAGACTGAAATTGCCCTAAATCTTGCGGCCATCTATCGGCTTCAGTCAGTCAGCCCCCTAACTGTGTCCTTTCTTTTCCAGATGTTGCCATGTAATGAGGGCAGAGTCATCCTCTCCATTGCTCTTCTATCACCCTATTTTTTCTAATAGGTAAGAGAAAGGAGCAGTGTCTGGCCCTGCCTCATCAGTAGGGACACTGGACTGCCAAAGGACTCCCTGAATTGGGAAGTCCAAGCACTACAGCCAGTCTTAAGTGCTCTGAAGGAAACTGGTGATGGTTAATATCAGTAGCGCTCTCTCCCCTACTTGCCAGCTTCCCCTCCTTCCACACTTTCACACGTCTCAAGCCCAGCTTGCTAGTTCGCAAGAGCTGTTCCTTTTCACAAAATCCACCCCTTCACAGCACAGGTACCTGCCACTACACAAAACCCATCATGTCTCAGGCAGACTATTCTGCCAGGTCTTTCCAGTCTATCCCTCAGTGCCATTGCTCCCTATAGCACTGAAAATCTGGCATCCCTGGGAAGGGATGCAAATGCCTCTTGTGCAGGGATTAATTTCACCCAACCTAAGGAGAATTTGTATGCAGCAACTACTTGAATTATTATTTTCAGAAGCTTTGAGAGATCAGAAGAGGCATTGAGAGCAATGCAAACCAGGAGCCTTGAGGTTTCTTACTTCTCTAGCAGTACGTTAACACATCAGCAGCATGCCACAGTGATACAACAAAGTTCACAATGCTAAAGAAAATGCCAACTACAAAAAAGCCTCTGCCTTTATTAAGCTCTTAAGCTCCTCAAATTTGTCTACTCCTACTCCTTTATTATTGCACTTTAATATTTGCCTGTGTTCATACTCTAAACCCTCTTGGAATCACGGACTCTATTTATTTATTTATTTTAACACATTGTCAAGCTCCAAGGTAGCTGTGAAGTACATTTGGCTACTGCCAAATACAGATGGAATTGTCTCAAAATCTGAAGGTTGAGGTTTTTTTTTCCCTTGAAAGACTTAATATAGCTAGTATCATTCAGGACGACAAGCTAAGAATATAACAACAGCATCTCATTTTGTAGGTTAGAGAATTCAAGACAAGCATTTCAGATCATTAAGAGATTATCGCTCACAGAGAGGGAGACCTGTCCTGCACTCTGCTCTGGTTTAGCTGGTTTCTTCTCACTTGAAGTGTTCCAAGACAGGGGATCTGGTAGGGCACTAGCTCTTTGACTACAGAAATTACTACAAAATATCTACAGCAATAGATGTCATGCTTGGACCAAACTGAATCGTAACTATAAACTTCAAATTAGACATTGTTTGCACGTTTAAAGAGCTGGATAGTTTATTCTTGAAACCTACCTGCAACTTCACGTGTAGGCTTCCAGTTTGGCAGTTCTAGCTCTAGTAACATCACTGGATCTACTTTAACACATACCATGAGGAAAGCTGTTGTAGAGATACCAGCCTGCACCCTCTCTAAGTCTGCAACTGGCTTCACTTAAACAACTCATAAACACATAAGCACTGTGGTTGTTTTTCAAGCACCACCAACTGGAATCTCAGGAAACCCTTGCCCTTCATTCTCGGGGTGTTCCTGAAGCATAGTGCTACAAGAAAATTTCACTGTCTCTCAGACTTGCTGCCTAGCCTAGACAAATTATTTACCTATTGGCAGCCTTGGAAGGGCAGGTATTTTCTTAGCTAGGACATAGATATATGGCACCCTTTTGGAATAAGATGCCATCAGAATACAATCATGATTACTTTCCCTGTAATAGTGTGTATTTTTAGCTGGTATAAAACAACAGGGTACCTTCAGGATTCATCACAGGCTTATTTAGAATGCATTTTCACTCAACTCTGATTCTTTTTCAAGAGGCTCCCCTACGAATGCTGCACGAAACCTAAAAGAGAAAGACAAGGCTGATACAGCTCCTTTTTTCCTTTTTCTCTGCCTAGCACAGAATCTCTAACCACATTTTTCAAACATCTGTGGGTGAGTTTAGTGTAACTAAAAAAGCAATGGTAATGAAGACAGCCATAGCCCAAAGTGTGTGGGATATGTCTGTGTAAGGTAGTGTTGTGCTCAGCTTTATCCAATTTACTCATCACAATTCTTGATTTTTGCTGCCTAGTCAGAATTCAATAGCTTGCCTTTCCAAAGTTCTCAAGACAATCATTTTGAAGTATACTGTCTTACTGTTGATTATCCTTTGGCTGCTGGTATACAGCTGCTTTATGTTAACTTTAAGAGCTTGCTGTTTGAAGTCAGATCAAGGGGATTTATTTTGGGCTTTGGGTTTGCTGTTGTTGTTTTTGGCATTTGCTGAGCTTCTACCACAGGTGTGTTCTAGTCCCTGACTGATGCTCTATGGTACAATCAGTGTAATCAGGAGATATAAACAGCTTCTCATGTCCATAAGCCACTCCCATCCTGAAGATGAAGACTGTAGTAGAAAAATTCAAGGGTCTTGCCCCATGTCCTACTTAATGTCATTAAAATGTAAATGTTTCTGACTCCTATAGTTCAGCATTCCAACCTCTGCTCAAGTGAGACATGTTGATTAGATCTATTTGTGTAAGAGCTTCTTAATTTCAAATGATCTTAATTCAGCTGCACGCTCAACCTGCTTATGTCTTTCATTTAGATACCCTCTGAGCAAAGTGTTTCTTTACATGGCACTCTGAGGGCTGGGACGCAAACAGAGACAGCCCTAGAAGAAAATCAATATGTGACAGAAAGGATACAACTAGCAATGGCAAAATAAAAAGGGAAAAGAAATACCCAATGTTCAACCTCAAAATGCATTACAACCTACTTCCCTGTCATTGCTTTGACCCATTTGCTTATACATTTGTACCTTCTCATGCATAGCGCTCTGGCAGTTGAGGAAGACAAACTGCTAGGACAATGGGTCTATTTAACCTCCATACGCTTGGAAAACTGTAAACCCATGATGGTTGCTATGGCATTTTAAAACTAATAAAAACTAAATACATTTGGATGAGTTAAGGCAGCTACGCAACTTGGTATACAAATTCATTTTTTTAAAAACTTTCTTTGTGTGACTGATCTGCAAATATCATAGCTGTAGACCTCAACGCAGAAACTTCAATAAAGGGCTGACGGGGTGTCAAGTGTTGCACTTTTTCCAAGCTAGAACATTGAGCTGTCAACAGAAAGGGTGATCTGAGTTTTAGAAAAGATCCTCAGTGGCACGGCTTTCTCTGCAAATGAGTCCTCTCAAGGATAGTGTAAAAGCCAGTCTGGCTTGTGAGGTTTTCTCTACATTACATTTTGAGTTGTAAATCATTAACTGTCCCTGAAATGTTGCTACAGTTGCTAGGCAGAGGCAGTTAATTTATAAAACATCCATGTTGCCAGGAAATCTAGATTTAGGCGTTTAAAAGAAAACTATTTAGAGCAAAGAGAAAGGAGAAAATCTAAAATACACTTAACACTATGTCTTTCTCCCAAAAAATAATTATGCCTAGTGAATTTTTGAGGATCTTTACAATATCACATATGGCATATACTTAATTGGAGGCAACTGAACCGCCAAGAAGAGTAATATTCCAACGTTGCTGGGTGTTCTGATGTGAAAGCAGTAGATGATTTTTTTTTTCCTCATTTAATAGATAATTCTTATTTCTTTCCATGCCATATTTTTGCATCCAATTTACTCAACTTTTTATTTTTCTGTCTAGCAATGGCCCTGGCTTTTTTTTTTAAGCAGCAGGCTAGCTGATTTCTTTTGCAATGTGCCATGTTCTGCAGTATGCCCAGCAGCTGATGCTTTACAGCATTCACTTGCCTGCACCTTGAAAAATGACACAGTTCTGAAAAATTGTAGCCTCCTTTACTAGGCTGCTGGATTACAGGTGTATCACTCATCATACACCATTGAGATACAGAAAGCAGAGAATTAGACTAAAAATTTGAGTGAGAAGCTGCCCTAAGTCTAGAAAAGAAAAGCCAGCTTCCCTGGCTGTGTGCTGCTAAGTTTTTGCTTCTCATTTCTGAGATGAACAAACTTTTGTTCAACAAATTCTATCTGATTTAGTTTCCTCCCCCCTTTCTTCTATTATTGTTAAGAGTGCAATGTGCAGCCAAAATTAAACTTCAGGACTCAGAAATTAGATGTCTCTCTCAATATGCCATCTTTTTCACTTCCCAGCTTTTCACACTGCACCATTACAATTGCATGCTTGACAGCTTTTTCATTTTCGTTTCATTTTACTGGATGTGTTCTTAAAAGAAAAATAATTATTTTATGTCAAATATAATTGGAAGGGGGAAGGTCTCCAACAATACCCTCCACCCCCCTAAGTATGGAAATAAGTTATTTATAAATATGCCTTTAATTACTTTTCCCAGAGAAAATATTATTCTTTAATTCTCCAATGACTGATGACAAAGTATTCCATAAGTCTTTTCCCTGTGACTTTTATCTGACTACAAAGTCAGGCTAGATCTTTACTGAGCCTCCATTGGGGTGCGTGCAGGTCTTTGAGAGTAGCACCAGCCAGCATTATTTTAACCTCATGATTTAGAAATGGCCTCTCAGTTCCCTGAGCTGAGACAATTTTGAGGCACCAACATTCTGGAGGACTCCTCATCCTTCCCAACGATATCTGAGAAATAGAAGTTGCTTAAAATAGTTTTAAAATAACTAAAGGATTGTTTAACTTATATTAAGGTCAATTCCAATTCACTCACTGCAGATTTTATATGTCAACACCTCTCCTCCCATATGAACAGACAAACAGATGAACATAACTGGAATAGAAATACAGAAAGACTTCAGATGTGTTGATCTGTTGATCCAATATGTTACGTTCCCTTCTGCATCACCAGTCTGATATACAGTAACTCTGATCTGTTTCATATTTGCTTTACACTTTTTACTTGTAGCCCTTGTAGCCCTAAAACCAATCTACTGAAAAACTCCTTTTTCTGGACAAACTTACAAACATTAAAAAATTAGGTTGAAATCTGAAATATTTTGGCCTGGAATCAAAATATTTTGGTTTGGAAAAGTCGCATGTGAGACACTGCACACCTGCCAGAGACATTCTATCCCCCACAGAGGGGCCATCCTTTCTCACGGGATTAAGTGATGTACTATGACAACTCCTACCCATGGGACATAACAAAAATTAGATTTTGGCTGAAGGAAAACACTTCTTGATGCAGAGAGCTGGTTTGGTTTTTGTTCCCTGCTACTGTTTCTCCTTTAAAAAAATAAAATTATATTAAAAAAGTTAGCAGATTTTTTTTTCTCCAGGAGGCAAGAAAATACATTGCAAACAAATGTTTCATTGGAAGACTTTCCCTGTTGTCCCACCCGCCCCCCAGTCCTGATTAAATTGGCACATTCAAAGTAGCACTCGTCATATTATCAGGTATTTTCTACGAGCCATTTTTAATCCTTTCATCTTCTTCCGACTTTTCCTCAGGAGCAGAGACTGCTGAACTGCTATTAAATATTATTTCTGGCTGGAAAATAGAAAGGAAGGTTGATTTTCATTCCAGCTGGGCAAAATCTTTTAATTTGCAAAACCTCCCAAGCCACTCTAATCAATTAAAGAATACATTTATATTTTGTTTTGATCATCAACTAATTTTGATTCTTCCAGTTTGTTGATTAAGGTCTGATTAAGTATTTGCCTGTGACAACATCCAGCCTTTAAGTGGTGTCATATTGTGAAGAATCCATTCAAAATACTTACATTTCTAACTTTACATGACACTGATTTTGAAAACAATAGTGTAAAGAACAGTAAAGGACAGGAGTGACCAACAGCTAGCAAACAAATCCTATTCACAACCAAAAACATATTTACATGTATTAAGAATATTTCTAGGAAGAATAAACCCAAAGCTACGAGTATTTCTCTATGGTAAATCTGGGAGTCCAGCTGAGGTACTAGTGAACGGAGAAATAAGCAACTGCCTGGCATACTAACGGGTAACAGCTCCACAGAAAATCTCCACAGGGCACTGTACCTTTTCTGTACTACAGACCAAAACAGATTTCTTCAAACAGCAGTGCTGTTAAGAAAATGCTCGCTGAACTAGCACTTTAGTTAGCTATATTTTCATCAAAGACCATTCTGATTAAGCAAGCTTATCTCTACAAAAGGGCTGTATTTTAAAGGAAGACAAGTGAGTTTTGATAACACATGGACTGGTCCATGCCTTGCCCTATAGCGTGTATGAAACATTAAGCACTCTAGTTTCTTCATTTTTTTCCTCTACCTTAATCCCATCTTCCTTTAGTTGCACCCCTGCTTTATGACCTCCTTTCATTCTCTGCATTTATTTTTTCTCACCAGAAAAGGAATAGGAAGGATGGGAGCATGAGAGATGTCTGATGGATAGATGCAGAGGAACCAACACAGAAGCTCTGGACTTGGCAGGGCCCCGGCTGGCACCCTGATGCCCATGATGTGTAGAAGACCAGCAAGACCGGGCCCAGGGATTCCACAGCACTAGTTCCCTTCTCACTGCTCTTCCCTGAGCTGGAAGTGAATGCAAGATGGTGAGGGCAAGAAACGTGACACAAGAGTGAACGGATCTTGTCTTTTAGCAAAGTGGAATAGATACTGGAGGGCAGTGGGGGCAGGGGATTAGGTCCTAGTTTGGAATATGGTCACACACATAAATATAGGGCTGAGCTCTTTAAAGGATTTCTTGATAATGTCAAAAGGACTGGGCAGGCACACAGTGGATGTACAGGACAGTAATGTGCTGTTGCCAGTCTGTTAAGTCACAGCTGTACTGAATTTCTAGATGAGGAGGAAAAAAAGGTAGGTGAGGGGGATCTTGGAAAATGCAAATGTTCCATAGATTTAGAGGAATGCTGCTCTCAAATAGCGGGGACAGCCTAGCAAGAAAATCTGAAGTGCCTCAGGAAGAAGAGTTGATGATTGTCAAAATCATCAGGCTACAATGAGTTCTTGGTACACTCTTTGATCACAGGAATATATACACCCAGTCCCTAACACATCCCAACTGCCTTTCCTTTCCTGCCTCTTCTCCAATTTTCAATTTTTCTGTTTCTTCTTTAACTATAGCTGTCAATACACTCACAGGTCATACCTACAGCTACACAGAACATCATCGTGCTGCTGGGTGGAAGCAGTTTGCCTTTTTGTCTTTCCTTAACACTTTCCAGCAAGTAAGAAAAATAATTTTCTACCAACTAAAAAAACCCAACAGTCTTCATGTATCACTATGACAAGAAAATATTCTAGACCTTATCTAACTAATGGGCATTTTCCTTACTTCTTTAAAGGAGAAACAAAGCTCTACTTAAAAATACTTATTAGGTGGATGACATATCATGCTGTGAATCTTTCTGTTGAAAGCATTTATCAGAATAAATGTAACTCATGGAGAAAAAAGTGACAGTATTCTACAGGCATGTGAACAAACTTAAGTGAGGTAACTGAAGAGCAGTCACAACCAAGAGAGATTATTCCTACGATGGATATAAATCTCAACCATCCCTTCCTAGGGACTGTTGTTCCCTAAGCTTTCATAATAACGTGATTCTATTTTGTTTAAGCAAACCATCATTTCCTACGATATTCATGCTAACCAAGTTAACGGGACAAACTGTCGGTGCCAATGGGTAATGCTGCTGGAACTACAATGGAAACTCTAAATAATATGAAGAAATAATTTTTACCAAGAACAGCGCTGAGCACTCTAGGATCCATGGTTTAAGTCACAATGCACAAATTAGATGCAGACAGGACCAAACTTTCAACTTTAGCAGATCACCATAGCTTCGTCAATACCAGAACAGGATCGGATCCCCAGAGTTAACAGAGGGCAGTGTGACGTGCATCTGTTTTTATGCAACACAGGACAGAATGAACCACATAACTGGAATGAGCACTGGGTTCCACACACTTATCCCTCTATTTGCTAGAACTGAAAGAAATTTTACTTTTTACTAAAGGAAAAAAACAATCATACAATGAATTATTTTGCAGTTTATAGGGCAACAGCGTCCTACAGCCATGCCTTTCTCTGAAAGTACACAACACATTCAACTTTTGGATCAGGAAATTTTCATTTATTTCCACTCTTTCATGCTTGAAGGTAACAACCCACGCTGCGATGCTGGCTTATTCCTCAGTCATTAGGCCCTGATCACTATGGCAAATTGACTCACTGAACAAAAGGATTGTCCACTAAAGGAAGCACAGGACTTCTTTTACCAGAGCAAGCTGCGGGACAGCTGATGTTAAGGGAAGACAGGTATTTTTGTGTAGGGTACAGGGTAAGAACTTGTTCTTTGCTCAGGTAAAATAGGCCTTTGAACACCTCTGATTAGCTGCACCTTCCCATTGTACAATAGTAACATCAGAAAACAGCAATGCAAACAAAAATCACCTGAGGTCATAGTCTGACACACACAATGTATGCATATCTCCTCCACAGGATAGCAAATTCTTACGGACCATCTCTTTGGTCTCATATTTTCCCTGTAATCCATCATTTGTGAAGAAATTTAAGCCCAACACATATTTAAAGCATCCATTGTTTGGAGCTGGCAATAGGGCCCCTGAATTTACCTCTCTCTCTCTCTGCTGTGCTTATTAATATTCTGAGTTGCTTCACAATTAACAACTACTGCAGGTGATTTGTTGGGAAGCAGAAAAATGTGTAAAAATATTAGCTTTATAAATAGCAAGATAAAATAGAAATAGCAATAAATTATGGTTTTGTGATGTCAGTGGAAAGTAAAAAAAAATATTGTCTCAAGGTTTTCTGATTTTTTTTTTCCTAAAAAAAAATCTCACACAGATGTGCAAAATATTTACATTTGTCCCTACAAATGGTTTGCTAATAGGAAACCATCATTCTTCTCCGGTTCACTGTCTGGAGAAGAGGTCTGGTCTATTAAACAAGTGTTCTTGCTTGAAATACTACTGATGATGTATTGATCCAGGCAAGCTTTAACAAATCCATCCATATTACATGCAACCAAAATTCCCATCTACTCAGGCAGCGAGCAAAAAAAAAACCCCATCATGTATGCTCTCTGAGATGATGCCTCCCTGATACTGTGACGTTAAGATGCATTATTCAGTGTATGCTCTAGAGGCCACAGTGATAAGTTCAGTCATGCCCATCTAATAGAGCTCTACATACATACACTTCTTACTGGTGTTAACATTGCAGATACTACAAGCATTCCCTGCATCTGATGGTTCTCATACCCCTCATACCCAAGTCTTCAAATCCCTAGTATGGATCTGTAAGCATCTTGCCTACAGCTAGACTATCTTAAAGAAGAAAAGTATTTTTTCCAGGGCAACCTAGTTATGACTACCACCCACCCCTACTTAAGAACCATTACTATGGAATAGCTAATTCAAGACAGACTGAATGAAAGGGAAGAGAACCAAGAGCTGTAAATCATGCAAGGCAATCAAATTAATTTCCCGTTTGTAACTGTTGCTTAACTGTAAACTGCTATTTAGTAATCCAAGAGAGGCTGGATTGCATTTTCCACCACTGCTTGGATTGCCCAGTCTTTTACAGTAAAAAAAAAATTGGCTTTCAGGAAACTGTGCCTTCTGCAACTAAACCATTTTGCTCTAAAGGCTGTCTAGAGACTATTACACAAGCTCAGGTAACAATGACAGATTTCAGTCTACTGCGGTTAAAATATTTCACTTCAAACATGTTTTTAGACAGAATGCCAATATCTGTCATAATCAACTTCAAGCTCGTGCTGAGTAGCCTTCTTGTCTTAGCTAGTCCTCCTGAGGACTAGGTTAGACAGTTCTCACAAGAACGATTTTCCATTTAAATGTATCAACCCTTCAAATTTTAAGTACTAACTTCATATGAGAGCACAGAGACAGTAAGCAAGTTCGTTCTGTGGATGCATTCACACCACTGAAGGCACTCGGTGTTGGCTTACTCGTTAGTTTGAAGCTGCGTATTTGCAAAACAACAAAGCCTAAACTAACAGTTCAATTGTATGTTCATGAACAATGTTCAGTCCAAACAAGATACAGCGCACTGAATAATCAATTCTATTTGCCAGTCTTGATGCTGGCAAACTTTGTGTTTCCATGAAAATACTTTCTTGTATTCTGCTATATCCCATATTTTATTTTACAGGTAAGAATTTTACTGGCAGTGCTTAAAGTTTATCTCCCTGCAAAAGCGCAAGATCTGTTAGTATCTTCTCGGTTATAAGTATTTTGCTTATAAAAAGACATTATAAATTGAATAGGCTGGAGCTAGGAATTTTTTCATGTCTTTACAAAGTCAAATAATAGAATAAATGTTCATGGAGTCATAGGGAAGTACATTTTTTTTCCTGAGGCCATTTAAATAGGAAACATCCAATAGAACAACCAGGGACGTCTTCACTTCAGAAAGACAGAGCTTTAAGGAAAACACTGGATCCCTTTATATACACTGGTATGAGGGCTTTAATAATGGGAAGCTGTCTTGCTGATCTCAAGTTATACTGTGGAGATTATCCTCCTTTTACAGCTATCCAGGCGCCATAAAATGCCTCCACAGGCCTAATTCTATGATGTGGATTTTGACAGAGATGCTGTTCATAGTCATGAAAGTAAAAGCTCCATAAAATCTGAAGGAAGCAGAGTGTAAATTGAATCTAAATGGGCTCCAGCACAGTAAAAACAAAAGCGTTTCTTAAAAACAAGTTTTCTTTTCAATTCCCTCCAATAATTTGTACTTGCATTTTACTATATAATTTTGCTGATCAAGCACTCTTAAAATAAGCCAGTTGAACAGTGCAGGTTCCTATCTTCTAAAGATGAAACAGAATATAAATGGGAGATGACTAACCATCAGTTACACATCTTTGCTGTAATTACGGTATTTGGCCAGTAGCTTTTATTGAGGTAGGTTAGAATTTATTGCTCATCTGAGATAACTGCTTCTTTTACATGAGCTTTCTGAGGCTGCATCAGTCATCTCAAAGGCGTTAATAAATTAATACATCCATATACAGAGCATTACGGTTTCTCAGGTGCCCATTTAAAAATATAAAGATATTGAAAACCAGGCAATTCATGGAACTGTTTATATGAAACCCATGCTTTTAATTCAGTATCATATAGTATACTGGTTCTAGCTTGAATGGTTTGGAAAGAAGCTTGTCCACAATTCCATCACTAAAGTGATGAAGAAGCAAATAGATTAAAGAAGAAAAGGTCTGATTCTGCTACTGTGACACAGAAATACGGCAGTAGGATTAATAAAAGGTGGTAATTCCAAGCATTACATAAAGAGAACAAAAGCTGACTCACAGCCAGCAGAGAAGACAAAATTAATACCTTAATTTACCAGTGTGCCTTGCTCGATTTCACTAGAACTGTACTTACTGCTTCAGCAGAAGTTGCCGCTATGCAGACAGCAGATGCCAAGTCTACTAGTTGGAAGACCATGGTTTCATGGATGGTAAAAGAGTTAATTTGAATAACTGCAAAAGTACTCCCACAAAACAGTTTGAGAAGGTGCAGAACAAGACCCTGCAAAAGTCATACTTACAGAGTCTCATCACTAAATCATCCTGAACCCCCTTGAAATGTGCAAAAGGCTTTCAAAAGCAAAAGCTAGTTCTTCTCTAAGTACAAACAGAAATGCAAGCTTTTAAAATTAAAAACAAACAACAAACATAAGAGCACTTATAAATTAAGATCATACCATGTTGTTGGTGAATAAATCTTCTTAGGCTTGGTTTAAATCCAGCTTGGTCAGTTTCTGGGTTTTGGCAAACTGTACAGTCCCCCCTATGCACTAGGAGAAGTCCCTCTGCCGCCTTGCACTTTCGGCAGGTTTTCTGTCCCTGTTTCTTCTCATCAGTCTCTACTGTGCCATGGACACTCCTGTTGCTGGGCCTGTCTGCCCTTGTGCTCTGGAAGCTGCTCTCCCAATAGCATGTTCAATAGCTCCAAGGGCAGAAGAATCTCTCTTCCTCTCCAAGAAGTCTCTCTTCTCACAGTTATTCCCTTTCTGAAGAACATAACATATAAATAAATAAAATACATATCGAGTGCCATGATATGGGAGAAATTGTTAGATATAAATACATTTTTCCTTATCTTTTCCCACATTTCCTTTTATCTCATAGGTTCTTTTAAATTTCTAAATGATTTAATTAATTTGTGACAATTTTAGTCAATTAAATCAATAAAACTCATTAAAAATGTATCAGTCATCATACAAACAAAGTACAGACACTGAAGAGCCTACAGCTTTTTGTGGACTGGTACCTCTTGCTAATGGCAGACTCATGCAGAGATATGTGATGGGAAGGAAACTTAACCAAATAGGTAATTATCAATACCCAAACTCTTACATTTGCCACATTCCTCAACGTAAAGTGCTGTGATTCTCTGTGTTCCTGAAAAGATTAAACTGCAAAGATGAGCCATGCATATAGACAACAGTACACCGTAGCAGTTACATGGATCCTCAGAGATCTGATTTGGCACTTTTATATCTTAATTACAGAACCATCTAGGAAAAAAAAAAAAGATTTATTATTATCCATAACCAGTCTGATCACAGTTAATAACATTGAAATTTGCTTTGATTCACCACCGGTGGAATTGTTCCAGAATTATATAAAAATCGTATTGGTAGAAAATACAGATTTCATATAGCAACTGTGATTGAGTGGCGACGCTAAAGGTTTAGGAGGAAATGCTTTTCTTTAAAACTTCTTAGTCAGATGTCCTCTAGAAAGAAAGCTTATTCATTCACTTGTCTAGCATCTCTGCCCAGTCACTGCTGTTCCTCCAGGTTTTGCAAAGACCCATAAATGAACAGGTAAGAGATTCAAATCAGTGTCCCTGCCGAGGGCAAGGCAGGCATGCTTTGGTCGTCCGACTTTATTTGGCAGACGATAGCTTACCAGTTAATACATACATACGTTAGAACCATCTGCAGAAATGCTTTCTCTCTAGTGATAGAGACTTGTTTGGAGTATATGGTGCGAGAGAAGGCTTAGGAAGCAGGGAGAGCAAAGCCTGAAAGGAAATGGGCTTCAAGACTTTTTCTGCTGTGTAACAACAGTATACACTGATTGCTATTACTGAATAAGGCTGTTAATCTCACACTGTTAACAATGCTTTTCGTGTTTAATAACGCTGTCCTTGAGGCAGTTGTATCGTAACACAACTGTTCTCAGGACGCAGGGAAGGCACTGCTCACAGGAGGAAGAACTACATTATTAGAGCAACTAGTGGAGTTGGAAAGAATAGTCCACTTTCCCTGTACCTTATTACTTCTCAGGTGGCAGAAGGTCCTTAAAACCTTATCTCCTTTCTCATTCTTTTCTTCTTTTCTTATTTCCAGTTTTTAGGCTGTCATTTTAATGTACTTTTCCCTCCTCTCCCTAAAAACAGGGGTACTGGCCTGAAGCCTCCAAAATATCGTCTTATAGTCATCTAACAATTAAATAAACTCCCAGATTTAGAATGCAATTACTTTAACCCCTTACTTTTAGAACGTCTGTAAGACTTACGACATTACCTCCAGAGGTCCCTTCCAACCTCAACTATTTTATGATTCCATGGTTGTAACTTATAATCTTTGCAATTCTAGAATCAAGACATTCTGTCTGCTGAGAAAAGAACGGATGCTAGCAGATCTAAACAATTCATTGGTTTTGCCATTTCTGGTTAGGGCTGTGAACACTCTTGTTGAGGGAATTCCCCAGAACTGGAAGAAGCAGCAGCCTGGCAATCAGAAAGGAGAAGTCAGTTAATCATCTTGCGTTTACATTCAGTCCTTAGGGTTATCCCTTTTTTCTCTCCTTTTGAAACCAAAGCATCTCAGAGAAATTCATTTTTGTAGGGGTGGTTGGCAGAAAGGATGGCTCAATTGAATTAAGCTGTGAAATGACGCACTGGGTTTCGGTGCAAACAAACTCAGCCCTTTATTGATGCAAACTTATCTGTGGATCACTAAATATGTAACGACCAGAATAACAGTATTTTGGATCACAGCCACCTTGTTCCCTACTGTTGGTGCAGCCCTTTGAGTAGATTGCTGAATGACTGCTGTTCACAGCAAATACAGAAAAACAACTTCTCAGCTTTGGTATATGCTCAGGAAGCTCATAACCTCTAGCACAGGGCAAGCAATGAGAATTGGTTATGCATCAGGGGTTTTGATGAGGGAAAATGCAGTGCCTCTTCTCTTTTTTTTTCAGGATTAAACTGAAAAAAACAGAGCTTTTCCATTGTTGTTTGTTTTTCTCTTAGAGGAGTCATTAAAACTGATTGCTCTGGCTGATTTACAGGAACCCAGGTTAAAACAATAAAGAACTAAAATGCTTACTGAGAGGATAATGCAATTTGCTTTGCTAGTTATATCATTGCAGGTGGGCACAGCTCTAAGTCTGAACATTCCCACAGAAAATATCCTCAAAGCATCACGTTAATAGACAATAGAAAACAGTCAGAACAGTTTTCACAGAAAGGATAATTCCTGGAGGCAGAATATTTGTTAGTGAAATGAACTAAATTAACGTTTTAAATTAGTACTGTGTGACTTATGCAGATTCTACGGACTAACTCCTTCACCTCCAGTTAAAAATTGTTTGCTGCTTGCAGGAAGAACAAACTAGATTAACCCTCTACATCATCAGGTCATTTTAGTACTCAAACGTCATCAAATATGAAAGAAACTGTATGACCTGAGAATTTTTATCCCATTCCTCAACTGAATACAAATGTGCATAATTCCAATCCTTTCCAAACTGACAATACTTTATTGCAAATCAACACCATACACATCTCTCCAACAAATACTCGAAAAAAATCCTTGTTACTTTAAAGCCAATGATCTAGCAATCAGCATATATCCACTGCAAGTGCCTGATGGGAAGGTGGCAGAGAATACTTGACCTGCTTGACCACAACAGTAGCGTGTGACAAAGTTGTCGATTACAACTGTATTTTCAACACCTGAATATCCCCTTCACATATGCCTTGGCAAATACAACTCACTGCTTTCAAATACAGCAATCTGCTCTTGCCCTTTGGGACCAGCTAGCCTGGTAGAAATGCGGAGGCTGGTCCTACGTAAGCCTCCTTTCCTTGATACCTTGCGCCAACCACTTTCCCAAGATGTGTTACACAGGAAGTACTGCTGTGTACATTTTGATATCTTGGGTTCGGTTTTCCTGGAGTCTGGTCCTGGCCAGCGCTGTATGAGTTTTCTTTACCTTTAGCACATGACTACACACAGCTGACAGGATGCACACAAATTACTTAACACTAAGTACTTCTGGAGCCCTCCATTACTGCCATGATATGGAAGCTAGACTTGGATAAGTGAATCACCCTGGCTTAAACTGGAATGTGAAGGTCACCCTGCTGCGGATACTTGGTGTAGTCTTTCCCCTTTCTTAAGGTTATTATTGCTAAATGCTAGAAAGGGGTAAGAAAGACTCAAATGGATCATCTGGTGCATCCGCCTGCCCCAAATCAACTAAAGCGTTTTTGACAGATGGTTCTGTAACCACCCTTTAAAACCTCCAGTGAGTAAGCTTCCCCAGCTTCTATATGCAACCTATTCTACTCCTTAATTATCTTTGTCATTGGAGCATTCTTTCTACAAAGTTCCTCCTAAATCTGCTTCTGTTCCAGTTTAAGTGTGTTACTTTTTGTCTCACAGCTTGAACAGAAAAACAGTTTATTCCCCGTCCTCTTTGCAGAAACCTTTAAAATATTTAAAGCCTGCTGCATGTCTCAGCTGTCTTTTCTTTGGGCTAAAACCCAGTTCCTTCCATTTTTCCTCACAGGCCAGAAGAGTTTCAGACAAAGTGGGTAAGAGGACAAGACAGAGAATATGAGGTCACATTCTCTACCACTACCTGGAATTTCAGTCTGAGGAAGTTAAAGCAGAGTCAAAGGACAGTCAAGACACTTTCCGTACAGAATTTGAATTATATTCACAGCTGAAAGCTTCCTCTACTTTGGCACTTTCAGGAGTCTTATCAAACAAACCAGCCACCCCGCAGCAAAGTAGCAAAGACAGAGTTCAGAAAGCCTACAGGCAGCTAAGACTACCTCCAAAATAAACTATGAAAGAGTATCAAGAAAAGTTTTTTCTCACTTCTTCTAATCAATCCCGAAGATTCACACTTACATAGTAGCAAACCTTTCTATTTGGAGAGTTTCTTCTTATAACAGGGAAGGTATTTCCCAAGCCACCAGGGCTGCTGGGCTGACAATCTCAGTAATCAGTGGGTCCAGCTGAGGTCTGTCTTTCTCAGTGCACAGGAGAGTGTTAACACTTTTTCTGCCATTTGCTGAGTAGATGCTTCAGGTACTTTGCACCAGCACACTTGGTGCTTTTAAAGTCATCCTTGGTCTTCCTGATTGCTTTAAAACTCATCCTGGGCATTCCTCATTGAGGAAGTAGCGTAACAATACTGAGAACTAGCAAATAAACACACAAATATGGAAGATCGGTTTTTCAGAACAGGAGAAACCTTTTTCATTCATTTTAATACGAAAGCTAACTGCATTACTAGCTTTTTGTTCATTTACTTTGCATGTGTTAGAATTTTCACTGAGAAATTCCGTATTTCCTACAGTACCTCTCTCTCAGAAAGGAAAGTGCTAACAGAAGCAGAGCCATACCTCTGACACTGAAGTTACGCAGAGGCAATTTGTTTAGCAATATGGTGCATCAGCGTGAGTTTGGACTTGCTCACAGAGAGCGGTATAATACGGAAGGCCCACCACAAATGGAAAATCCAATGTCTTAGTAAGTTAAGAAACCAATCTCAAAATTAAGTCTGCAATTGGATGTACACGGGCAGGCCCCTTATGTTTCTTTGCTAAGCGTCCTGAGAAAGGAGACCTTTATCATAATGTGTTCAAAATAATCTAGAGGAAAAAAGCACAGCTTCACAACATCTGGTAGAGACTAGAAAAGTTTAGTTGTATTTACAGATAAAACAAGGTAGAAAATCCATAGGCATTTGGATAGGTTCTGAATTAAAAAAAAAAAATCAAATGCACCCTATTTTCCCCTCTATAAATTGACAATAGGATAATTTCTACAGACTTTTTATAAATTTACTCTACAAGGTAAAGTTAAAAGATAATTTTTAATGGATGTAAACCAGTGAGTATGCAGGAGAGCAGCTAGGCCTCACAAGGACCTTTCTGGTAAACGAGCTTGCTTTAATTACCTAGGTGAGAAGTCGGCAAAAGGTAATTCATATCCAGCCTTTGCAAAAAAAATGCAGTGTACAGTTCTAAGTGTTAGAACTATAGTGTTAAAGGAAACATTTTCATCCTTCCAGCCCAAGTTTGCTTACTCTGATTTTTAAATGTATGACTAAAAAAATACTCATTCATGATAGCTGGTGAAACTAGAAAAGAGTAAGAAAACTCAGCTTTTAAACCACAGGTGTCCAAATGTTGTACTGGATCTCTATTGCAGATATTCAGCTGGGGTTACACTGGATCTCTACTCCAGCTAGAGGAGAGGACTCTGAGGTAGAGAGCAAACAAACAATTTCCCTAAGGTCTCCCAGAAGCAGGGACAGAGCCATGATGCCTGAGTTTCAACTCCGTGCACCTTTGACTACTAATATCAGTAACATTTACATCAATGCAGTCTGTGCCAGGTAACACCCACTCTAATATCAGTACAGGCAATTCACATGATCTAGAAAGAGCAAGCAAATTAATGTCATCACTATATATAACAGAGAAAGTAAATAAAGTAGCTGTAAAATAAGTAGGAAGCAAAACCTTACATTCCATATTGGTCTTAAGTGTCTTGCTTTACAGTCAGTGTTTAATTCAGTGTTATGAAATTTAAGGTACATTACTTTTAAGCCATAGATGTCTGTCAGAGTGAATCCTCGATCGACCCTTGGTGGATGACTTGACAGACAGCTGGCATTTCAGGACAGTTTGTGCAGCACTTTCAGGCTGTATAAGGGGAAAAAAAGAAAAAAAAGAAAGTAATTATGATCACCAAAGACACAAAGCTCCTTCTGCCTTCATCCATATTCTATGAGTACTCCCCCTTCACCTTACACATTATTAACCATGTATTTAGCAATGGAATAAAAACTAACACAGAAGCCACTCATCTAAGGCAGACTGGAAATGTCAGGTTGAAATCACAGGTTGTAGCGTGAAAATATAAAAGAACTCATGGCCTTTACAATTTTTTGGTCTGATTTGTGAATGAAGTGTGGATACCTATGGGAAACATTCATTCTCCAAATGGCTTTGGGTAGCATAACTCTAAATACATAAGCAAGCCCTTTCTCTCTTAAAAATTTGGTAGTTGCATTCACATTATAATTGCTAAGTGATATTTGTGTTCAAAACAACACATTAATCATAAGAGACATGACCTTTAGAAAGATAACATTCTTGCTCTTTTTTTGTGTGTGTTTGTTTTTACCTTGGGACAAGGTATTGCATAAGTTAAGGCAGGTCATTTAATACAAATGGAAGAAAGGATAGAGTCATTTAAATCATGCTAGCTATAATTTTATGTAAGAAAAAGTATAGTTATATGAAATTGTTTCTGCAAGGTTCAGCAAAGCATTGTTTGGTGATCTCTTTTTAATTACTAGATAACATTTTCACACACTGATTTCACATCTAACCAATATGATCTTTCTAACAAATAAGAGCAATGTCAGAAGGAAGGCAGACACTCCAGCTGAGGTCAGAATACCTGAAATGGGAAAACAAACAAACAAACAAACAAAAGTATAAAAACAAGAACAACTTCCAGTCCAGGTTCTTTTTTTCAGTATTGTTTGGAGTATTTTACCTGGAGAAAAGAGTAGCCCCCTAAGCCGGAGAGACTTCATTGTTCCAATATACCCACAGAAAGTTTTTTCTGCTTTATTCTCTTAAAAAAATCTATATTGTAGAGGTCATTTCAATGAAAGTCATAATGAAAATGGCTGAAGAAAATATGCACTCTTTTACACTTGTGCACATGCATGAACATATCTATAATTCATTAAAACTTGTGAGAGAAGCGATCAGAAAGGGAAAAATCAAAGTTTATCCTTATCAATCATCCAAGCTTTTTAGTATGAAGGGGCTTGTACCCGGGATTTGCAAATCCCATCCCTGGTAATATAATTATGTGACCTGTCGGAAATGAAATTGCATGTCATGAAATACTGCACAAGCCCATAAATAATTAGTGTTTCCATTTTCCAAAGCAAATTGATAAAACTGGTATTTGGCTTAGTTCTTTCAGTCCAAGAAGCTCTGTCAGACTTGTGATGTTAATTCAATCTTCCACAGCTGGAATGATAAAACCAGAGATTTTCAAACTGAATCTCCTTGCCAGCATGAAGGACAGGTTAGATTTAGAGGAGTTACAGGAGGTTCAGAATCAACACAAATGCCTTTTAGAATACAGCAAATATTGTGAGGATTTTTTTTTTTTTTGGAATCAATTCAATCTAGCCATTCTTCTGTCTAATTCACTCAGAGGAAAGACACCCTCTGGTTGTGTGGAATATGGGATGGGACTTTCTGCCCATCTATTTTAGCAGTCCTGTCAGGTGTCATTTGCACCAAAGGCATTCTGTATTTTTGTGATACCTTCACCCTTCCAGAGAAACCCCAACTGAGTGCAAATCTCAGTGACCAACTGATTCTGGAAGCAGATCTTGTCCTTGCATTTTAAAACTATAATTCTATGGCAGATACCCATCAGTGCTTCTTAGTCCCAACATCAACCTAGCTTAAGGTCAGACATTTCTGAAAAGAAATGTGAATTCACTTCATATGAATTCAAAATAAAAGCAAACTTAAGCAGATGAACATCCGAATTTGGGCAGCATTCAGCAAATACTACTTTACAATACATACAGGAATCTGAAGTGGCTCTTCTGATCCTTAAGACTTGAGATCCTGGCAAGACTGCTAATGAAGTCGGCCGAGCAAGACTGTCTGCTTGCTAGAAACACAACAGTTTAAAACCAAGGCAAATATCAATTTTGGCCCAATATTTGTTTCTGGAGAATGACATATAAATTAGGAATAGAACTGCTCAAAAATCAAAACCATCCTGCAGGGAGTATCATATTCATTCAGATGGAAGAAATGCGTCTTGGCTTATTTCAGCCTTGTTTGCTATGAAAGCAATTCAAAAATCACCCAGATTAAACCTTTATCAATTTGAGCTGTCTACATTTCTATTAGTACCCCAAATTGTTTTGGGACACAGACTAATGAGAACGATATGACAACTATAATTTGATTTTGATTTTGTACATCGACAAATTTTGCAGGTGCTTCCAAAGAAGCTTGAGGACAAGTATAATAGGGTGTGCAGGATTTGGACACCAAGAGGCTTGCTGCTTGGTCGCAATCACACATCTGGGCTGGAATAAGAGACCCAAAGCGGATAGATAAGAGTCCTCAACTGCAGAAAGACTGTGATTATGAGGCAACTAAGTACAACCTGGAATGTCTCATTATGATTATAAAATTGACCTGTGGCATCATAAAAAGAAAAAACAAATGACCTTTGTAAAGTCTACATTAAAATCCAAACACATGGTCATTTATAGCTGTCCAGATAGGGATACACTAGCAGATCAGGCAGATTCATCCAGTACCCAAAAACCACCCCATATCCCCACAGAAGAAAGAAAAAAAGAGAAAGACTAAAGGGAACATATGGTGCAGAGTAGAGATGAGGAACTTTATTCTGCTCCTGATATTTTGAATAGTGTCAGTATTAGTGGAGGTTGAGAAGGTGCAGCAGCATGTAATTCACATAGTAAGTAAAGGAGGGACAATCTTTTAGATGTTAGCACAGCTGGACTATTGGCTTGTGTGTCCATCTGATTTTCTCTTTCATGAGTTTGCTACACTAGCGGTCCAAGTGGAGTCTTCACTACGCAGAGATAACTACAGTGCATTGCCCTAGCAACACCAGCTTCTGCAAAGTAAAGCTGCTCAGGAATTTGCTGATCAGATGGTATAAAGCTCATGACCTAGGACTTTCCCATCTGCATAGCATGTATTAATCAGAATATTACAGCAGCAAAGGTATAATATTTTTCAGCTAGCCACATGGCCAGCCTGAGGCATGCTGCTTGATAGCAATGGCCTGTTGGACTACCTGGCCGGGGAAACCGTGCTGCTCAGCAATGCCACCACTCACCTACTCCATATCAAGGGTAGCATAAGTGTGTCTCCCAGGTGGGGACATGCCCAGTGCCGTAAGTGGACAAGCGTGGGAGGTAGTGGGCACTCCAGATCATCATCTATCAGAACTCCAGCCTCCACTGCTGGATGGTTGCTGTTGCCATGTTGCAAGGAGGACCTAGAAGGAATAGCAACACTTAAGCCCCAATGACACTTTCACGAACTCAACATTTTACAAGGGAGTCAGGGCCCAAGACAGAGCTGCATCCAAACTCCTTGGCCAAAAGCAGCCTCAGCTTTTATACTTTCTAGCTCTTTGTGGGTTAAATTTACGTTAGAAATCTCTGAGGGACTCTTTTATCTTTTTGGAGAAGCTTTTATTAGCCATTAGCTTACCCTATTTGCTTCATTTTGGAACTAACTGCATGTAATGTTCAAAAGTAATATTCAAACACATCAACAAAATTTAGGCAAAATATCTTCATGAGCTCAATCACAACACCTCCCCAGCTTGATCAGTAATATTTATAAGTCTCCACACGAGATCTACTCATGTTCCTCATAAGCTTCTCTAATAAGTTTTTAACACCTATTTGTCATTTATTAACTCTTAAATTATTATTTACAAATGGTCCCCTAATGGAAATTATCTAAATCTTAATTAACAATTTTATTTCTGGCCTTTTGTGAGTTATTTGAATGACTCCACAAAGAAACATCTCACTAAGCGATGTGTTTCTCAAAATAAATTGAGTGAAATATATTGCATACATCTGCTAAGGTAACTGAAGCTGTGCCTCGCCTCCTGTTCCTAACAGTATTGCAGCAGAGTGCCACATTGACTCTGGACACCAAAGTAGGACTTTGTGTCATGACAGCCTTTATATGAAAACTTCTCTGATTTAATCTCCCCTTTAGTTGCTAATTAGTCCCCCTGGTCCAACTGTAAAATGAATGTGAGCATGTGCAAGGCTATAAAGTAGACTCTTATTCTTGGTTGGCTTTGACATCCTGGAAAGTTGCAGAGCTCTCTGTCTGGGATCTAATTCTCCCAAGGGCTTCTTGGTTTTCCCAGTGTCCCGTCACCATGCCAGGAGAATGATGATACAGTTTAGAGGGAGTCAGGAAAAGAAGCATCTTCAAAAACGACTCCTGATGCAGGGGAGCTCTATTTAGGTATTTAGGTAGAATAGAGGATACAGGATATCTCAGGTCCGGCAGAAAGGAATCTGAAGACACTATTTTAGACTACGAAGTTCACAGTTTGTACTATGGTGTCTTTGGGAGCATATTTCTTCTAATACACTTAGCCACAAACAGAAAAAAAATAAAATTTTTAAAGCATTATAAGCTTGTGCGGTGAGGAAAAACATGAGATTTTACCACAGAAATTCGTTCAGATGTTTACATGTAAACACATGTTCACACGTGTTTGTGTGAATGCAGTTTTCAATATGCTGGACCAGTTAGTTTCTCAGCTGGTACAAATGTGTTCCAGTCTTTCACTGTCCATATAAGTACTTCAGTAGAACAATATCATCTTATGTCAGCTGAGATTTGTTTCCTGGATTAGGCTTAAACTTGTCTCAAAACTCAAAGTGAAATTTATGAAATGTGGCTGAAACTTGCCTCCACTTTGAGTTGCAGGTAAATGCTTCACATTTCAATGCAAATGCATGATTCAGCTCAGGTTCATTTGAAATGTATGCACACAGACTGAGTATTTCTTTCAAATACTCAAACCAGATATAATTCCAGCTTCAAGTTGCATTGTAAACATTTCACACAACTCAAATTCAAATCAATTTGCAAATTCAGATAACATTAACCTGCAATTTCAGCAAAGCAAACTCCAGAAATTGTGCCTAGTTCCATCACCTAGCTCTCTGGCTTCTATTTCTTAAAATACACAAAAAGGCAACCCTCAGATTAGCAACTGACCCAACATTCTCAAGTATGCTAATTATGATTAAGACCCTCGTTCCTCATTTGGAAATAAATCAAAGCACTCTTAGGAAACACAGTATGAAAACAAATAAAGAAAGATTTATGTTTCATTGCTATGCTTTTAGATTCTGTATGATTATAAGTGCTTTGTGGAACATGTTTAAAAGGAAGCGAGAACTGATCTGATACATACATCAGGTTAAACACTATATTTTGTTTTGTTTGCCTAAAATAGGATGCCTCTTTTTTGTTCTTCTGAATTACTTCTTCAGTATATAGATTTATGGCACAGAAGTGAAAGAGCATTTCTACACAGTGCTGCTAAACTTTACAGAGGGGCAAAGACAAGGTCTATCACTTTCTAGTCTGATTCTCTATATATGACAGATTACTATAACAAATTAGTAAGAACAAGAAGCATGAAACAATACAAGTCTGCATTATTAAGCTTAGGTATTTTTAGCAAATTCATGAGTGTTAAAAAGCAGGCAGTATCATGCTATGCAGTTTGAAAGGTCAACCAATCACTAGACTCAAAAAAAGAAAGTATCAGGATTTCTGAGAAAAGAACACTGATTTGCACATTCAGAGAAATGGGGAAAAAGAAAAAATAAGAGGAAAAGAGATTAAAAAAATACAAGCATGCCCTCTTATCAGAGAAGGTAGTCATATTATTGGATTTCCCTCTAATAGACTATTTTAAGTTTGAAAATTTAGATCTTTTTATTTTTCTTTCACATGGTGGATGAAAATGCCAAAAACCTAAAGTTCCCTCTCTACTGGAAACTGAATGAAGATTTTTATTATTTTTTCATTAATAATAGGGTATGACATTCGGGTGAAGTATGAAAAAAAGACACAGTCCTTTGTTCCAGGAAGTCATGTAGTTAATTATATCAACATGCTATCATTAATACACAGCGTCAGACACAAGTTTAAACGTTCCACACTGAACACTCAAGCGAGTATTTATATGAGAAACTGTCATTCAGCAATAGAGGTAAAACTAAACTGCCAATGCAACGTACAGCAGTGCAGCGCGTAGAGGCTGATCCCTTAGAAAACACCAGCTGTTACAGAATGGTGTGGCACGTCTCATTGGAAAAGGGTTTCTGCAAGACTGCCTTCCCTTGGGAAGCACCGTCACCTCAGTGCCTGTCGAGGTCCTTAGCTTCAGCTCATTCAATGGCACTGGCTCAGCAATCTAAAACTCTTCCACAGCTCCAAGGCGGAAGATGTGGCACTAATTGAGCCTACCAGGGACAGGTATTACAGGTAACAACACATTTCTTCCCCAGATATTCATCTACATGGGAGTCAGAGCTTTCCTGGGGACGTTTCAGAACAGAGGTGGAAACTTAAAAGAAATCCAAAACTTCATTACAAACTTTATCACCTTTAATGCTCAGGAAAAGGGGATTTTTATCTTTGTTTTCTAATAGAATATATGCTTAAACAAAGAAGAAACCCCAGAATCTACTAAAAAAAAGCTGACCCCATCTACCTGCGTGCAGAAAAGATGAGTGAACAAACCAGAAACATGCCTATGTAGGTTACATTGGACTAAAATAGAATTGCTCATGTAAGGAGGAGAATTCATATTCTGAGAAAGGTGACACAGAAACCTCTGTCTGTGAGTTATTGATTTGTAATGTCAAGTAAGGTCAGCTAAACAGAAACCAGAGATCTTACAGTAATTATGTCTTTCTGTTAGGAACACTCAAAGAAATTTCTGGTTACCAGAGAGGAAGCATAATTTTTTAGGTTCAAAGAAATTGTGGATGAAATATGGTCAGTACAGAACCATATTTACATGATTATAAATGCCTCTCCAAACATTTCCTCAGCTATACAGACCACCTGAATATGTATGAATTTGGAACACAGCCAGTATTGCCCTTAGTCTAACTTGCATGCTTGATTAACCCAGAAGAGGGCAAATATGACCCATCATGATTTCTTTCGGTCCATCCTAGTAACTGGCTTTTAAAATCATACAATGTGGGGAAAAAACCACCAAACAAATCCCAAACAAACAGGAAATACTGTGGCTATGCCTTCTAAAGCCAATACCCCTATTGTTTGCTGACAGCATAATGCAGACCAGATTTCCTTTCAATATCTGAGCCTTAGCATGCTATCTTGATAGTCGACCACCAGGAATGCCATGCAGGGTATCCGAAGGTGGGTTGTGATGGAGCTCCATCCATTTGGAAGATAGGAAAGAGTCCAAGAAAGTTGTGCTCCAGCCACACCAAAAGCCTTTCTGTTTCATAGCTCTTCTACCTTTTTAGAGACTTGCTATGAGTTAAAAGAGCATGAGAAGAGGAGTATGGTGCGAGGTTCAGTAGCAGTTCAGATGTAGCAGCAATGATCTACATGCACCATGACACCTAACTCATCCTGTTAGTGCTGTTATTAGCTTTCAAAAGGAGTGATAAAATACCCTTGGTTCCAAACACTGAAAAGCAGTATAAAACCCAGCGCGCCATGAAAACCAAAGCACCCTCAAGGGCATCAGCAGATCTAAATGAGATTTTAATGTTAATAAGTGATGACTGACCTTTTTCATAACTAGCTCACATGTCTCCAGCAGACAATGGAGTATCCATGGTGCACTAGCAATAGGTTAAGTGGACAAACTCATCCTTAAGAAAGAATTAACAGTCCCCAATAAAAATGCAACTGATTTCCAGAAAGACAATTTTCAACATTGTTTTTGAGGTCTTTATCAGCCCAGATCTGAACAGTACCACTGCATAAAACATTATACTTATGTGTAAATAAAAAAACATGGAACTTGAGTAGAACTGGATGGAATTACTACCCAACTGAGACTCTAGCCTGTGGCTGAGAGGTTGTTTCCATGTTTCCATCAGAAATATTTTGAGCTCTGTTAGGTGGTTCTGACATCAATCTGGGACTCTGGAGACTGGGGCTCCGTCTCCTGCTTTGTAGCACGTAACCAGTGAAGTCTGAGGAGGTGACTTCATTCATCTGTGCCTAAACTTCCAACCTGTAAAATGGGAGTATTGTTCCTTACTTCTCAGGATGAAATCAAGATAAGTACAGTACACAATTTATTCCATATGCCCTCGGACAACTAAAGCCTCTGTGTGTATATTTTCTTCCCTTTCCCTCACCTGCCACAGGAAACCCAGCTTTTTTGTGCATCTCCATGACATCTGTGCCAGACAAAACCCAGCACGAGTAATACCTAGTTCAAATAACAGTTGGCCAGACAGTGCCTCCTTCCTGACTGGCACACCAGCTGCTCCCAGGCAGCATGTACCACAGCTCAATTCTGCTAACTTGACCATTAGTAAACAATGATTTGTGTTTTTCTACTCTATCCAGCTTCCATTTTCATAAAAAATTTAAGAACATAAATGTCTACAACTTCTGCCCTCTTCCAACTGTCTCATGAGTTCAAAAGTTCCTGGGAAGCTGNGGGGGGGGGGGGGGGGGGGGGAAAAAAAAAAAAAAAAAAAAAAGATCAGCTTAAAGATGAATGGGAATTGCTTTATGAGGGTGTAATTACATTAACAGAAGACACATGTTTTATAATTGTGGGGATTTGTCATCTTACGTAATGGCAGGGGGATTTGTGAGGTATGTTCCTCAAACTGATCAAGTTGTTGTCGATTAAATAATTATAGTCTGCACTGATTTTACTATTAAACTATGAAAGCAACGCGTATTTGAAATCCTAGGCCAGAATTTTTTTCCCAGTAATGCTACAGTAGTTTGCCTCATGCAAGATAAAGAAAACAAAAAATTTAGAAAACAGAAAAGACACAGCAACATGAAGACCAAATGTATTGCATTTAACTACCATAGATCAGTCTTACTGAGTTTGAGCCCTTGGCAACACAAGCATCACTCTACTGGAGCCAAACTACAGATTAACAATTCTTCTGATTTATTAACTTTCAGTGTAGTAGCAAAAAGGACAGTCTCTGATGCCCTTGTGGTCTAACCCATTCTTGCAAAAATCAAAAGCTGGATCCTGCATTTTTCAAGCATAGGGGTTTGAAATATCAGGCCTAAATGTAAGTAGTATTAAGGCTCCAAGATGCATATTCAACTTGGCAGTCAACCTTTTAGAATTCAGATTTATCACAGTCATAGAATCATTTAGGAAAAGATCGTTAAGATCATTGAGTCCAACCGTAAACTTAACACTGCCAAGTCCACCACTAAACCATGTCCCTAAGCGCCACATCTACATGTGGTTTGAATAAGTTTTAAGAATTAATACGTTAATATCAGGAAGTTTTTAGTTGAAGTACAAGATTCGCACCTTTTGCTAATGTAAGCAAAAGATCAATTTAAATATTACCTCAAAATACTGTCACTTAAATCAGCAGAAGGAGAATTAATCTGATATCTGCTGAATCTGCAGAGCAGGCAGGTTAGTTACAAACAGAAAAGAAAACAGGGATAAAAAAGGAGAATGAAAGAGAGGGCTGCACTGCTTATGAGGCACATGCTTTGAAACGGTAGAACATTATCCATATCGAGCATTGGGATGTATACTGATCATTCTGGCCTGAGCTCACAGTGGAAATAAAAAGGTTTCTCAGTCAGGTAGAATATTTCCCTCGTGGACTCAGTCTGATGTGTCCCATTCACTTGCACATTTCATGATTTTTGGTTCTTTCATGGCCATAAGGGAGGCCATATCTACAAACTGCAAGGAATCAAAGGATCTCATGAACTTACACGGTTTTGAAATGCACAGGACTTTCTCTTCTCTTCTACAAAAACATAATTCCAGCCAGTTTACTTGTGACAACGTTGACCTTGGTACCTCAAGTTGAATCGCCGGAAACCTCCTTTACACATCAAGACAGACAGAGGGCATGTAGGTCACATCAAAAGGATTTCTTTTTGAATAGCTTGTGGGCATGCGAAACTGCCCCCAGAGCAGTACACTGCAAGACAAAAAAAAATCTGAAACTGATTTTAATTGCATTACATAAAATACATAGTTACTTAATTCATGTAAATACAACTGTCAGCTCTCCTGTTCTTACTCTTTATGAGATCCTGAAAGGCACAAAAAAGACTGTAATGCACTGAAATAAAGTTCAGCGTATCTTTATGCTTTCATCCAAAATATCCCTTAAGGATGTTCTTTACTGATGTTTATCTGCCACCCAACACTGCCTGTATATAATGGGATCATCTTCTGACTATTGCTTAGCTGCTAGTAGTAATCTAAAGTGAACACAGGAATTCACCATTTTCAACACAAAGTAAGGTTTTCAGATAGCACTGAGTGACTGATTTAAGTAAGATGGGTATAGGACCCCATCTCCGAGATCATGCAGAAACTACAAATAGCGTGACTGGTGGAACAGAGTATTTGGTTCCTGGAAATACTTGGCTTTTTCACAGAATCACAGGATGGCTGAGGTTGGCAGGGACCTGTGGAAATCATCTAGGCCAACCTCCCCCACTGAAAGCTAGGTCTCATACAGCAGGTTGCTCAGGACCATGTCCAGTCAGGTTTTGAGGATCTCCCAGGATGGAGACTCTACAAACTCTCTGGGCAACCTGTTCTAGTGTTTGATCATCCCTACACCAGAAAGTTTTTTCTTATGTTTAAACAGAATTTCCTGCAGCCAAGTATCTGTATCCTGAGATCAGAATCATGTCACTGTGAATCTTGTCATTTTATGTCCTAAAAAAGCCTTCTTTTAAGGATACGCGATTATAGAAGCCTGTTAAGACACAGGCAACGTTTGCAACATAATGATACAAGACAACTGACATCTTGGGATCACTAGCGTTAAGAGTACCAGTTTTTTGAGATATACTTTGCTGAATGTTTTTAGTGGGTTGGCACAGGAACCACAGAAGATAAGCTGGTTTGGTTTGTGGTATGTAGCAGTCCCCAGCGCAGGGAGGCAACTTTTATTTTGAGGGATAAAAAGAAATTGTTTGCAGAAGCAAATTAGGTTTGATTATTGTCTAAATTTGTCTAGTACATGACAAAAGCCACAAGGCCATATACAACTGTTCTCATGCAGCTCTGTGAAGAGTCATGCAATAGTGAGAAATGGCATGACTTAAATGCACTAGAAAACAATTATTTCATTTTATAAAGATGCTTCACTTAGGGTTATTCACTTTATATTGTAAATCATTTATACTCCATGCTGAAAATTACATTAGGAATCAACTGTTCTTTGCAAAACAGCAATGAATTTCTCAAGGGTAAAGAAAGACAATTCATTGACTTTAATAAGAGACCTTGGAGCTGAATGTCAAGTTATAGTTGGAAGACAATGTTCTAGACAAAGAATAATTGTGCCAGTCCTGCCAAACAATTACGCAGGTGCTTCATCTTATTCATATCAAGTGCATGGATGACAACCTCTTTCCTGACCCAACTATACAAAGCTGTTTACAAGCTGTCTCAGTACCTTCAGATTGTCATAACCCAACACAAGAGTATGTCTGCACACTCACATGAAAGAACAGATTGCTTTTTGTCCTCCTTGCATGACACAGAGTCATCATTTAAATAACTTGACTGTATATTTATCATATTTTTCCTCCATGAACACCATAATCAATATAAAATGATCCAGTGCCAAGACATCTGCCTTTAGTAATATGCACTTTCCATAAAATGATAGGAGATGCACCTGGGTATTTGAAATGGCGTGGGAGGAGGCCAGATATCACATAACTATTTAAACCTCTGTGGTCTATTCAGACTCTCTATTGATCTTGGAAACCTGTGCTATTACATCTATTGTCCATCATTGAGACATTAAACATCTTTTTATGTGCTTGGAAAAAAACATAGCACCATGAACTTTACTGAAATCTAAGTAATTTATCATTACCATGTCATCATCAAGAATTTTATCTAGAAGCAATAATTATTTTTCTTTGCTTAACGTTTCTCTCATTTCTCCTTCTCTTCAATGAGGCACTCAGAATATTTTAAATCATATCCCCTCGCCCATTCTCCCGTGTCCCCCCTCCCCCTTTTTCTAAATATGCAAGCAAGATGGTTGCATTTTAATAACTCTTTTAATTTTTATAAGTAAACCCATAATTGTGATCTTTCCCATAGCAGTTTACTGTTCCTAAACTCCTTCCATTTTGGTGTTCATATCTTTCTGATAAAGCAATATCCTGAAAAAAAAATGCAGTGTTCCAGACACTGCCATACTGGAGCCAGGTCAACGTAAGTGATTAATTCCTATTCTATAATACATGCATCAACAGTACTACTCAAAATCTTTCTGGCCATTTGTGCTGCTTTGTTTCAACTTTCAATCTACCCTCCCTTATCTAATAACTCTCCATCTGCACAACTGGTTTACAGGTTTCTCCAGTGTGTTAATTATTTGGGTTATTTTTCCTAAGAGTGTTTTGCTTCATTTTTCTGAGTTGAAAATCACTTTCTTGCATCCTAACCTTTCTATCACCCCTCTAACATCTTTAGCCATATCTTCTAAAAATCAACAGGAGCCTTTCTGTAAACTCTACAGGTGTTGTCTGTGGTTTAATTCCATTTGCACCATTTCCTCATGCAACAATGATCAATGATCAATAGCACCAGTCAATTGCATGATCACTAATTATATCTAGTGTGGAACTGTCATGTTGATAATTACTCTCCAGCCCAGTGGTCTCCAAACTGCTTTTGATTGCACACTGCTATCAGTAAAAGATTTTTGAGTAGGCACCTCCTATATATATACTTATTTATAAATAATATACATGTAATATGGTACTAATATATTATTTACACTATAAAAACATACAAAAAATGGAAATGAAAAGTGAATGGGATAAAAATGAAATAAACACTACTTAAAAAAATATTTTATGAATGGTACAAAAAAATATTTTCTTCCCAACAGCCCAATGGATGGTCGTGCATGCACCCCACTTTGGAGACCACTGCTCTAGTCCTTGTCCAGGATACATTTCCACATCTCTCTCCTGAGAACTGAGAAAACCATGCTCAAAATCTTCTCTGTTTAAACAATACTAAGAGTTTGTGACAAACTGAGAGAAAAAAGACCATTGCTCTAGATTGAGCCTCATTTATCTAGTAATATTGCAGGATTGCTATTTCTTTTTTTATCCCTACGTTCTTCCTCTTCTACAGAGTTGAAAAGAGGTCTTTCTCTGTATTTCCCCATGTTGACCTGAATGAAGTGGAATGCCAAACGACATTTTTCTTGTTCTTTTCAGCACATAACCTTGGTTATTTACAAATGAAGAAACAATCATTTAGGTGAAGATGAATCATCACTGCTAATAAAAGAAATGAGGTGCTGTGTTCAGAAAACTTCTCTTGAATGAAGTGCTGTGGCACTGATTCCAGACTTTCCACCAGCTTAAGCATTAACATTCTTGGATTACAGACTGTATTTTACTTTCAGAGTCAACGCTAATTTTGAATGAAATGCTGTTCACGAATCACCACTGACATCATACAAAAACTTAGAGCTAAGTCACCGGTGCTTTTTACTTCATCCCTAACACTCCCAATCCATGGCATTTTGTAGGAAATACACATTACGGCTACCAGACACAGTTGGCTTCCGGAAAGAGGGCAACTTCCCTGCTTAGTGTATTTACTGAATATCATTATACATCTATATCCCATTTTGCTTAACCTGTTAAGTTTTGATTGTTACAATTAACGTACAGCTAAATTCATATAGGTCTACCTTCTGTAGGGAAATACGCAACAAAACCACCACCACCACCAAACAAAAAAGGTATCCTGGAAACTCAAGCAATAGACAAACACAGTCCAAATCATAAGGTAAAGAAAAACAGTAGTACTTTAATTAAACCAGTATTAGAAGTATTTTGTGGTGTATTTCCTTATAAAGAAAATACCTGTCAGGCATCCATAAAATTTTCCATGCTTTTCAATGCTTAAAGGAAAAGAGGCAGAAAATACGTTTTGTTCACCTGTTTTTCATGAGACTTTATTTTTTTCTTTTGATAGATCAAAAGCTTTACTTGGATTGTTTGTCTTTCTCAGTTTGTTTGCCATTGCAAATGCCCTTCTGTGCTCCTGATAGCCTTCAACTCACTTCTCTGGATTAGATAAATATTGCTCTTGAAGCTGTCTCATAAAGCTGTACACTTTTTTGTGCGTCTCCCTCTATATACCTTTTATTGCCGATTGTGCCTATCATATTAAGGAACTCATTCCTGTGGGCTCACTCCAGGATATAAATCCAGAGAAGTCCAGAAAATTACATTTGGGGCTATTGTCTGTATAGGCAGGTCTACTTCCAGAACAGGAGCAGTTTTCTAAAGAGTGGAGGAGTGATTCAGCTCAAGGCTGGACCGATATAAACAAACAGGGATAATGATGGCCCCTGTAAAGCTAAAGTGTTGGTAAACTCACTGACTTTCAACCCTTTGTTGAGATACTTTCCTTCAAATATGAGCATGGAACCATGCAACTAAAATTCAATTCCTTTTCAACTTAGACAAGCTTCAAATCTATTTTTTAAGTGGGTGAAGTGAAGTGTATGTCTCTAATTGGTGCTGGTAGCGCTGGTGAACAAAGCTTGGGCCTATTCTAATTTGAACATCAATGGAAATATAACGCTAGTACAGACAGACCCCAAAATATTTGTAGGTGTTAATGCTTGAGACAGTACAAGTCCCTTAGCCTGGCAGATTCCAGGCTGAATTTGCAGGATCTGTAGTATACAGATATACTGGTATTTATTGAGACTATAAGTACAGGTAATTTTTAGGTAATTACTTTTCAGAGCAACTTCCATGTCTAAGCAATAGAAGAAAACAGGGAGACAAAAAACATCTTACAGTGAAGCTTTCTGTCAGGTTTTGATAAATGCTGCCTCTTTCACGGTCACTGCCACGTTTCAGCCAGACTTCTGCCATTTCAACATCATATTAAGACGGAACAAAAGCTTTATTCCATTAACACTAGCCCAAATAACAGCTTAGTGACCAGCACACTCGATTCCTCACCAAAGGCACCTTCCCTGACTATGGTAAACGGTAATAAGGTACCATGGAAAATTCACACCCTAAGAAAATTTCCATGTTGTGCAACAATATATTTTTTAAAAAATGTATTCGGTTTTATTTGGACCCTTAACTCCATCCTAGAGAGAAGAAGATGTTATACTCAAGTCCAGAACAATTCTGCTTATAGTCACGTAAAGGTTTTTCATTACATTTTTCCTTTACACATTTTCACCTCAAAATTAATTTAAACTCTTAAAAAGAACTGACTCTAGGACTATGCTTCTAAACTTAAGGCATTCCTTGATCAAGACATTTGCAGCAACAAGCAATAAACAGTTTCCCATATACAGCTGACAAAGCTCTCAGTTTATTTGTCTCTCGGTATATGAGTTCATAATTATGAGACCACTGCATACAACTTAACATTATATTTCTCAAACATGTTTTACAAATAATTTAATTTGCACGCTGGAGAAGATTTGTAAAGATCATGGATGCACAAAGTATCAGACAAGTGGGTTATTATGGGCTGGTGTGAAGATCAAAAGCCTTCAGTGATCTTTGAGTCAGGCAACATGAGAGCCTTTTCCTCACCTGCAAGTAAAAACATTTTGGGACCTTGATTGGATTTACTCAGATACAATGCCATAGCGAAACCCCAAAGCACAATTACTTAATGCCTCCCTCCTGTCTTAGCAACCTTGAAAATAGACACTGTAGTCGTCATGAGTGTGTGCACAGCTAAACATCAGGATAACCTGACAGGATATTCACACACGATACACCTAGGCTGGGTGCGTGAAACAAGGTTACTGCTTTCCAGAGAAATCAACGGGAATTTTGCCACTGCCTTCAGCAGAAGCAGGATTTCATCCAAAGCACGTAATTACATGCCTATCAATGCGTAACCTCGTGACTGCTTTTGACGGAGGGAGTTAGGAGCTTTGGCAGCATGCCAGGAGGAACCGCTCTGCTGCCTTCCGTGCTGCTGCCTGGAACGACGCTAGCTGGCTACTCCCTTAAGCATGTGCAAAATTGCCCTACGAGTGATTCATTTATTGCTAGCTGGAGGCAGGCTTCCCCCATAATGTTTTTTAAGAACTATTCCAATTGAGGATAAAAGGTGTTGATAAGATCGCTAATAATTTGTAGCCAATTTCTCAGATCAATATGCTAACAGAATGTCACTGTGTGCTTGGGAACACACCTCGCGACACCTCGAGCTCTGCAGTAACGAACACGAACCCAAAACCAATGACGAAGAAATAGCATTGGCAAATCTACAAACTGATCTGTCTACATTCATGCGTCAATCACAACCGTGGTATAAATATTCTGAGCATGAATCTGTCACCACAATTTCTAGATGATTCATTTCTTTTTGATAGGCTGAACCACAATTCTGGCATTGAAAAGCCCTGAACTTTAGGATATTAAAAATTCACATCAATATTTTTTTATAATATGAGACACTAATTTTTCTTGAGCTGCAAATCTATGCTTTGGGGCATTAGCTATATTCTGAATACCTGCCAATGTGTAATTTCCTTTCTTTCTTCCTATGAATGAATATTTAGATTGCCCTAAGGCAGTCCTTGGACTGTGGCATGCTGCTTTGTTATCTGTTGTAAAAGAAAGCTCCTAACTACAGAGTGCAGTGGAGGAAAGGGTTTTCCATCAGTGACAAACATGAGCTTCTGCCAGTAAGAAATGTTTGCTTATATGGCCTACAAGTAAAAAAATACTTCATTTTTCATAAGTCACCAGTTATTTGCATGACTATGAGCAGGGGTGGGTGGAAGCTAGTTCTAAATGTAAATGAAAATTTCATATACAAAAAGCATTATTGAAATAAGTCCACATTCTGAAAGTGGACTTAGCTTGGACATTACTTACTAATTCTCTCCCCCTTTTTCTGTTAAATGCCATTTTCAGAGGTAAGACTCTCTACCTGCACAAGCTACAAAAACTTGGAATGCTTTTATCACTGTACCCAGGAAAACAAAGAAATACATGTTTTACTAAAAAAGTAGATATCAATCCAAATATTTCATCCTTGCCTGAGCGGTGAGTGGGACTCATGAGTTTCTGTGAAACATTTTTTGAAGTGTATACTCAAACACCAAAAAGCAATTACGTTTTCTGGAAAACAAACGAAATGCCATCACATAGGAGAAGAAATGAAAATGAAGAGGTGAAAAGGGGTGTGTGTGTGTCTCTCAAATACTACTAGAAAATCCTCTGGCAATGCAAATCAGATGAGAGACATGGCTTCCAGTGAAACTATGCCCTATACACTTTCTGCAAACGTGGCCATACATACTTCATTATTCTTTTTGCTTTTAATTCATTTGGCTGTAGAAGCTTACTCACCTCCAGTTGTCTTGGCAGCTAAGTGGATACTTATTGCCATTTTAAAAGTTGCTCCAGGTAGTAAAAGCTTTTCTCTTATTAATTAACTAAGATCTCTTCTTTTGTTAAATAACTAAGCTCTCAGATGCAGGTTAAAGGAAGGAGTACAGCTAATGATGAAATAAGTTTCACAGAAGTTTGAAGGGATGATTACTTCTGCTGCTCAGAGACATTGGTTGACATCTGTCCAGATAGCTAAATTCCAGATACCCTCCTTGGTATTTAAGCTCCAGGCATTATCAGCAGGAAGGAGGTGCGAAAGACTAAAAACCTCAGGGTTTTTTGGAGAGGAAGATTCCAGCCTTTTGACCATGAAGCACAAGATGTAATGAAACTAGCTGGGACTGTGCTTCATTTTCAAGGCTCACGAAACTCTGACACCAAAGAATCTCCATCATTCTCCAGGATATTAACAATGCTTTTTGCACCTGAGATGAACTATTGTTTCATGTTCACGTAAATGTCATGGGGTGCACATGAGAGACTCAGAACTAAAGGAAAATTATGAATGAATTATCCTTCAAATTGAGCCTGGCTTCTCCAGGTTAGATTCCAGATATGCCTGAGGAAAACTGTAGTTTTCCTGATGATATAAACCATATTGCCAAAATCCTTAACCTCGCTAGATCCCTTAATTCAAAATAACAAATGCCTCCTTGCACCCTCACAATTTACATTTGAATTTTGTTATTACCTCAATTTTTTTTTAAAAAGTGCTTCTTGCTACAGTGAGTATTAAAAGCTGGATCCTAAAAAAAAAGTATATGGGAGGTAACGTATATTGAAGCATTAAAAGAGGCAGGGGTAGGACTGTTCATTAGATTTGCTCTGTACCTCGTGAACACCCCCAACAAGGAAGGTCCAGTCCTCTCAGGAGATATGTAGGGACTTAAGCACATCAGACCTACATCTTCCTTTTCATGAACATTTACTTCCTTCTAAATGTCACTCTTGGAGGGAATAACCAGAAAAAAATGTCACAGAAGATAACATCCCTCATAGACATGAGGCAATAAAGCCATCGTTAGGTGCAGGTGGCAAATCATTATTCAGAACATCACAGAAGCACTTCATGTATTTCTGTGAAACAGTTGCAAAGAAGCCCTAAAGTCAGCAACTGTTCAGTGTGCAATGATGGATTAGTTTTTTTATATTATTTTTTAAAATTGCGTGCTTGAAAGAAAACAGGTAAAAGATTGGGCAGCCCCAAATTCTGTTTTGAGCATGTTATCAGACCATTTCATTTCTTTGCTTCCATTTCCTTACATTTACAAACAGTTAGTTACCCCAAAAGGCTGGATTTGGAGTTACAATAAAGATTAGACAGATAATCACTGAAAATGTGAAGCACCACCTGAATACTCAGTAGCATCCCTAATATTAGCCACAGATGAGCTGTAAACCACACTTGGTGGCCCTGGTAAGCTGTTTGACATAAGTATCTACCTTTCTGAAGCAGTTACAGTTGAGTCAGCTTTACCAAGTATCCAGACAGTAGTCTCTGAATTGAAACGTTCTGCACATCTCAGAATGAGAAACAAAACTAGATTTTTGTGTCTGCTTCCAAATCTAGCAGTATCCTAATGGGAGGCTTGTCAGAAAAGCTGATTAGGATAAATGCCCATAAACCATGACTAACCTGGTTGAATTAGCTCTTCCCTGCAAGTTTGTAAAAAGACAGAATTTTATCTGCTTGCCAGAGAGCCAGCCTAGGAGGCATATGATATCAGCATTATAAATCTGTTCTGAAGCATGAGACAGAATAATGACAGTAGGGTAATTATCACCATAAAATTAGAAATGCAACCTCCCCTCCATCCTCGCTGTAAGAGAAATAGTTTACTTTTTCTGTTACATTTGTCAGACTTCAAATTGTACACCTGATAATATACCACTTGGCAAGAACTCAGTGGATGAGCAGATCAAGGTAACTATGTCTTTGAGGGAAAAAGAGATGGCTGTGAAATAGTTGTTGCCATTTTGACACAGATATGTATTTAATTAGTTGCTGCTACTTGCACGTTGTAGGTAGGAACAGGAAAAAGCTAGGAGGTATTTAGGATGAGATGCATCCCCAAATGCTACAGGTGCTGGCTGGTGTCATTACAAGGACATTTTCAAATATCTTTGAAAGGTCATGGTGATCAGGGGAGGCTCATTGGGACAGGAAGAAATCAAATATCACTACTATCTTCAAGAAGGGCAAGGATGAGGATCTAGGGAACTATAGGGTGGTCAACCTCACCTCAATCCCTGAGAAGATGGAGTGAATAATCCTGGAAAGTATTTCCAAACATATTAAGACCAAGAAAATGTAGGCAGCATGGATTTCTGAAGGGGAAATCATAATGGTTGATTAAGGTGATAACCTTCTACAACGAGATGACTGGCTCAGTGGTTGATGTTGTCTATCTGGACTTTATCAAGGCTCTTGTCATGCTCTTCCATAACATCCTCATCAACAAGCCAATGAAGTATGGACTAGATAAACAGGCAGTGAGGTGGATTAAAGATGGCTGAACTGCCAGGCTCAAAGAATTGTGATCAGTGACGTGAACTCCAACTGATGGCCAGTCCCTAGTGGTATGCCCCTGGGATCAACACCAGAGCTAATACTGTTTAACATCTTCATTAAAGACATTGACAATAATACAGAGTGCATCCATAGAAGGTTTACAGATGATAGAAAACTAGGAGTGGGTGATAGAGCAATGGTTGTGCTGCCTTTCAGAAGGACATGGATAAGCCAGAGAACTGGGAAAACAGGAATGCCATGAAATTCAACAAAGGGAAATGCAGAGTCCTGTACCCCTGCTTTGAGCAGACAGGTTGGATTAGGCAAGCTCAAGAGATGTCTTCCAATCTCAGCTATTCTGTGATTCTGTATGTAGCAGACAGTAGGAGATGGACGAAGTAGAGAAATGGGACAGACTCTGTGACCCTGACTCTGTGAATAATTCCACTGTTATCAATGAGGATGCTTGAAATGAGTGGTGCTGCTCCGGATAAGTAAGAGGGGCTCTATTGTTTCAAGAATTATACTCAAGCATTCTTAAGCTTTATAAAGTCACCACCAGCAGAAAGTAGTTAAAGGACAGGTTTGTTCAGACTTTTTTTTTTTTTTTAACCAACAATGGTACTGTTCAGATCATTCACTTTGCCAAACATGTTATCCCAAAAGCCACAGTATGTTGCAAATCATGGAGTTGAAATTTTACCTTGGATATTAACTCTTGGACAATGATGTTTAGACTCTAACAATCTCTATCTCTCTCTCTCTCTGTCTTTAGAATGAAAGCAACAGATGATGAACATTTGCTTGACGACTCAGAAACATTTTTTTACTCACCTGCTTTACATAGAATCTGTAGTCTTCCCTAAAGGCAGGCAACACATAAAATGTCACTAGGAGAGATCAGACATATAGCCACCCCTCTGTGTCCACACCTGAACTAATAAATTAACAAGAAAAGCAAGGTAGCCTGTAACTTTCAGGCTGCTGCGAGAAAAAAGGAAATACTCAATGTCAAATGCAAAAAAAAAAATCAACCTAGCATTAGTTTTAGCAGACAAGCCAAATCTACAGGAAAATGTAATTAAACCACACAACTAAAAGCAGGTGCCTTCAGAGTAATCACACAGGTGGTACATCAATGGCAAAATAATCCAGAGAAGCCCTTTGGGTTTAAGTTAATTTTATTTTGGATTACATGCTTAATTTAATTTATTTTTGTTTTATAATGTGTCTCTCACGCAGAGACAATCACTGATGACTATAACGTGAAGCCACCAATGATCATGATACTAATTAAACTACCCCAGTGTCACGATTTGGATGGGACATAAATTCCTTCAGTATTTGCCTTTGTCAATAGTGCAAATGGAGCAGAGTCAGCAGCACAATAGCGTGGTCTGTTACTCTGTTCTCTGTCTCACAGAACACTGTCATCCTCAATAACCAGTCTTACTCTGAACAAGTATTAACGGGATGGGATTCACAGAAATGAGTGTAACATAGAACTTGCTCCTGTTACCCTGATACACATTGCATCTTTTTTTTGGGCTGTTGTTCTGAAAGGGTTGTAAGGAGAAGGGAAGGACAAGGGAAGGTTATGAAGTGATCTTTACTTTGTCAGGCAGAGAATATGATCTGCACGCAGATCATCCTGGGAAGAGAAGTCATAAAGATGGCATTGAAGCACTTTGATATTTGTCAGTAAAAGATTACTCACAGCAACGCAGGAACAATTAGAACAGAGTTGCATGGATGGATTTGCTAAAGCCCTGGCGGTTCTTAGCGGCATGAAGCCAGTACTCGCCTCCTGATAGCAAGTACTAATTTTCAAAGTGGAATGCGTGTTTTATTTGTAGAAAGTTACCAGATCACCTACTAGAAAGCCAAATTCTGGAAGAAGACAAGAACCTCTGGTGAGGAACTGAGTAACACAATTTGAAAACACCCGGGTCTGAGCAGAGCTATGAGGACTCTATCTACCTCCTCCAAAGTCAGTAGTAAAATTCACTCCAACTTCAGTGGCAAGAGGTATTGGTCCACAAGCCACAGAAGATGGTGAAGTATAAGCCATGCAGGAGCTTTTAACAAATTATTCCACTAGTATTAGGTATTTTATCCTTCCATTTGCCCTCATTTAAAGCTCACAGAACCATTATAGATCCAAGGTGTTAGAGATGCTATAAAAATATGATATTTGTCCAGTTCTGAATCAACAGAAATAACAGGTTTTTTTCTAAAAAATATTACCAAGATATTTTCTGAATATATATGGTCAAGAATGGAGGTACTATAGGAACACAGAAAGTGACTCAAAAAATGTAGTAGTGCATTAGAAACTAAAATACAATAAAAGTATGATATTTAATCTTAACTACAGCAGATGTTTTAAATACATTTTCTTCCCATTTAATCAAAGACATCTATAGAAAAAATAAGAGTTATGATAAAACCCAAAATAGCCAGTTATAACATCTAAGCTGCAGCCATTTTGTTTAGTATCACAGCTTTTTGAAAGCTCTCCCCAGCCTAGCTCTAGATTACATTTGAAATGTAAAGTTTTTTGATTAAAGCTGGTGATTGTTAACCTCCCACTGCTATCAGTGAGTATTCATCTTATTTAGGATGCCAAAAGAAAGGGAGCTGCTGATGCCTCTCAAAATCTGGGGAAAAACACACCTTTTTTTTAATTTTATTTTAAAGCATAAAGTGGTTGTGTTTTATTACAAAACCAAGGAGTCCTTCTATTGTTTATTTCTAACAGGGTTATTTATAGCTGAGCTGAGTGTCCAAGCTAAAGTTAGGGTTCTGTTCTTCACAGTGCTCCATGCTTTTTTATGACAGACACTCCCTTAGCCTGAAACTTTTTTTAATTTAATTAGATAGGAGAGATAGAATGAAAGACTGCAAGTACATATATAAGTGACAAGTGAAATAAAAAGAAAAAAAGCTGATTTTTCTATTAGAAAAGGTAAGGAGTCCCTGGAAAACAGAGGGGTAAGATTTGCTTGTGGTTATATCCCTTAAGTCTCATTGTAAAACATGGGCTGAACATTTTGCCCAGGTTACACAGAAGCCCATGCCCAAACCAAATTCAGCTCAAGGGCAGAGCCAAGACCACTTTAACATCTTCATCACCTAAACCTCATCTGCGTACAAATCCTTTGCAACTATTTTCTGCTGGAATGTTACAGGCTAAAAACAAGAGGCTTCTCCCCCACACCAGTTCACCTGCTACCAGTAACACGACCAAAACACTGCTATAACAGATGCTACAAAGCACTAGCACGACTTCAGATTTTTAGCAACATTAAGTGACTTTTTTAAAAAAAAAAAAAAAAAAAAAA
>RSEF01000006.1:2945710-2958188 GCA_003993805.1 Himantopus leucocephalus
ATCTAAGGGATCCAAAGACGTTGTCGATCTAGCTACAACATGGTTACTGAGTAGCAGGGAGTAGCAGGGTCAAATTAGAGCATATAAAAAGGAGGTAGGCATTAGAAAAGTATTTTCAGCTCTGAAATGGATTGCCCGTGATCCTTTTTGACTCCTATCATTGAACAGATTTAAAAATAGTGTTAGAAAAATGTCCTTCAATAATGATTGAGTTAGCATTGGGCAAAACGATGGTTTAGGTGACATCTAGACAGCCCATCCAGTCTTTTTTTTAGTGTAGTTTCATTGCCTGGGAATTCAGAATTAAAACCAAGGTCTGTTTTTTTCACCCATCTGCACTGTTAATGTTCTGTGGGTGCCATCTTCCATGATTTGAAGTGTCCTGCGTTTGGTCAGAGTAAGCCCTTAATATTATGCTGTTTCCATTTGCTCAGTACTAACAAATTTTTGCAGAGTGAGTTAAGTTTTTCAATTTTTAGTTCCACAAAATGCCTGGAGGGTTTCCTCAGGGTAGAAATAATATTTGGCAGATTTAGTGGAATTTCCGTGGGATGAAGGTAAATATTTGACATGTCCCTATAGGTAATGGAACTGATCTTGACAAGCTTTTTACCACCAATTCTTTAGATGATTGTGTCAGCTCAGGATAGAAGTTTAGAAAAATAAATTTTACCCCTCTTTCAAAACAAATGCGTCCTCCTTCATGGTTTTCTATCAGTTTTGAGCCTGCTTTCTATATTTTATCACCTGAAAGACAAGTGTCTACAACATTTTATACTATCTGAGCAGCTTATTATGGGATGTGCTACTGAAGAGATATATAAATAATTAACCACAACTGAACCATTGCATGTTTGGGTGGAGGCTCATTCTTCTCAAGTCAGGAGAAATAGCAAAGCTATGGAAAGTAATGCACATGCCTACTTGAAAATATTGCAGGAAGTCAGAGTCTGGTTGTATCTTAGTAGCAAAATTCAATTCAGGTTAAAATCTTTTTAGATATGAACAGTCAGTATCACTCTAAGTGAGAAAAGTAATTGTGGTTGCTATCACTTGTGACAGTTATGAATTCTATCTCAGAATAGCTTCAAAATGAGAAATCCAAGGAATTGTCAGGCTCCACTGGGGTCAGTGGGGCTCCTCTGGTCATTCTAGCCAGAGAGTCTTATCCTATCTGAGGACCTGCTTGTTAGCAGCAGTGAAAATGGGGTTGAAAAGAACTGAAATATCAAGACTTTACTGTTTTACAGCTGTCATTGCACCTCTTTCTCATGTATTTAATATATTTTGAAAGCTTTAACCTGGGGAGGGTAAAAGGACAAAAGTTCTTGGGGTCATGGATGTTATCAGCTATCTTCTGCAGCATGAATTATGCAAATTGGCTTTTTCACCCTTCCTTGAATCTTCAAAATTTGTGTTCAGCTCACGTTATGCATAGGAGATGGTGGGACACCTAAAGGATGTTCTTATAAAAACTCATTCTTCTTTAATGGTCAGAATTTAATTCAGTAGAGATCCCTAAAGGATGCAATTTTGAGCACTTGTGTTTGAGCATTTATTCAGTTGCTGTAATAGAGTCAATATTGTTGACATTTTTTGTATTATGCTGTGGACACTAATTTGATTTAACACCACCAAATGCAATTAGAAGCAATTAATTCTCACTATTATTTCAGTAACAGATGCATATGAATCTAACGAAAATATACTGAGAAGCTCTGAAAACCTGGGTAGCCATTATCAGATAAATGCACGTTAGTGTGGCAGTAACTGTCTGGATTTCCCTAGTTACCCCCATACGGTCTGCCTAAGTATTCTAAAAAGACTATTATGCTTGATTAGTTTGGAAGCACAGATAATTCATTACTCTCCAGGAAGCCAGAAAATGTTTAAAAGCTTTTAATAGCTCTCATAAAAAGAAGAATAAAATTAGAGGCCACCATGAAAACATTGAATAAGTGACCAATGTACTCCTACCAGTAGAGTTTTCAGAATTATATATTGACAGGGAACATTACCAACAACTGAAGTTAGTTTCCTTTTCATGGAGTGCATAGTGTACGCATGAAGAGATGCCATTGATCGCGCTTGGATATTGCAAGATGAAGCTGCTTTCCACAAAAGAAGAATGCCAAGAAACCTCACAGATACAGAAAATTATTATCTAAAAGGTTATTTAAACTTTGTTTATGCAACATAATGAGTGTCTCCAATGTCTAATTTAGATAGGATCTTTGATTTTGTTTTATTCTAGTTAAACCAGAATTAGCTCAGTCTTTCATTGTAGCTATGCAGTTTCTCCTTAAGCTAGGCTACTGTTCCTTGAAGGTAATATATCTCAAAATGCTCAAAAAGTTACCTTTTCTTCAGGCTTTATGAATTTTCCTAGTATTGAGATGCAAAAAGAATTTGTCCCAGGTTTTATGAGCTGTGTACAGGACAGATAGGTGGTAATGTCAGGCAGCCTTATATGACCTTCCTTGTTCTTTAGTTCCTAAAAGAAGTATGAAGGGAAAAATCAGAGAGGAGTGTGAGGTGTTGTGTAAGGAAAAAGTCAGTAGAACTGGTTGCCTGCATGAATCTACCTGAGAATGAGGAAGGACTCTGCTGGTTGGTCAGTCCATGTGAATGTGAAATAGCTGCTGGAAAAGATGCTGAATTGGCAGGACCTCTGTTCAGAGATGAATGTATAGAGCTACACATTAAAGTTGCTTTAGTGATAAGCAAAAGGGAATTTTTAGCAATGAGACCGGTGAAGATCACCTCTGTGAGCTTCCACATCTCTCGCTGCTCTGCTATCTCACTCTTTTTCCTTGTAGTTACTATAGGGAACGCCCTTTATTGAGCCCTAAATGCAATATTCATGCAATGTGTTGGGCAAGGTGCGGACAGTGGAGAACAAGGAACACAGACATTCTCAGGATGCTAAAGGTACATAAAAGGTCCACCATGGATGAGATGTATAAGCAGAAAAAAATGTCATCACAGTCTTCGACAGTTCTTTTGAGGTTTTAGCATGTCCGTTGAATGACTGCATGATGCTAGCAGTCATCTCTGAGTTCTTCTCTATGTGTTGTCAAAAAGTCTTTACTGCTTCCAAAATACAGGCATCTCCACTGGTGGTTCATGTTCCTGTACAAAACAGGCACAGAAGTGGCTGGAAGCTGGAATTAAATGGCTCTGGGCACCCCCAAAAGGAATGAGGGTATTTCAGAAGATAAGGGAAAGCAGCTCTTGGAATTTGTGACTGAATTCAGAGTGGTACCACTGTGGAATGGCCAGCATCCTTCGCTATTTCTGAGAAGAAAACTTTATTTCTTTTACATGTGATGCCATATTTGCTCCTACCTTCCTAATGCTAAGCATATGCCTTGTCTATGTAGTGTTGAAACAAAAGGGAGTGGGAGAACATACTGCACACACTTAAACGTTGTGCAGTGTGCTGGATGCGCAAGAACACCGGTGTTGTTTAGATAAATTACATATCTAGGTTTACAGAGGGACAAATAAATTCCCTCAGTGCTTCTTAGACATTTAATTTCTGTTCATCAGTTCACTACAGTGGTACCATTTTTGAGACAAGAATATGGATGCTTGACGGACTTACATTGCAGCTAAAATAAAAAAAAGTATTGATTGCTCCTAGGCTTGGAGTCCTAGGATTTTTCAACTTTCAGACTATACTGATATTCAGGCTGCTATAGGGTGCTGCCTACTTAGTGAAGTCTTCTTACATGAAGATGCATGGTTGTGAGGCCAAATACGTTGTTTCCTGAGGAAATTGAATTCCTCCTGTTGACTTAAATGGCATTATGTATGTGGGCCAAAATAAAGAGTGCAGGAGTAGTGGTATCATGGAGAAGAAGGGAAGCAGGGAAGTAGGTGGTAGTCCTAAGAAGGTATTTTCCTGTGAAGCTAACTATAGCCAAAGGGGAAGGATCCTGAATCCTGTGGATCAGGATGTATTACAAGTAGTAATGCAATTCATACAAAAAGCCCAGAAGGGCACATGTATACTGCATAGTTAACCAATGTGCATAAAACCTTAAATCAGGACAGATATCCACTCCAGTAATTGGTAGTCACATGATTGTTTTTCAAAGAACACAACGTAATATCAGAGATCTCTTTTTCTGTCTTCTACTACTGAGTGCTACTCTGGGAATGGCAGGGAAACAGTCTTTCAAAATCATTTACGTGTCAGCTATGAAGTGAATGAGGCAAAACTGTGAAATTAATTGAAACTTGTTTTGCAGCTGATCAGTCTTTCATTTGTGCTCTTCTCCTTTGGGATAAAAGTCATGGGCTAAAATAGGAAAGGAAGAAGACGACTAAAGAAGTCTAAGCAAAGAGTATGCTCTTCCTTGTGCAAGCTATCAGTGCCCATCATATTGGCCCTGCTGCTGGAAGCATCACTGGGACCACTCACAACCCACCAATGCTGTAGGAATACAATTTTGGAAATGGGGTGCTTGCAGTTATTTTATAGCTGAAGAAAAAATGCCCCTGCAGCTTAAGATGAATGAAAATTAGTGTAGGGCTGAGCATCATAAAAATGAATTAGGATATTCTTTTTCATTGTACTTTAGATGCAAAATTAAGGCGTGCACAACCTTGGCATTATACTCTTAGGCCCGAGATTACCTGATGTCATAAAAGGTGATGACACAAATATTGCTCATTTATGTCACTATAAAGTTAAGTTTATAGTGATACAATCAGTACTACCATTTATGCTATCTAAGCTTGGCATTACTAATTGTATCACTATAAAGCTATTTTATAGTCATATAAACAGTACAGAAAATGCTGTCAGGCATTGGTATTAATGCTGCAAATAAACCTACAAACACTTTATCTGAATATCTTTCATGGTGGTAATAAGCAAACATTAGAGGCAAGCTTACCATTGTAATCTGTGACCCTGTGGCCAGTTATTTTTATCACGGCAGAATGAGACAGGAGAGTGCCCTTGAACTTTCCTCTAGCTGAAGTACTTATTATTGCACTCGCTTTTCATAAATGTCTGACTATCGCATCTCCATTTGGGGACGTGCAGCAAGTACGTCTCTAAGGGCAGGTCCCACTCCGTGGACCTGCAAGCAGAAGTTCAGTTTCTAGGTGAGGGGCTGGTATAATTTTATAACTCCTCTTTTTACTGGAAGAGATAGTGGAAGTCAAGTTGGGAAAGTAATCGTTTCTACTAGAGAGTACATTGTGGTTTTGTTGCCTCCTAAGCATAGCAGAAAGCAAAAAATGAAAGAGCCTCTGTGAGAGTTAGTATTGTGCCCTGTTGCCAGATTTTTGTCTCATCTATTGTCTTAAATAAGTTTCTTGGGTGGGAGAAGACCTCAGACCTGTCATGGAAGAATAAAAGGGAAATTCTTGTCTCTCATACACTTTTACTGTTAATTTGCANCCTAGTCATAAAGCTGGCTTAAAAAAAAAAAAAAAAAAAAGTATCCAAAGACCACGATAGGTTATATCTATCGAGCAGCAAAGGCAGTGAGTGAATGCAGGGGTGCAGATGATTATTTTATGGCTTAAGGACTACTAAGCTCAGGAATGGATGATACAGTTGCAAATGCAGTGTGATCATATAAGCCTTTTTTCTCTAGAACATCAGGATTAATGAGATTACAGGAAAAAATAAAACAAGAAAAAAAAAAGACTAATACCAGGAGGTCTGCTACAGGTGTTGATTAATCTTGCAGGAAATACAAAGTTCAAGTGTTTTAAGGTTTGGGACATACTGAGGGGAACCTCCAGTTTCTTCCCCAGGATTCACAGACAAGCATGTCTTTTGAGAACCTTTCCTCAGTTTCTCCCAGAGGCTCACAAGCACTGCAAGAGCAAACCAAGGGGGACACTGCTCTCGGTAACGTTGTAGATGGGCACTGACTTAGTGCAGTAGGGATGGGATGGCACCTATATCAAGATACTTCATCACTGTTGGTCCTGGCTAGCAGGAGGAAGAGCAGGTTGAAGTAGGGAAAGGAGAAATTCTCTGAGACCCCAAGACAAGTGAGGAGACTCAGCAGAGGTGATTGTCTCTTGTCATGGACTGGGCTGAGAAGTTAGGGTAACAAGATGCTGAGCATCATAAGAGATGCTGAGCATCAATGAGATGCTTCATTTTTCGTACGGCTAAAATGAGGCAGTAGAAATCTTCTCTTGGTATCTGAATGGTTCAAAAATTGCACAAGCAGAACCTAGGAGGCACGTACAGCATTGGTCCTCCTTCAGCCCAACATTGTGATGCACACCAGTGTGGGGATGAGGAGACAACACAGGTAGCAAGGAGAAAGCCATTCCCACTCCAATTTTCTCAAGTGACAGTACAGCCTGCCTCTGCTTTGGCAATGTAACTGAACTCTCAAACTTTGCTTTAGAAGACTCCTGGAAATTCAGACTTTTCTGAAGCTTTTCCTGTCTGCAGTTCTGTCCTGGGCTGCCAGGTCCTTTTTCCAACTCTCTGCTATGAAAGATTGGAAAGAGCTTTTCAAATGGATGCCTAAGAGGTACTGCAGAGGAAAAAAGATCTCTGAATTCAGTGTCACTCCTGTTTGATATGTTTCATGAAAAGTGAGATGATAATATTACTTTTTTTAACTCTTCCTCAGTATTCTGCATTTGCGTTCTGCTTCATACCAGAAATGCAAGGGTGGTGTTCAAATAAGAGAATTTCAAATTTTATAAAACATGGACCACATAAAAGCAGAGCTCCTAGATTCAGACCTGCAAATGCTAAGGGCAGAAAGCTTAATATCTCCAGACCCAAGATTCTGAAACAGCGAAACGCAATGTATTAACCTCCTACTCTGGTTTTAACCAAAAGGGGAAATGTCCTACTTCAAATGGTCTTGGAATAAATGGGCAAAATGTGATGCAGCTAAAGCATTACTCAGACTGCAGGTTGAAAGCAGGATGACCTGTTCCAGACCTCCTAGTGCATACTACCACGTGTGCAGCCCAGCTGAAAATTCTGGGTGTTTATTTTAAAATTCTAAATGAGATGCTGCAGAGGCATAGTAGTATGGTCCCCACAGTGCTCCTTACAGGGCTGTGACCCTCTGAACAGGTAAAGAAAAAGTGAGGATCTGTAATGTCATTTAGGATTCTCTGTGAAGCCCATGGTAGAGGGGAGGCATTTTATGGTTATAAACATGGAAAAAGAGCCTCTCATTGGAAAATGAGATTGGCTTTTAGTCTACATCTATTTGTCACATTTTTATATGTTATGTATTTCAAAATTGATGAATATAATAAAGAAAAAGCAATATCTTTTTTATACTTCATATCAAGTCAATTAATTTTTTTATAATTGACTGTCTTTACAGTAAGAAATTATACATAGAAGGAATATATGTAATCCCTCTATTTGAAAACAGGCTGACAGACACAACATAAAACTTGCCTTAGGTACTATATTTTTATGTTAGCCACCTTGATTATTGTTTCTAACCAGGTAAAGTTAACTAAAAGAAGCTCTCTGTGTACAATTTAGTCACTTATAGAATCATGAAGCACTTTTAGGGTAAAGAGTTCAGTTTCCTCTTCTGAAATGTGTAGTGGTGCTTTGAGTTTCATATGACTTACCATCATTATGCCTGGACTCTGTGCCCAAGATTTTTGGTTTCGCTTGAACGGAATGAGTTCTTCAGACTGAGACCAGAATATTCACCTTCTCAAACAGATGAGGAGAGAATGTTAATAAATTACCCCATACAATTAAAAGTCTTGTGTCTTATTAGGAAAAATAAAAAAGATAAGTATAAATAATGCAAGTATCTACACACCTAAATACCTTAAGACATCAAGCTAATGCTTTGAAGACCAGGAAACACAAGCCAGAATTAAATAAGCAGGCTTGATAACATCAGATGATTAAAGGACATCAGAGGGCACACAGCAATTTGTGCACTGTGAATCCAGATTGATCTCTACAATGTTTCTTCAGTTGTATGCATAGACCTACTCCACACTAATGATTTGCAGACTAATAAAGAACCTTTAATTCTGGAAAATAAGTGGTTCTGCTACTTGAGCTTTGGTGGAAACTGTCTTTTTATGGCTTGTAAAAGGAACACGTACGTTAGCAGAATCAGTTTCTTTGTTTTCCAAATATTTTGTTGTGTCCTATTTGTTTTTTTTTTTGTTTGAAAAGAATTCTCTCTAGCTGCTACAATTGTAAAGAAATCCTTGAAAATATGATCTGAAGGTAGCCAATGCAATTATATATGCTTGAGTATATAAAGAGCTTGAAGCTCTTGAAACTGTGAGAATAGCCCCTTTCAGCTTCACATATTAACTCAGATGCCAGTGATGACACTTCAAATATCAGTAACATTAACTGCTTACTTGTTCACTGAAGCATGGAAAGGAGAGAATGGAAGCAAAGATCTGTGTGATCTACTCCGAGTGAAAATTCTTGCTTGGATGCAGCAGGAGAGCAGTGCTCGGTAGATATCCACACTTAACATTTTTGCTGGCAGGAGCAGGTAGGACTTAAATGCTCAGCAAGATGTGACATCTAGTGAAGGAAAGGCAAAAACAAAAGAGCACCCAGAGACACTCTCTCACATCTTGAATATTCAAGCAGTCTCTGCAGAACATCTTAGTTTGATTTCTTTGGGGACGTCCCATTTACTTAGTTTGAATAAGCAGGCAAAGATAAAGCTGCATATTATTTTGTAATTCATCCCCTTATCATCTGTCACTGGTATCATAATTTATGACTTTTGCTTATTGAGGCATATAAGATGGCACTGAGTAAGCACATTGTCACTGAGGCCAATTGAATGATTTCTCAGAACTTGCTATTTTTCTTCATTGTTTGTCAGATTCTTTTGGGTGTCAGAGGTGTGAATAAGTGTCCCAGGATGGGACTGATTCAGGTAGTACACAGGACTAGCAGACAGGGGTCTCTGCTAAGGGCTTCATCCATTTTGAGTGGGGTCTTCTGAGGGAGGCTCATCAGGAGCTGAGGTTGCACAAGGTTGGGTAGCTGTGTAAAAGTTGAGCTAGTCCATGATGTTGTTTGGTACGCATTTGTGAAACACATTGTTTTTTTTCATTAAAATGTGCAACACTTTCTTTTCTTTTTTTGCTGAAGAGGGTGCATTTCAACTTTCAGACAAAAGATGCTGAACTTCATCACTTGAAGATAAGGCCTGTTCATCATGCTGTTTTTAATGTCATATTAGATGAGAGCTAAGCACTTCTCCTGAGCCCAACATCAAAAAAAAAAGTGAATCAGAAAGTCCACAAACCCTTGCAACCTCTGCAAACAAATCTTACGTTTTCCCTCAGCTCTGCAGTATATTTTTCCTCAAATCAGCGACCAAACCCCCTTACACCAGCAAAGAAAGGGGAGCAGCAAATACTTTATCAGCTTGGCTTTGATATTCCTTTCTCTCTCTCAAATTAATTATTTTTCCAAAGTGCCAGGAAGGACAAGGGAGAAGGCTTTGTCCCCATGCTGTCACACTGCAAAGTCAGGTCCTTTCTCTTGCATGGTCAGCTCTAGGTCGAGTTTTACCTTTCTACATTGGGGGCTGGTAACAATGTAGGCACCAGAGATGTTCGCACAGCACATTTAATCCTTCATGGTGACTCAACTGCCTCAGCTTCCTCCTGCTGCTCCATTTGTCTCCTCCTCTATGTAGCCATTGATTAGAGCGATACTTAACCCTCTTTCCAGCACTCTCTTACTCTCTGTTCGTTTTTCTCTTGTTCACTCACTGTCTTAGATCTTTACTCTATCCTTGTTAGCAGTGTTGCTGGGGGATCTTTTGCCAGTGCAGCTGCTCCCCAGAACCAAGTATTGGGTTGTGTCTAACTACTCTTCCAAATGCACTGCGGTGAATCAGTTGGCTTTCCTAGGCACCCTGTGTGGCAAGAAAGAATTTACAGCAACAGCTGAGCTGCTTTGCACAAAGCTAGAAAGGTGAAGCCAGGAGCTGAGTTTGCTCAACATGATTGAACAAATCCTGTACAAGCACGGGCAGATACAGACACATGGGTTTGAACCTCTGCAGCACATGGTCTAAAGACCATTTTATATGTGGGACTGCAAAATCTGATTTCAAGAGGGTTCACATGGGATAGCTCCATCTCCATTTTTCATTAGAGCTCTCTCATATAAGGGTTGGTACTTAACATTCTCACTAACCCTGTACTTCCTACACTTTAGGAGTGAAAGAATTAGGCAACAAAAAAGTCAAAAGCAATCGAAAAGTGAAACTAACTAAGTTAGTGACCTACCTGGGCAAAGAATCAAAGAATGGTTTAGATTGGAAGGGACCTTGAAAATCACCAAGTTCCAACACCCCTGCCATAGGCAGGGACACCTCCCACTGGACCAGGTTGCTCAAAGCCCCATCCACCCTGGACTTAAACACCTGCAGGGATGAAGCTTCCACAACTTGTCTGGGCAACCTGTTCCAGTACCTTACCACCCTCAAAGTAAAAAATTTCTTCCTAATATCTAATCTAAATCTACCTTCTTCCAGTTTGAAGCCATTCCCCCTCATCCTATTGCTACATGCCCTTGTAAAGTGTCCTTCCCCAACTCTCCTGTAGGCCCCCGTTAGGTACTGGAGGGCCACAATAAGGTGTCCCGGAGCCTTCTCTTCTCCAGGCTGAACTACACCAACTCTCTCAGCCTGAATGCTATGGTCTACATCTTAAGAATAACAAGGTGTAGGGTTACTGGGCAGCTTATATATGAGATCTACATCCAGCTGTGTTGAAGTGGGAATGGACATGGTTTTAAGGGACAGGCAAGTTATGATCATGAATAAGGGAGAAATCACCAAGAGCCTTTATTCAGAGTGGATGATATTACCAGCTTGTTCAGTGTGACATCGCAGACAATTATTTTCTTGTTGATGTGAGGGAAAGTGAACTAAGTAAATCTTTTCTTCTTTCTTTTTTCNTTTTTTTTTTTTTTTTTTTTTTTAAGGCCTACATGAAGTGTGAAGGATGTGTGTACTTTTCTCATTGATGTGAAGTTCATGGTGACTCAGTTTTTCTCAAGGTAGATTTGAAGGTCCTTTAATTTCTTCTAGATTTTTTCATTAGCTGAGAAGCATCTCAGTTCCGTTGTAGACTTTTCTGTCTACCAATCCTGGGATATGAAAAGCTGTGACCACTTTTTCTGTCTGTGATTCTAGCAGACTTTTAAGCAATTAACCATGTCTCTGTCACTTGGTGATTGCATTAGTATGGCTATGCAGTCTGTCTTGCCTAAGAAGGGACCGTATAGGTCTATGTTAGTCAGAAAGCAGTCCCTGTAGCTGGGACATGACACTTTCAGGAATGTTGCCCTGTTCACCATCTAGACAAAGCTCCCTGTTCTGCTTTTATACCAGTGGGTGCATGACCATTTCAGTCTTTTTCTGTGCCAAACTGAGTAAGAACAGCCAATGGAAATCTGCATGACTTGTTATCAACTGGCTGACAAACCATGTGAAGGTGTAACAGCTACTATATAAATAACATACAGAGCTTGACCCCAGCTTATTTTAAGAAAGACTGTTTTGCAGGAGTTGGGAACTGTGAGAGGACATAAAAACAAACATAAGGTCTTCCACTACTGATCAGAACAGCAAGGGCTGGGGAAGACACCAGCACATACAGCCCCAGGGACAGGGGTGAAACAATACTCCTGGGGGAAACTAGGGGAAACTGTTCCAGCCAGAGCAAATAAAAATGGTTTCACTGATAAGAATTTTCTAAGGTTATCCCATCTCACTCTCATTATAGTGTCTGAGCACCTTCCAAATCATACAGAGGCTATAGCTAAATCTGCAGGTTTTCAGAAATTCTCTGGTGCTTCTCTCTATAAACTCTCTGGAATATTTTGGAAAAACACTGGGTTATTTTTTCCTGTCATTTGCATTAGCTAAAGATTAGTACGGAAGCTAAAATCATTGCAGCATCACTTAGCACAAATGGGAACCAATTAATCTTTGCAACACCTCTGCAGAATACATATGAAAAATTCATAGAATCGTAGCAACATAGAATTGTCTAGGTTGGAAGGGACCTTGAAGATCAAGTCCAACCATCAACCTAACACTGCGAAAACCACCATTAAACCACATCCCTAAGCATCACATCTACCTGCCTTTTAAATACCTCCAGGGATGGTGATTCAGCCATTTCCCTGGGCAGCCTGTTCCACTGCTTAACAACCCTTTCAGTGAAGAACTTTTTCCTAATATCCATCCTAAACCTACCCTGGAGTAACTTGAGGCCATTTCCTCTTGTCCTATCACTTGTTACTTGGGAGAAGAGATCAACCCCCACCTCTCTTCAACCTCCTAGTTGTAGAGAGTGATAAGGTCTCCCCTCAGCCTTTTCTCTAGGCTAAACAACCTCAGTTCCCTCAGCTGCTCCTCATAAGATTCTTTCTCCAGACCCCTCACAAGCTTTGTTGCCCTTCTCTGGACATGCTCCAGCACCTCTATGT
>RSEF01000006.1:2958198-2970509 GCA_003993805.1 Himantopus leucocephalus
TAATGGTTGGACTCGACGATCTTAAAGGTCCCTTCCAACCATAACGATTCTATGATATAATGATATAATGCTGATTATTCATACTACAAAGTAAAACCACAGAAGATTAAGGATAATTTGTTAGCCCTGATAAATTATTTAGTCCAGAGCACCTCATATGGTCTGGCATGACGTCATATAGCATTTATTTGTGTGAGGTTTTGAGAAACATCAATTTTGGGAGTATATAAGTGTGTCTCATGCTTTGTCATGTTATCTGGTTGAATTGAATTAGACTTGCATATCAGTGATATGCTCTGTATTTATTCCTATTACAAATGTAACTCTCTGCCATATATGCAAACTATGTAAAATGTGCAAAGCTAAACATTTTGGCTCATTCGTTAGCGTCTGGCTTTAATAATCTGCTATTGCTGTGTTCCAGATAAGATTGCTCAGCAATGTATATATTTAGGAACTAAGTGGCATGAAGGGGTCATAAAATTGCCTTCATTTGCTCAACACATATTCTCCTTAGCCCAGGAAATTCCCTCTGCAAATACTTCTACATGAAGGTATGCCCTTATCTCTACTCCGCTCTCCTCTCAGTATGGGGTCAGTACCTGTATGAGGGGCATACCAGGCTGGGGAGGCAGCAGAGCTCTTCCTAGATTAATCTTCCCATGACAGAAGGCCAATTAGTAATACTAAGCCAATGTTAGAACATAAAGTCAACTGGGCCTTTAGGCCCCTTCACTGAATAAACGCACGTAGCCTTTTTTTTTTGGGTCCCTGCTGCATCATAGCTTGTTCAGATCATCCAGGATCTTTCAAATGCTAAAGGAGCACAGGCACATACGTGCATGTGGTAAATTAAATAGCCAGTCAAGAGTTGAAAATGGTGTATAAAATAATGAAACCTGAATACATATCCATTATTATTTCAAACAAGCATTTAAAGATGGTTACATGAAAAAGTAAGCAAGAAAATAGGATCCTCAGGGACTAAAGAGATATATGCCATTATTCAAAGCATATTAATTAATCTGAATTAATTTTTGCTACCCAGTGGCTATTTCCCATTTTACCTCTCACGTTCTGAAAACATCAGGTACATAGCTGATATTTGGGTGGACAGATTTTCATACCTTACTTTGAGGGCAAATCTTAGTATCTATAACGTACATTCTCTACACTAAACTTCCTATAAGAAACTCTGCCCTTTGCACGAGCAGCTTATTTGTTTTCCTTACAATTTAAACATCACTTGACTCTATCATCTGGTGTTGCACAAGGGACTGCATTAGGCCAGCATGCTTTATCTCAAAGAATTTCATGCTACACTGGTATATTTCTGGTTGAAGGTGTTAGATATCCATTTAATAAATATTTTAGGTACCCAGGAAGTGTACCACTGCTGTTTCATAGTCTGATAATTTCCTTTCTTAACACACTGTTAGGAAAGCATAACATCCATTCCTTTCAGCCAGTGTTCTCCAGGCACAGAACAACTCCAATGGCACTGAATTTCAATTTCATCAGAGATGGAAGTGTACCTCAGAGACTAAAAACTGCTGAGGGCAGCAGAGCAAATTTATCATCAAAAGCACTTTTAACATGGGATGCCAGGCAAACTTTGTGTTAGCCACATGGCTGCTGGAGCAATGCAGCTTGTTTTATTAATAGCGTGCATTCAAGAATCAACATGTCAGCATTCTTCTCTTTCTTTTTAGCTCCCCAGCCTTCAGGGGAGCCTTTACATCAATCTGAAAGTGGGGTTTTCTCAGTGATGAAACTCTAGCAGTAAATGATATCCTTTTACAGTAGTACAGAACAGCTGGAGCAAAGCTTTAGAAGGCACTCCTACTCTGACTTAAAAACCCCAGTATGCCATGTTAGCCAAGAATACCAAGTAGATACATCACAATAGTAGTGATATTGGCAAGGACTACAGAAGTAATAGAAGCAGATGTCCGTAAATCCTTCAGGCAATGACTATATCCCAAGCCTGCTCGTTCACAGACCACAGCAGAAAATGTGGTTGTAGTGAATATGGTGAATATGTTGTTCACCAAGCTGAGTTTGCTCAGCTGTAGTCACTGCTAGTTATTTCTGTTACAAATTATTTGTCACAGTCTCTAAATTGACTTACCGTCATAGTGGCAAGATATTGTGAAGCTTGTGGTTAACTTGTTATACACTAGAACTATGCTTACATAGACTTTGCTGTTTGCCATGTGTGCTTGAAAAAACTCAAGTGAACTTAATCTGTTGCATATGGTTCAGCAAAACAAGCTTAATATACCAATTAGTATTGTGAGAACTACCAGTGCTTATGTTAAGATTGGCTGCTTACAGAAATTACTGCTTTCCCTCTGTGAAAACCAGCACCAGCCTCTAAAGCAAGAACTTTGACTAGAGCTGAACGCATTCATGAACACACAAAGCCTCCCAAACATGACTTCATTCTTTTAGTATTGGTGGCAGCAGAAATCCCTGATGCCCTGCGCAGATGCCTCTGCGCAGTTCATCATCTGCGACTCTGCAGCTGCCCCAAAGTTCTACACAATTTTCCATACCAAATGTAATCAAACAATTTCTTCCACTCAATACACAGGTGAAATAACTCATCCTCTGTACCAAGAGACAAATTTCCCCTGTGAGAGAATGTATATACAACTTCAAATTCTCTCCATGGAAGACACCTACTTTGGCCATAAATCTAGTGTTTAAACTCAGTCCATATGTTGTCCCACTGATGAGTGTAACGACATATGGAGCTGGATGCACTTACCAGGCCACCCAGCAATTTCACGAGGCCGTAGGGAAATACTTGCAAAGCTGGAAAAACATGAAAATACAATACGTTGGTGCTACAGAACACAAAAACACATTGCGTGTGTAAATTTCGGCAAGCCTAGCATTTTACTGGGTTATGGCTGCTTTTATCCTAGAGAAAACACATCAACATTGAAAATAGGGCCCTGATAAGCGTGAGCCCAAGATGTCTCAGTGATTTAAATTTTAAACTGTAACGTCTAATTATGCAAAATTGACACAATATTAAAAGCAGAACTATATTACGCCTGAAGAAAGTACTTTTGATGGCCCTCATCCCAAATACATTCACAAATACGGACTTGAACTGTCCTTTATGCTTCATCGTGTTTAAAAAGGCAGATTTTCATTGCAAATGTGACGTATCCATTTCATCTTTTCACCTGTTAAAAATCATTTGAGGAAGAAATACAAAATTCTAGCTAGAGAACATCGGACATGTAGTTATTTGGGAATAGCCCTACACCAAAACCAGTGAGTCTGGGCACAAGCAACTGAAACTTCCTGAGCCATTAGGATTGCAACGGCCTTCAATAGCACTGTTGTCACAAAGCTCTAAACTTTTAAACCTTCCAAATACTGGACTGTACAATGTACCATGACATTGATTCCGCTTTCTTGTTCTTCCTCCCAGCTTTTGAATAGACTTCTCATTCTGGGGCTGGCAACAGCAGGAAGAAAAAAAAAAAAAGTAAAGCCTCAGACTACTTATATAAGCAAAAAATTTCCCCAGAAATTTGCAGATGTGCTGAATCCACTAGCTTTCATTTATGGTTCAATATCTAGGAAAGTTACTCAAGCATTATGAATGGTCCTATGGAAGCCAAAGACAACAATGTAAATGCAGCAGTGACTTCAAAGATAAGTCTGAGTAAATACCCAGTCTAAAATCTAACCCTGTTCTTTCCTCCATCTCGCTATGCTATGGAGGAAAGAAGATTATTATTTTTTTTTTTTTTTAAGTCTGAGATCCTTTGTAGATAAAACATTGCCCTCCTCGCCCTCCGCCCCCAATTTTTTTTTCCTCTATTTTGTTTCTTAAGGGGAAGACTTTCTAGATCTGAGGGTGCATCTATCAGCAATTTCACCCTTTGATTAATCAGGTGAGAAAGACACCTACTGATAACAGGAAAGTAGGCTCAAACAGATGTTGCAAAATTGTCCTGTGACTTGCATTACTGTACAGCGACTTTGCTTTGTGAACGTACTTCAAAGTGAAGTGCAGCAGCAAGCACTAGTCACAATGGAGGAAATATATTTGTAACTATGTTCTCCACTGAAAAGGTACCAATATAAAACTAATCCATGAGAACAAATCATCGCAACTATATGCAGTTTACATGTACGCATTAAACATATACACAACTTTGATCATGGGCTGATTTTATGTTCAATGCTCTTAATCATCACACTTGTTTTTAGCTAACCTTTTTAGAAAGCAATTTTTCTTGTGATATCTCTGAGAAAAATACACTCTTGCACCTCCTCCCTTCTCAGCACCAATAAATAATATGCTAGCATGAAGCTTTTACCAAAAGAATTCAGAAACCTGTCCTCCTCCTCTACCTCAAACAACAGACTTCACATTACTAGGAAAATGACTCTTCCTGAAGCTGCTTGAATGACAGACTGGCCAGTTGTCTCCTAAGCAAGGAATTCTCTGATTCCAAGTAATAATGGTGCCATATATGTTCACAAATCTTGTATGATTTTGATAGTTTTTCTTCATGTTTCAACTGCTTTGAAGAAGTGATAAGCAAACACCAGTCATTTACCTACATAATATTCTTTGTCACTGTTCCTCTATATAAACTGGGTTTATACCAACCCCTATATGAACTACCAAGTGGTCATAACAGTCATAATGGGAGCAAGAGTCTTTCTGTCATCTGTGTGCACAAAGAAGTCAGATTACTCCTGTGCTTTACTGAACTGGCTTCTGTAACAAAACACATGTAGCACTGATCACATGTTTAATCGTGCATATACATTAAACAGATTTTCATCTGCCCTAGTCAAAATCTACATTTTTGCAAACTCCCTCATCACAGATCTCAACAGACCTCAAGGTCTAGTAAGTGCCTGGACTACAAAAAAGATCAGGGACTTTTGTCACAGATTTGCTTCCTAGCTTTCAATTTCTTTGTTCCATTTTGAGACCTGATACACTCTTCAAATTGCTGCTAGCATTATGGCTGTAGTTAGGAATGTCCATAGCTCTATAATCCCATTACATAGCTAATTTCACAGGGGTAAAATGCAGAATCAGCCAGTACCTCACCTGCCTTCCACTTGAGGAACTTTCATAAGCACAGTTAAGAAAATGGGAGTCCCAAAAAAAGCATGATACTTTGATCCATTAGGATATCAAACCCATGAAAATTACTTTCTATTCAGAGTACATACTGAATACATACTCCTTTATTTTGGCAGAACATCACATTGCCATTGGCTAGTTTTAATTTCTGGTTTTTCTTTCAGATTAAGTCACTGTACAAACAAATTGTACAAAAGAGGGTCCTTTGCCCCAGAGGTCTTGCCAGCCTGGAAAAAGTCATTGCAAAGTAGGACTTTCATTATAAATGGTCAATACATTAGATTAGGTACTACCGTTTCCCTAGGAACATGCAAACAGAAACCTCAACTGCTCTTACCAGTGTCACTGCATCACTTAGCTTACGGTGCTGCACTGTCCCTGTAATGGCTACCATGGTCCATACTCACACAAAACCAATTAGAGAATGCAAACGTCCTTCGTGTAATAGCATCACACGCTCATCCTACAGAACACTCAAACGTTCCCCTTCCCCCAAACAATGCAAGGATGTCAGAAAGTACAGCTTCCAAATAAAGCTTATTTGTCCATAAAATTAGGTGGTTAATTACAGAAACTTCTAAAAAGCAGCAAAGAATCATGGATGGTGGGAAGACTTTTTTCCTTTGATAAATCTCTCACTGGAACAAGGCTGTAATCCAGACTGCTAAAACACTTGAGCAAAATGACACTTGCTGTTTTCTGTACAGCTCCACAGGAACAAGCATTAATCAAACTCACACCATGTCCTACTGTGGTCATGTACATGACAGCATTTGTAAGCCACACAAATCGCTAGAGCGCTCAGTGGTACATTAAGTTAAACTCTGGAAGCGTTAGTTCAAATCCTAATTTTGACAAAACTCAAGTTCTCCTTAGGATTTGCCATACAGAGTCCTATCCAGACTGGCACAACGATCAGTTATAAACTTAGCTTAAGAGGCACGGGGATGCCACAGACATGGATAGATGTGTGTGCAGATTCCGGGAACTAAATTCAATACTGCTGGGTTACCCTTGGGACCTGTTACTCACAACCATGGACGTTTCTGCATTAAAAAAGATCAGTGAAAACATTGATCAACAAAGTCAGAGCAAGCAGTAAAAAGAAGGATGCATCAACATTATTTTGTTTTGTTTACATACTGTACTGGGTTAAACTATTCCCTCTTAAAGACTTCACCCACTTTAATCCCTCAATTTACAAACATTCCCTGAACTTTTAGCTACACTGCACAGTCAATGTTAGAAAATATTTCCATAGAAATAAAGAAATAGGAGGCTGAAGTTACAGGCTGACCCTGCCTCCTCTTAGTGATCCTTGCCTGACTGAGAAGCACGTATGGTTAAGAAGATTCATTATGCCCTAATTATTCAGTCCCATTGACATATTACTTGCCTCCCTAATCCTAATGAGGACTAATGAGGCAAAATATTTGGCTTTGATGTTTACTTTTCTGTTTATGGAAGCTGTCCTTCATTTTTGTTTTTTCTGTGAGATGCTGACGTTTGTTTTGACAATAATGATTGTAAATCTACACAGGTCAGAACAATGTAGCACTCAGATTTGTCTCTCACGTGAGATTTCATCAACAGCATCTTGCCTTTTGCCAATACCTGAATTAATGCTCCCTCCCCCGTTTCTCAGGATACTGTACTTCACAGCTATCCTAGCCCAGCCTGACAAAGCATAGGGAGGGAAAATTATAAAGGTATTACTCCTTCCGGACAGGATGTCAGGATAGCTACCAATGTGAATTTTCTTCTAAATGCAGTAACTTGTCATGCATTGATCAAAACCCATGTGTCGCACCATGCCATTGATTTCAAAAGACAATTCTGCTTAAAAACTGAAAACATAACATGGGCCCAAGTTTTTGATAGCTCTGTCACAACCCCCACTTAAAATAAACCCTTTAAAACGGAAACTACCACTCAGCCTCAGCTTTTCAATTATGCTTATTCACAACCTCTCTGGCTTAAGAGACTTTCTACTGAAAAACATTAAATTGTCAGTTTTATAAACTTCCAATTACCTTCCATATCAGAACTGCGCAGAAGTTAGTATCGGACATTGCTTTAGGTGTATACAACCACAACGATAAGGACAGAGACCATACAGAGCAGAAGGAGATCTTGTATTTGGCTTTATTTTCAGTGATGTAGTTTATGGACAAACTTTCTCCACAAGTAGCAGCGTCACAGAAAATGAAAAGGCAGGTCAAGTAAGACAGCAGAGAACCAGAAGAGAAAATCTGGAACTTGCAGTAAGATGAAGAGTGTTTTTCCTTCAGATTACCACTTTGATTCCAGTCCTTAAGAACACCCTGTGGGATGATCATTAGATGGCTCAAACTCATTCAAACTCAACAGGGTCTACTTTAGTCTACTGTATCAGAGGCAAAAGGAACACAAAACTAAAAGCTGGTAAGTAACGTATCCTCTCCTCTAACACTCGTGATCCTCCCAGACCTGGTTTGAAACATGTTAATGGGATAACATGAAACACCAATCTCTGATTTTATGTCTCAAAGACCAACTCCTCCATATAAACACTGTACTCCCAGCTTTCAAGGGTCTTTTCTAGAGCCATTTTTCTTGTATTTGAGGGGGCGGGGTATGTGAAATGGGAAAATTGCCACAGTTTTTTATGGATTACACTACATTTCACTTATCTAGGAAAGCTTTTAAAGAGGTTGAAAGCAGTCAAGAAGCCTCAGCAGGGAGGTTAAAATTTGGTAGATTGCAAGGTAGACATCAGCAACCATGGAAGTGCAGTGAAAGGGATTCCTTGCTGCTTCCCATGTTCAGTGAAGGAGCAGTAAGTACATCGTTCATCTGTGGAGGCAGTTCAACTTACATTATTGTTGGTGGATTCAATTGCATTCCCTGGCAATTTTCAGTCTTGAAATTTGCCTTTATTTGCAATTGAAATGAAAACCTTAAAATTTTCATTAAATGGAAAGTGTGTCAAAACATCGATTTGTGGTCTGAAATTTGAGCTCAATGATTCAGAAAAGGAGTGCTTGAGTGCAGATCATCTAACAACCTAACACTAACCTGCAATGGGGCAGATTCTGGGATTGAAACTCTCCCTGATCAGAAGCGCTGAACATGAAATTTCTGCACAACCATGCTCCTCCCTCCCTCTTCCACCAACAAAACCCCTCACTCCTTACATATTCACTAAGCATTAGTTTTAGTAACGTTACACGTAATTCAAACTGTACCAGTTATATCAATTTTTATACAGCTAGTATGAGTTCCCATAATGAAGACACTGTGAGAGACAAACCTCTCAAAATCCCCGAGAGGGTGTGTCAGTGACTACTCACTATTTAATTAGTAGGCTGTGTATTTCCAAACCAGAATTCCTCTGTACTGAAGTTTTGAGCTAATAAGCAGATGCTGTCAGTGGGGGTTCTTAGTGATTACAGGAGTTTGGTTTCCAACCAAAGAAGCCAGAACAGGACAGGACTTTCCCCCAAAGGGCTGGTCTGAAAATCTTTTCTTTTTAATCTGCCAGTAGCTGGTCATTGGGAGACTAAATAAACCCAGCAGTTGCTTGCTACTGCTTTGATAGATGCACAAGTACAAGATGCATTAGCCATCATGCCAATTCCATCTGTGCTCCACAGTGTGGCAAAGTCAACCAGTAATTTCTCATCCTTCCAAAAAGAGGTGGCAAAAATGATACGGTGATTCTCACAAAGTGAGAGATGCAGATATGGTCAACTAGCAATGAGCAAATTTCAATTAGTGCATTTTATGTAACCTACTATGCTGCTAGGAGGAGAGTGATCTCTTAGTTCTCACCTTCATTCTGTGAAGCTCAACAAGTATTAAGACCAAATATGGTTAAAAACCTGCCTGTACATGAGACAATTTTTCAGTTATAAACTGCTATCTTATTTGAATCACTTCATCAGTCTCAATTATCAATTCTCACATCTGCTAACAAACCTCTGATCTAACAGTGGCAAATGACAGACCTACCACGATACCACATTCTTTGTTGTACTGAAAGTGGACGGAAATTATATTTGTGGGAATTAGATATAGATCTACAAACAAGCAATGAAAAGCTGATTGCACAGCAATTCTTACAAGCACTGAACCATTTTCTGATGGAGTCCATTTTCTAAGCCGTGCATTGTCATGATCATGGCGTCTGCTCCTATGGTAGGTATACCCAGTCACTCAAGGCTGAAGCAACTGGCACTTATATTTCTTTATGAAAATATTCTGAAATAAAGAGTATCAGAACACCTAGAGCCACTCAAAAGCCAGCAATCAACATAGTCCACTACTGTGTCTTCAACAGGCTGGTATCAGAACTGCCAGGTCTTAAAAACCTGAGGTGGGCAATTGCAGATTAGGCAGTTTCTTTCCAACATCTCCTGTTCCCTAAGGCACGAGAAAAATATATCTGCCTTTCAAATTTCAACAGCTTCATTAAGCAACCTCATTGGCTGAAGAAAGCAGCAAAGGACATAACCTAGATCATGCTGTTAAATCCTGAAGTCTCTGGTGAAACCCACTGCAGTTTATTCCAATTCCTTTTGGATATCATTTTATGATAATATAATGAACGTACACACAGGGATGAAGTACTTTGAAGAGCTCAGATACAAGTCTGACCCTAAGGAAAAACAATTATCTGAATCATGGCCTAAATACTAACAAATACAAGAAGTTCAACACACCAATTTTTGCTCTTATTTATGCAATCAGGTAGAAAATTATCTTCCGTGAGACTGCAGAGTTTTCCCCCAGGTGCTCTTTCAGCATTTTTTTTCTCCTTGAAAATGCCCATAGAAAAAGTATAACACAAAATTATCAAGATTCTGATTATGAAAAGATGGTGTGTGGGAGCAAGAGCATGCTCTGTTTTTAAATAGAGCTCTGTTTGCTTGTTTTGTGCCTAGAGGGGAAAACAATGAAAGAAAGTAAACAAACAAAAATTAAAAGAAGTTTTTTTTCTTTTTCCATTATTTCCTTTTAGCCAAGCTGATGAGATGAGTCCAGCAAGGCTCTCCGCATCCACCTTTTCTCATCCATGTTTCTTGTGGGAATACTGATCAAGCAGGAGAGCCTTTGAACTTATGCATGCATCTCTTTCATCTAAAGCTTGCACTGTGGTTTTAAAGAATACAAAACACACATACACTTAAAAGAAATAATAATAGTAAAAAAGGCAGTTGCAACAAATCTACTTCTCTTTTACCCCCTTGTGGAAACAGCAACACAATGTTTTCTTCATTTAAGTAAAAAGCAATTTATTCCTGAAGGGTCTTCTTCACTGACTCTTAAGATGAAAGAATTTAAACTGATTTGAGAAAAGACAAGGAGCACCAAGATGTGAAGAAATTAGAAACAACAGAAGAAATAATAGTTCCTACAGAAAGTACTGCTCATTTTACAGAGGAAAAAACATGCAAGACAAAATCAAAAGGAGGCATCTAACATTATAAATGGGGAAAATCACTAAGCTTAGAGGACTGCACTCTGCTTCCACACTATGGAAGCTCTTGTGCAGACAGCCAGTGAGACTGCTCTGGGTGGCAGGTTATACTCAGTATACCAAAGATGATCATATTTGCGTGATCTCGGGAATTACAGGTGCTACATCTCTGACAAAAACTCCTAAACGAAGTAGGATATCTTTCTGTCCCTCTGAATATTCAGGCAATACTGAAGTTACTCCCAAGTTACACAAGAGCAGTGATGATGAGAACGCAACCTCAAAATATTGTATGACTTGAACAAGGTAGTCTCATCACTGCAGCTAACATGGGTTGCCATGCAGAATAAAATGTAAAGCTTCACTCCTTGACTTTACAAACACTGATGTCAGAAAACAGCAGACTACTGTGCTGGAGAACATTAAGAAGAAAAACACATGTAGGAATATAGGCACTACATGTCTATAAGAAATTTGATTAATTAATATGAATTTAGTTGACGATGTTATTGATAACTTGCTGAATTCTGAAGTAATGAACTAAGGACCAGCACTAATAAGTGTTCACATTCATAAACAAAAAGGCAAATTTGTTATGAATCCTTTTGTATGTGTTGGTATTCTGTCAAAATAACAATCAAGCAGGAAACAACACTGTGAGAACAGCCTTGCCTTTTGTCAGCAAGGTGAACCTTATGTTTTTAAATTTAATTTGGTCTGTTTTAAAAAAATTATCCAGAAATATCATGAAAACAGATTTTGACAAGATTTTCTGATTTCCCACATGTTGATTGAGCAGCCTTGGACTCTGAGTTTTCTACTTTTATGTCTTGATTTTCATCTAGACATTAAAATAATCACAGAATCATAGAATCTTTATGGTTGGAAAAGACCTAGAAGATCATCAAGTCCAACCATTATCTAACTCTACCAGGCCCACTTCTAAACCATGTCCCTGAGCACCATATCTAGATGGCTTCTAAATACATCCAAGCATGGCAACTCAACCACTTCCCTGGGCAGCCTGTTCCAATGCTTGACAACACTTTTAGTTAAGAAATTTTTCCTAATATCCAGCCTAAACCTCCCCTGGTGCAACTTGATGCTGTTTCCTCTTGTTCTGACAGTTGTAACTTGTGAGAAGAGACCAACATCCACCTCTCTACAACCTCCTTACAGGTAGCTGTAGAGAGCAATGAGGTCTCCCCTCAGCCTCCTTTTCTTCAGGCTAAACAACCCCAAGTCCCTCAACCGCTCGTCATAAGACTTACTCTCAAGACCAGTTCTGTTGTTCTTCTCTGGACCCTCTCCAGCACCTCAATGTCTTTCTTATACTGTGGCACCCAAAACTGAGCACATGACTCAAGGTGCGGCCTCACCAGTGCAAGTACAGTGGGACAATCATTTCTCTGGTCCTGCTGGCTACACTACTGATGCAGGCCAGAATGCTGTTAGCCTTCTTGGCTACCTGGGCACACTGCTGGCTCATGTTCAGCCGGCTGTCAATCAACACNGGGCAGCTTTCCAGCCACTCTTCCCCAAGCCTGTAGCGCTGCATGGGGTTGTTGTGACCCAAGTGCAGGACCCGGCACTTAGCCTCGTTGAACCTCATACCATTGGCCTCGGGCCATTGATCCAGCCTGTCCAGATTGCTCTGTAGAGCTGTCCTACTGTCAAGCAGATCAACACGCCCGCCCAACTTGGTGTCACCTGCAA
>RSEF01000006.1:2970609-2990213 GCA_003993805.1 Himantopus leucocephalus
TTCGTTAAGCAGGACCTGCCCTTCATGAACCCGTGTTGACGGGGGTCTGCTGAACTTTTGAAAAAGAAATTAGCTAAAAGTGGGAAAGCCTTAGGAAGGCAGCACCAAGATTAATAAATCTAAAAAAATGTTTTTACTAGTGGAAAATACTGTTTTAATAATGATAATTTGTTTCTCTTTATTAAAGGGTTACTTGGAACCACAGCATGTTTGCCACAGGCTCTGCTTACTAAACAATGGATCCTATAACGGCAAGCTGAGAAATGGAACTTGAAAGACCTTTATTGTAATTCTGACTTTAATTCCAGAGTTCTGAATGACTTTGGGCAAGTGTTTTCATCTTTTTAGGCCTCAGTTTCCCCCGTCTGCAAATGAGAATAATGATATCTATTCTCTTTGCCAAGCACCTACAGATCACTTAGCTTTTCAGATGACATTTCATTAAGTATTATTACCGCTACTCTCAGTTTCCAATATAGCTAAGCCAAAAGAGAGGTTGAGGTGACATTTCAGTAGCAAACTCATTTTATAACAAATTTTGCTAAAACATTTAATCTGAGATACATACATGACATAGATGAGAAAATGTGGTGGAACAAATTGATAGCAAATATACAGAATAGAAATTATATTTGGACTAATCAGTACCCATTTTTATATTTACTTTCTTCAAACTTTTCAATAACTGTATTTTACTAGTTCAAATATGTACAAAATGTGAATTTGAAATTCAGATGTGCAACTATTCTCTCAAAGTATCAAATTGTATAAAGAATTAAAAAAAAAAAATCTCATTCTAGGAAACTGATGTAAGACACCCAACCAGAAGTAATAAACTCGGGATAATGAGATGTAGGTAAGTAATTCTGTAAGAAAAAAAATGGTCACTATTAGGGCATTGTTTTGGGAAAGGAAGGGGGCCCTGAGTTATTTACCATACCAGTGTAAATGCAGTAATAGAGAAAACTGATCATGGGAGATCCAATCACACCCAAAAAGAGACAAAAACTAATCATGTAAATTATTGACTGGAAAGTTATGGTTAAACTGTTCTATGAAATTTTTCTTTTACTGGTCTGAAAGACCACAGCTTAATATTCTATGAAGAAACAGTTAATTTCCCACACCTGTGTTAATTATTCATATATCCCAATTAATGTGAAATAAATTGCATTCCTTTTCAATAAACCATCCAAGATGACAGTCCCAAATCATTTTAGAAGAAAGAGTATCCATTTTGTTCTACTTATAGTAGAATTATTATTATTTAATTTATAAATTATACATTGTCTGCATAATTATTGTGATTTTCATTAAAAACACCCATCCGGGGAAAAAAGAAAGTTATTTTATACCTTTTTCTCCATTAACTATTTGAAGTTAGAAATAAAAGCAGTGAGGCAGTTCATTAATATCTGGGTTTTTGGAACACTGGACAGTGGGGAAAGAGGGAAGGAAGTGAAGTTTTGTTGGGAGGACACAATCTGCTGATCACCATGGACACCATGTCAATATGATTTATACTTTGGGTCTCTGTAGGCTGCCTGTTTTGGGGGAACTAATTTGTGGATTGTGTCCAGAAATGTGTGATGTGTGGATGTTGTGTGGTGGTGAGACACTGGACCAGGTTGCCCAGAGAAGCTGTGGCTGCCCCATCCCCGGAGGTGTTCAAGGCCAGGCAGGATGGGGCTTTGAGCAACCTGGTCTAGTGGAAGGTGTCCCTGCCCAGGGCAGGGGGGCTGGAACTAGATGATCTTTAAGGTCCCTCCTAACACAAACCATTCTATGTTCCTGCATTACTGGTAAGGTACAAATGTCCGTGATTGCACAGAAAAGGCCAAAAGGAACCCCTTGGATCATGGAGCTCATGCTCTTGTCTTATGGAGAACACTGTTATAGGACTGCTGGGTTTCTACCAGGGATTGAGGTTAGGATAGGAAAGGAGACATTAGGTAACACCACCAACTTGTACAGAAGTTTTGTAGTGAAATCAGCATCCAGTGTAGCCTGTGGTGGGACTGCAAGAAAGATGATCTCACTCCAACTTCCACAGTCCAGCTCTCTACCTTTTCTGTGGTCTTTATGGGTCCCTTTTCCTATAGGTTCTCCTTGCTCCCATCGTCTAGTGAAGTACTCCTCACAACTATGGCTCTAAGACAATTACTCAGGCCAGAAGAGTAAGTTCCATTTCATTATGAGATAGAGTTGTATTAAACCACACAAGCATCCTGAAGTCACATTACATGTTTGTATTTTAATAACTTACATGTCTATGCTGCACTCCTACAGTAGAGCCTTAGGGCAGCTCCAAGCGAGTTGAAAAAAATCTTCAGTGCCGGACTGTACCCAGGCTCATTAACCTTGCCTCTGAGCAGGGTTAATTAGATCAGACTAGGCCTCAAGCTAACACAGTGACTATTCTGCATTGTGCCATTTCCACATGCCCTTGTGATTCAGCTGCATCAGCAAGTGTGGGAATGCAATTTCATAAGCTTCTAAATGTGATTAATTTTGCCTCATAGGATCATTCTTTCTTCCCACTGACAGGATAACTAGATGACACTTCTGGGTCTAGTCTTCTGATCCTCCGACTTCTGACTTGCTTAAGGTAGATTACTCTCTCACTATTCTCACAGTAGATAAAGGAGGAAAAAAAAACCTACTGCAACATTCACACGTATTCTTAGATATCTCTAGTGCTGACTATGTGTCAGGCCAAAAGGATAGCATCCTGCTCAGTACTAACTAGTGTGAGAGTGCTGATGAGGAAGCGATAAAGTTACAAAGGTTTCCATACTGTTCAGTACAGTGGAAATCAGAGGCTTGTAAGCTAGCATTTAATGCAATTCCAATTCATGAACCATAAACAACCGGATCAGCTATCTCAGGCACATCATGGAGCTGATGCAATGGTTCTTGTAAATCTGAACTGGTGGTACGTCTGATACTACACCTTATGAGCACTGAGGTCGCTTGCACCTTACTCACATCTAATACAGTACTGCACTGCACCACATAGAGGTACACACAGACCTCCTTAATTCATCTTCAGTTCCTTGCAGAACATCAGATCTGTGCAGCTGCCTTGGGACAACATACACACATACATATTCATCAGATATCAAGTGTAATAAATTGCAGTCATGTAATAAATTACATTATAATTCCATTTTAATAATTGAATTATTAATCTCATCTTCTCCAAACACCACAGGCTTCTAAACACCACAAAAATTACAAACAGCTGTTTCTTTCCCCAAAAATCTATCCTGAACCATTGAGATCCAAAGTCAAGAACAATAACATTCAATTCCTGTTTCAGCAGCACCCTCATTTTATGACCCTCCAGTATTAAAGCAATCAAGCAAGTTTAAACTGTCAAAGTACTACTGACTAAAATGCAGTAATTGGTTTACACAGGGTACTTTCACATTCCAGCTCTTCCCCTTAGACATGCATGTTTACTGTGGACCAGTATAAGGCAGTGAGGAAAACTTTGCCAGGAAACTGCTACCTGAACAGTCAATCTTTCAATTTAAGATTTATTTCTTTAAAAAAAAAAATAATAAAATCATCAGTTGTCAGGTCCTGTAGTTCACTTTGTACGTACTACCCTTTTCCATTGAGCAGCCAGCTCTGTCAGGTTGTTCGCAATAGGATGACAACAACTCAGCTTTATCTCCTGAGAGGAGAGGAAGAGACAGTTGTACAGCAACTGTGAGAAAGATGAGTGCATGAAATATTACAAGTATCCATGTGGCAGCTCTGGGGGATACAAAAGCCCTGGGAATAAGAAAAACGCCTCTTCAGATTAGTGATTTTGTTACATTCAAGCCAAGAGAATAATTTAATACGAGAGAGTTTATTACAGGCAGCCGTATTCATAGGCAATTCCAACCTCAGAGTGCGGGTTAAATCCACTCATTGCATGTGCGTATGTCCATTCGTAGACACTTGCTACTGTTATCTGAGGAAATTACAGTAACAGTTGCAGTTTATTTTCTCCACTGTAATCAAAAGACAGAATTTTACTTCCCTTTTTTCTTCCAAAAGGATCTCTCAGGCTTGGAAAGAAAATTTAATTCTTGCACTTTGACAGACAACATTCAGATCTTTTTAATCTTTATTCTGTGAGTAAATTTTCCTGCAGCAAATTTCCTCATAATTACAGTTCTGATTAAAGTGAGCATTTCCATAGTTCTGATGGCTTTGTAAATCACAGTTACTGGCTGCTTCTCTTATGGTGAACAGGAACTCACTTTGTAATGAAGTTTTACTATGTAAAGTGGCTGAGCAATAACGTAATTAACATTTACCTTAAGTTATCTCTCATGCTTTAATATACATACCCATTCCCTCTTTGTATGCCAGGTATTGAACAACGATCATTACAAATTCCCACATGAAAAGGTGCCAGGTAATAACTTCCCCTTTGTTTTTACACTGTACTTGGAAGATGTGAAATTTGAAGCTGCTAAGTAATACACTGATAAAAATATGAGCTAAGAACCTGAAACCCAACCAGAAGTTAGTGCTTTTTGAAGGAGAGTTGAGAGAGGATGAATAGATTACTTTTATTTTATTCTCATATAAACCCTGCATTCACACACATGCTTATTTGTAAGCATGTGACCTTAATGGATCCACTTTACCTACTTAATCATATTAGAACTATCATCAATTTGGAACTGAGAAATTCTCTTTGAAATTGTTGCATAGACACAATTTACTGAAATAACATACAATCATATGAAATTGAGGGGAGTAGGCAACAGAATTTATGCCCAATTTTTGCAGATTTAAGTGGAAAAACACCAAGTAAGCTAATAGCAAAATTCTCTGGGATGCTACGGAAGATCATTGCCATAGGCACAACAGAGTAACCCAAGTGAGACTTCGCTGATTTCTTCCTGAGTAAAATTCTATAGAGCCTACAGAACAACCTAAGCATAGACTAAAGTAAAGCAAATAACCAGTGGAATAAATCAAAAGAGAAAGTGATGAATTGTCCATTTATTGACACCTGAAGTGGAGAACAGTAACCTTCTGGGAAATTGCTTGGCTCATTATAAGATTAGGTGGGCAAAATTTCAAGGCATATGGTAGAGGTCAAACTATATAATCTAATATTTCCCTTTTGATTTAAAAAAAAAATAATCTGTCAGTGTAATAATCCTTGTGTAGGTTTGAAACCCAAGGAAACTGGTGTTAAATACTGTGCAATGAGAACTTACTGTGAATATAAACTGCTACTTTTTTGGGACCAGATCTGCAGAGATACAGAGACCAAATGTTGCTCTGGACCAAAGGCAAAAGCAGGCCATATATGGCAGCAGGGCACTACAGGCATGACTTCTAAAACCTCTTAGCAATAGATCGGGACGTGTCAAACCACAAAAAAACAGACTTAGAGAGAAATTCATCATCAAGATTATTATAGAAACAAAGAAAATTAATTAATTTGGTATTCGAGTGTGACTTGAACTCCTGAAAATTCTGGTCACCTAGACAGGTTCTCTACAATTATTATTAAATCTTGTTAGCAACTGTTAACTTGATAACTGATACCTAATATCAGATATTACTAAGAAAGCAAATTTTGAAAAAAAAAAAGCTCCAGCGATGATTAAAATCAACGTATTATATACCACATAAACCAAACCACAAAACTAGTCTCACAAAACACACCCAAACGCTGTAAATACTTGCAAATACATTTAAAAAGACAAATTATTATTGAAGTACAAAATCACTGTAAACTTCATATATTCAAGTATTAATATTTCCAATTTGTATAGAAAATTGCAATACTGATGGCCTTTAGCCGTATTAAATGCAGAAAGTCAGCGCTCTAAAGTGCAATATCTGTTTTTCCTTCTAGAAGTGCTGTGCTGGCCACGCGAATGCTCTATTTTACCATTCTGCAATTGAAAAGTTTGGCCAGGAAGGAAATTAAACAGTCATCTGGCACTAAAGTATGTTTAGCACATAATTTGCCTGCTCAGTCTTTCAAAAACAACGGTGATGGAAATTCCCCAACCTCCTTAGCCATTGGTGCACATTAAAGATTTTTTTTTCAATTCAAGTCGATTGTTTACTGTCTTACTTCCAGAAAGTCCTTGCCCTTTTGGGGCAAAGTTTCTGGCCTTTGAAGACTGTTATTACGGCATTCCTCAAGTTTTTTCTTCAATTAACTAGTTATATCCAACTGACTAAAAGTTTTCCTCAGAGCTCACATACCTTGACCTCCCCTCTGGTCTCACTCTATTGGGTCCAAAATTTTTTAAGTGTGGTGCTCAAAACCAAACACAGTACATGAGCAGAGATACTCTTAGGGCTGAGCGACATGCGAAGGATTTCTTTGCATATCTCAGACCCTTTTTTAATAGGCCACAACATTTTATATCCCACAATGATATCTGGGGTGATTGCATTTGGTAACAATACGAGGCCATTGACTTGGGTTCAGTTTAGAATCCACCGGCTCCTTGTCCGCAGAGTTTCTGCCCGGCCCATTCCCTGCCTTGCAGTTGGATACTGTTATTGAAGTACTGCAGTTTGCATTCAGCCTTTTTCAATCCTATTTATTTCAGGTGATTCCACCAATTGGCCAAGATTATCTTGTACACTTTCAAAGTGCTCAAGGCCTTTCCCTAGAGCTTATTACCATTTGAAGATGTATTAAGTACACTCTTTATTTCATTATCTATTATATTAACAACAACCACAAAATCATACCAAACTCAGGATGCAGAAGGAAATACAAAACGACATTTCTCTTCCTACCCGTATATGTTGATGCTGTAAGCTAACATCTGTCACAGAGTTAGAAAACATAGTGGAAACACAGGATAATGTAAAGCTAATTTAATCTTTCAAAAAGCAAAAAACCCACAACAGCTGCTGGAAAGCACAAATGAGTCAGTCTTCCAGATACAAGACCATTGCTTTTAAATAATTATTAATCTTGCCTCAATTACACAGCATGTGATTCAACCTCTGCATTGCTATTAACTCCGCAGGGTCTTTCATACATAAAATACAGGATTTATGGTGCCGGATCTTTCCCTTAAGATCATTCAGGAAGTGCTCCCTGACCACTAATCAAAAATGTCTGACGTTTTTCTTCTGACAGACAAACGTTAGAGGCTGATGTTGCCCACAAAATCATCCAGAATACATCTGAACAATGAAGAGGTCGGAGCACAGACTTTGTCGTTAAATACGTCTATTTTGGGGAAATGGAAAGCAGGGAGAACAACCTATACCATTCCTTTCAAGAGAGAAAGTGGGAAGAAACAATGAGGAAGATTCCACTACTTGTTCTTGTGACACAAGATCAGTGCACATGTGTGTATGTACGGATTTAGTTTTCAAAGCAGGCACATTTCCCAGGCAGCAAATTTACTTTAATTAAAATCAAGGAAAAAAAAAAGGGAGAGTTAAGTCTATAATTCTTCTGATTTTTTAGGCAATTGAGGACATAAAGTTCTTTCCTTTCTTCTTACCATAATCCTGTTGCTTGCCTATTATGTATATATGACAATTCAGTATACATGGCTTAACTGACTCACCCTCAGTCTACAGGGACATTTAAGAGTGTTCAACTATTAGAGCAGAGGCTCATCAAACAGAAGAGGGATTAATGTCCTTCCTAGAAGTTTAACACTTTTGAAATCCTTTATTACCTATATAAATTGCAAAATTTATGATTCTTATGGAATGATATGATAAACACTACTGCTATCATTCATTTTCTGATGGCATTAAGAAATGCACTGCATTGTTTACAGGAGATACAAGGTTAATGCTACATAACAGACTGTGCCTCTATTTTTCCCCTGTGAAGAAATATGATTGCAAAAAGATTGCAAAAACACCTACCTACTTAGAGGTAATTCTTTGGTGTGTGCAATTCCTATTTTATTAAGAAGTTCTGACTATCGAGTCACAATGCATTAGCCTTGACTCTCAGCTCCTGAGTCTAGCACAGTGCTAGAGTTAAGCCAGACACCTGGAAATTTCAAGTAGCTGCCACAGGTCTCTCTCCTGACTGGAAAAACTTGGCGCATACCCAGTATTGGCACCTGAATTCAAGATGGATCCATTCTGTTTAGGCCTTTTCTAGCAGCCATTATACACTTTTGACATGCTCCACCGGAACTTGGAAAAGGCCTAAGTAACATTAAATTGGGAAAACATCCCCGAATTCCAATAGCACTGCATATTCCATATTACACCACAGCTGCTTCCTGGGGTGCCATGAGGATCCCCCTCAGTGCTGCTCCTCTCCGGATTCGGTTAACAACTTGTTCCATTTCTAAGAGTAAACCAGGGAAACAGTCCCGTGACTCCTCGGTTGGTTACCATGCCTTCCCTGTCTGCAGCCCTTGGGAGTCCTTTCTGCAAAACCCGCTTCCAGTGCAGAAGCTGCTCAGTCCTATACTCTCAAGGTTTGTTCAGCAGTACTTCCAAATACCTCCCGAGGCTGCAGTCCCCAGTAAGCTCGTTTCTGATTTCCTGAGAATCCTTTCTTGACACCTCCATTAGCAGTACTCACCTCCGCTCCCCAGAACTCCACACGCTTGATTAAAAAAAAAAAAAATAGAACTTTGACATACAATGGTCAATAAATGGGCTGGCTGAATGACAGATGAAGGCTTGGTGCAACCACATCAGTTCCTCTCATCAGCTAATCTCCCACTCACTCCCCAACTTATTGCCACACCGACCCCCAATAATTGCCTGGTAATAAATGAAATCATATTGTTAGTGACAAAATACGGAACCACCCCAAACTCTCGCTCCTCTTGTTTTATTATGTTTTATTACTGCTTCTTGTACTTTATTGGTGCATCAGAAGCACAGAGTTCATTTACTCATGATCTACCCATTTCAGGTCCCTGGTGTCAGTAGGGTACTTGAAACCCACAGCTATCGGGTAGACCATTAAGCTAGGTGGGGAAAGGCAAGTTCACAGAGAAACAAATGCAAGAACACAGAAAAAGCAAAAGAAAATAAGTACAGATTACATAGGATGCTGGTGTTGCAATGACCTGGGCAAGCAGAGATGACAAGAACACATAGGTGAGAGAAGGCAAGCAGATGTGGGACAAATTGTACAGCTTAGCAGATGAACAAAGAGACGGAAATAGGCAGAGATGAATGCACATGACAAGAGACAGTAAATGCAAAACCAAAATAGACAGCAGCAATTGCTATAGCCTAAAATGCTGTCATTAGTCCCAGCCAGGAAGCACTAATAGCAAAAAGGATAGATTCAGACAAAAGATAAAATCAACCGAACTAGGAAGAATCAACCAAAAACACCCCAGCAAAAAAACAGTGGGCAATACAAAATCACTTAGGAGCCTATTGATGCCATTTTTAGGTAGTCATTTGCTAAAACAGAATACAGCAAGAAGAGGTATAGTATTTCTGGAGAACAGATCTGGCTCAGCCTGCCTAAGCATCTGATTCTGCTGTGCAACACAACCATCTGAGTTGCACTGCAATTGCCCGCAGCCACATAGGGATTATGCAGTAGTTATCGCAGGCTGCTGCAGCACCGAGAAATTCACCCCCTAATTAAAACCTTAGAGAACCATGTGGAACAATAGCAGCATCTCAACTTTGGTATCAAGTAGAAAAAACCTGCATTGAAAAGCTTCCTTATGTCATCGGAGCAATAAACCATGCAAGTTGCTGTAAAAATCTCAATTTCAGTTCTGAACAGAAAGTATCAGTCATTCTACTTGTTGGCGCAAAACTAGGCCAAATTAAGAGGTCAGAGCAGTTCCTTCACTTCCAGACAAAAATTCTTCCTGAAGGAGAATATTTAATGCAGAATGTGAAGTGCTTCATTTTTATCAGGAGGTTTAAGAATTTGGCTGCAACAGTTTGCTCTAAGAAGACTCTGAACGGCACTACGGAAAGCTATCTCACAGCCTTAAAGGAGCACTTAGCCTTTCCCTGAGAAGATCCTTTAAAATGAAAAACTACTGCCTGAAGATTGATTAAATGACCACTTAATTAGATAGGGGAGATCTACTGACAATATCTGAAAGCACTGGGAAAAAGATGTATGCCTTTAAAGAATTTTCAAAAACTGAAATCTCTTGCCTGTCAGATCTCAGAAACAGAACACATCTATGGCAGGCAATGGCTTAAGTGCAGCCTTCAATTATTGATGCTTTTTAGGACAGCTTTAGAGAGTAAGGTGTTGCAGACTACAATGAAATTTACAATTTAGTCTACCTTCTACCTGTAATAATTAAATGAAGAATAACCTCCAAATAAATACAGTTTCATGTTAGTTTAGACTTCTAAAGTAAATTTTTTAAAAAAAATCAATATGTAAAAACCTACTGCTGCATTCAAATTTTGCATCCTGTTTTCATCCAAATTAAGGGCCTGGATGCACTTTTCTGGCTTAGTACGCAGAAGGGATAGGCGCTCTTTTGCACTCTCAAATCTCTCCAAATCTTCTCAGGTTGATTCAGTATTTCAGCTTGCTCTTCTATTCTTATCAGGATAAAATAGAAGGAAGAGCACAATCCTTTGCAAAGAGTGTCATTTGAAAAAGAAAAAAAAAAATAATGGAAGTAGGAAAAAATAAGAGTATTTTTAAAAAGGTAGTAGCTAAAAAAAAAAAACCAACCCCAAACCACAAAACAACTCCTGGACTCTCCTGCTCATGAATTATATAATACATATTCTGTAGAATTACTGATGTGCATGACCTTTCAAACAATGGCCAAAACACTTCTCACAATGTCAAAGGTTTGTTGCTATCATCAAATAAACGGCCAATTTCCAGTGGAAAAGGAATAAGCACTCTTGAAGGTATATGTACAATAGCGTATGGGTAGCAAGAAGCATAGTTAGGAAACGCCAACTTCAGCTCTCAGCTATCAAGCTGCCAGTTTACAGTCCTCCTGCAACGAGGACGTACTAGACTGGAACAGACAGACTGCGAGTTCCTTGTTACAGATAACCCAGCAGGGTATCACAGGGCCATTAGTAAAGCAGATCTTTCTAAAACACAAGTGGTCAGCCTGTAATAGCTTTCTAGAGCACACTGGGGGCAGGCACGACTGCCTTGCGGCTCCTTTTCTTTCAACTGTCCAGGAGGCCAGCATGCCCCTGTAGAACAAGCTCAGGCTCCTCTAGAATACCTGAGCCGTCAGTAAGCTCCTTGTGTAGCTCTTAATATTTGCTTGAGTGGTTTTGCCAACTCAGTTGCTGCTCTGGGTGGTTCAGACGAGAAGGATGAATTTCCCAACCTGTGCCACAATCAGTGACAGAATGCGGAAACCCTGCCATTGCCATTAGCCTTCTAGGTTAGACTGATGGACAGAACTGGGAGACACATTCACCAGTTAGTGCAGAGAGCAGACCAGATCAAGTAAGCTCCGTCTTATGGTATTCTGTATTACTCTATTCTCTCAAGTATCTAGAGAGAGGGAAACTGAGGAAAACCTCTTTACCCTCATTTTTCAGGAAAGATAGATGTCCACTAGCAATGATCACAACCTCAAAGGCCTTCAGAGCACTCCAATACCACAAACAACTCATGTTCACAGGACTGTGGGGACATGTGCTGACATGTTTCATGAACCTATGTACATTATCCTACACAGTATTACAAAGTCAGAAAAAGCATTATACATTTTTAGTTTTCTGTTTTGAACGGGTCTATTTGGCCTATTAATTTTGAATTAAAGTATCTACAGCTTCTCTTCTAACTGAAAATAACAAAATCCCATGCAGTATTCTACATTGTAAATTAATGTGAAGCAAAATGAAACAAAAGAAACTCCAAAAAATTCTGTAAAAAGAAACTTCATCCTTTCTGGTCTTTCTTTTTAAAAGACACTGAATAAAAATCATAATTATTGCCCAACTGTTTAAAATTTGCATCATCTCCTGAAAAAATTATCCATGCCATGCTCAGTTCCATTTGGCACAATGGAAGTGCAGAAGAAAAGAGACCTCATTAAATGCACCCCTTGGTTTAGGCAGATGGAAGAGTGCTTAATACCATTTTAGTCCTGATCTCACTTGTTCCCGCAGAACAGATGCAATATGTAATTTACCATAGATGATGACATTTGAGATAATTCAAAAATCACTGATAAGATGAAATTATATCAAGCTAGATAGAGCCATCTGCCATGATTTCAAGGATTCACCTGATAGTCACTTTTCTCATGATTTGAGCTTCAGGATACAGAGGAATTTGTACATACAACATTTGAAAGAGTGGCATATAAAACTGTATTTCTCAGGGATCCCCAAATATGTTTTGTTCTGTTGTTGGAAGAGATCTGTAGCCATTTATACAAGTCTAGAAACTCAGAGAGGCTGGAAATCTGTCTTTCGCGGTAAGGGAGATCTGCCATGTTATTTATAACTTGTACTAGAATAGTGCCCAGCTGCCCTAGGAAAAAGACAGTAACTATACCATCTTAATCTACCACCAATCAACCAAAAGATGGTATGACAGGAACCTCTGCAAAGCAGCTGAAAGATTGAACCTTACAAAATGCCTCATAGCTACAAAATATTTTTCATGACACTTTTTGTCTTTTGTCCTTATCAAAAGTTACAGGATGTTGAATTTTCATATTTTCTAGTTACTCATACGTGGGGAAGGTATCAGACTCCAGGAGCCAGCAGACAGAAAAGGATAACAAGGTGCAATGGCTGGAAAGCAGTGCTAGAAATAGTCACTAAGAGGATCTTTTTTTGCCCAGGAGGTAATGGAATTACCAACTGGAATTACTCATCAGAGGGTGTAGAGGATTCCCAATGAATTGAAAGCCTTTAAACTGAGAATTTACATTTCTCTAAAACCCTTCTTTGGTTTGTCCATTGGGCTTAATGTGAAACTGGATTAAAAAAACAACTGTTAATCGTAGGGCTTGCTCTACTTAGTTCCTCAGAAACATACTTTTATGTTATCTGAAAAAATTGTTCAGTGGTTATGAAATTACGAACTGAAATTAATAAATTGTTAAGGTGATCTGCCTGAAGTGTACTTATACTGTCAACAGAAATGAGGGCTGAAACGCATCATTTTATCCCTCTGCTAAATTCCTTAGGTAACTTCAGTGAAACCAGAGCTATGCTCCTTCTGCAGCCCCTATGCACACTGTCAGATTTGGGGGATGTAACAGAAATGACACCAAGAGATGCTAGCAGAAGCACTCCAGCCCATTTGTTCCTTCAAGAATGAAACAAACAATGTTTTTAAAACAGAGCTTTAACTTCATCGTAGCTAATGAATATTTACACTGCTCAATTTTAATTTTGCATCAGTTCAGCACGTATTAAAACTGGTACATTCACAGAGCTAAAATCCAAAGCCATCGTTATATAAAACGTCCATACCAGTATCTCAACACTGACCTTCATTACAGGGAGCAAGCAAACACTGAATGACATTAATTCCTTTATATGGGGTCTCTGTTTGAGACCTGATAACAATTAGAAGCTTGTGCACATCCTATCAGTTTTGCCCAACACAGTTTGTGATGTCAAGATGGCTGACATCATTAAACATGATCCAGCCTCAAAGTCAAGCAGCCTGAAACATTTGCTTGTTGGTGCATGAAATGATTCTGCAGCGCAGCACAGCCCAGCTACCATCACACTCCAGATCATCACTAGCTTTTTATTTCCTTATTTGTACTTGTAATTTGGGGGGGGGGGGGGGGGGGGGGGGGGNAAGGTACTGGCCCCAACATCCCTTAACTTAACCTCCAGGACAATAAAGGTATAAAATATGATATTCCGTGAATTTACCTTCACTTCAACAATTGTCATGAGACAACCTTTAGAGAGATTCAGAAGAACAGAATGTTAGCTAGGAATTGTATTTCTTTTATAAAATACTGCAGAACAGGAAATAACATTGACTGAAACCAGTACAGGCACTTTACTGATGATGCAGGAATTCCAGTATTCCACCACGATTCCTGCTCCCTGACACTGGTAGTATGTCAGAGCACATAGGTAAGCTCCAAAATTCCACTTACAATCGGGTGTTCTGAAGGCGCTCCAATCTCTGCAGCTAGTCCCTTGCTAAACAGACATCCCAAACTGGAGGGGAAGTAGAAATAAACTCCTGTCACTCATGGCGCACACTGCTGTCTTCCATTCCAGCTCAAGGTGCCCTCTTATGGACCTCAATGTGCTCAAGATAGGCCAGCCACCTTCCTGCTTTTGAATGCGATTAGTCCATCAGGCCCTGAAATTCTGTTCAGTTCTATTTTAACTTTTGATAAGCCTAAGATGCTTCTTACTGTGGAAAACAAGCAAACATTCAAAGCTTAGGTAAAATTCTTTGCTAATATTTTTTGCCCACCAAGTCCATCTGTTTCCTGAGGCAACAAGTTTTTCTTGAAATATCAGAAACCTAAAATGTTGTTATTAATTTTTACGAGGAAGCAATCTCATTGGCAATCTTTATATAGATTCAATGGTCTTTGCTGTTCATAAATAGTACAAAATAGATGCCGTGATACTAAATGCTTTAAGACCTTCAAATGCTTCATTAAATGACCAAGAAAAACAAAATATAAACTTCTTGTTTGTTACAGCTGCACCTGCTCATTATCATTTGTTATTATAATGCTGCATGAATGCAGAAGAAGTCAGCCTACCTCTGGCTTATTTTTGAACCACTGGGGCAGGAACTATCTTGTACACGCCCATAATTCGAACTAACAGCCCTGCTCCTTGATGACTTTCAGCACACAGAGAAGTTCCCAATTTCACAGTACTTTCAGAAATGTAGTTTCACTGTACTTCAGTGCTTTCTCAAGTCTACAATAAAAAATGTCTTCCCATCACGCACAAGATCACTGCACTCTCTTCCATACCTTCCTTTCATATCCTAACTTAGAGTGTCCAACACTAGCACTGTTTTATTACTTTTGGAATAAGTCCTTTAAGAACTTATAAATGAGCACTTGAAGAATTCATGTACTCATCTGCCCATTTAATTATATCTCCAAGCTAAAAAGGCTGCCTGTGTAGACATACATTTTGCAATACTGTTCTATAAATGTTTAAATAGCTGCTGCAGTTCAAAGATGCTTGCAACAATTTCAAGCCATAGTTTGAGAGACAAACAGTCAGGAACAGCAACTTCACACATTTTAGAATATTCTGGATAGTAAGCAGGATCTTTCACATACAGTTTGCATATGCAACTTGTATTTCAGTCTTCACTGAGTAGAAGCAGCATTTTAAGATGTCAGATTCTAATTAAAAAGTAAAACGTACCTTCCTCTCTATTCAGTTCATGGCAGATGTCACAAGATTAAGTGGACCAGGACAGTACTTCAGTTTCAAACAATTACAGCATTTTTCCTTAGTGCTTTTCCCAAACATCTGTTATCCAGCCTAGGGTAAGGGAAAGCATTTAAGGGTATGTCACAGTACTAGCAAACTCAACACCAAGGCTGGGGACGAAATTGCCAAATTCAAACATCTCTAGACTTGAATAATGGATTTAGTTCAGGGCATCTCTCTTCCAATTTTGAAATCTAAATTATAGTTTTCAAATGCTTAACTAGGGCAGCATGCTGAAAGTTGCCTATATATGATAATTTTAAAATTAAAAGTACACNGATAATGGATTTAGTTCAGGGCATCTCTCTTCCAATTTTAAAATCTAAATTATAGTTTTCAAATGCTTATAACTAGGGCAGCATCCTGAAAGTTGCCTATATATGATAATTTTAAAATTAAAAGTACACTATTCAGTAGGAGTCTTAATGACTTGATAAAGGCAAGTTCTCCGTATCATCGGCACTAACTAGCCTTAAAGGAAGTTCTCATATGCCATTTAAGTCACAGTTGAAATAACTTCTGGAAGAGGTTGCTCATTACATAGCACATCTTGTACACACAATTTTTCAAAGCATTGATGGACTAGGAGTCTAATACTGAATATATGCATCTACATATACTGTACCCTTTGCACCTTACCGTTACCACTAGGATTGCTACTTAAAACATGCAAAATCAGTCAGCAGCTTCCAAAACAAACCCTCAGAACTCAATATAGAGAAAAAAAAAAAAGGTGGACTGCAGTTTGATTTTATACCATTGTTTCCATTCCTGCAAGAATTGTATGGCATATAACTTACTAGTATAGCATGTTGTCATGCTTTAACCCCAGCTGGCAACTAGGGCTGCACAGCTTCTTGCTCACTGCCCTTTCCCTCCCCCAGAAGGGTAAGGAGAAGAGGCAGAAAAAGAGGGGAAAGGGGGAAAAAAAGCCTCATGGGTTGAGATAAAGATGGTTTCATAGAACAATAATGGAAAAGGAAACTAACAACAACAATAGTGGTAAAAGAATATACAAGATAAAGTAGTACAACACAAGTCACTCTCATCACCTGGTGAATTGGTTGCCCAGCCTGACCAGAGCCATGGTTGTGGATTCCCTGACCCCAGCCAACCCCCATTTATATACTGAGCATGACGATATGGAATATTCTCTTGGCCAGCTTGTTCTGTCTACGCTCCCTCTCATCCTCTATGGGAAGCTGAAAAAAGTCCTTGACTACTATAAACATCACCTGGCAACAATTAAAACAATATGCAGTACTGACATTCCTTTCATACCAGATCTGAAACACAGCAGCCACTAGAAACAAAATTAACTCTATCTCAGCTGAAAACAGGANCAAAATTAACTCTATCTCAGCTGAAAACAGGACACAATACATAAGACATTACTTTCTCTTATTTCCTCAGACCTTCTTTGCAGGCTTGTCTCTCAGTTGGGGCCAATCGGACTTCAGCACAACAACATATTTTATACTGGCCTTCAGCTTCCTTCCCAAATCCTTCATGCATTGTTTTTCTTCACTGGTGGTTGCTACTCCCGCCACTTTTGGTCAAAATACATTTTTTAAACATTTTTTGTCTTTTTTAATAAGTTTTACATCCTCTACCTACATGGACATCTATGCAATTCCACTCCCCTCAGGATCGCTTAAGCCCAGGGAAACACACAAGCCTGAACAAAAAGTACAGCTGCCTAAGGTACCAAGCCACAGGTGGAGCCAAAACAACCAGCACTTACCTCCATAGCTGAGAGAGAGCAGCAGAGCATTTGGGACATAAGAGAAGAATTGCTGAGTGTAGAATAAATTTCCCCAACCAGCAATTGCCTCCCCACCAGGTCCTAACTCAACAGCATGGAAGAGGAATACAACCTAAGGCTCCACAGGACAGGAAGCCCTGAGTTGACTTGGGCTCAGCTGCAGCTCCTTGACCCCTAACAAGCAATAAAGCAGAACCTCCCCCAGAGCAGCTCAGTCTCCTCCTGCACTGGCAATGCCTGGTTAATGGATATAAGCAGCAGAGGAAATGTGTTGTAAGCACCAAAATCACCTTATGTGATTCTGACTACCTGCCGGGAACTGGCCTAACAAAGGACGTGACACTCGAGCATAATCACTTTTCACAGAAGTAATGGCGGGCTTCCAGACTGCGCATCCATAGTACAGCTGCTTCTCAGTTCACTTGCTTTTCTACAGATGTTTCCACAAAAGCGTGGTGGAATTAGAATGAAACATTAGTGACCTTTCTTCCTATTGCTTTTGCTGTTGTTACCTGTCAGTTAATCTGTTTTCATTTCCAGTCTTCCTAACCCATACCTTTCTAGTATCAGGCACTATGAACTGTGGTTTCTGCACCAACTGCTGAACTGGCATTTTGGGTTCCTTTCCGTCCTGAGGGTTGTAGTGTCATAATTAAGTTCAGCACAAGGTGATGGGAAAATAGTTTCCATGCAAGTAATCATGCATTTCCTAACTGAAAAGAGCTACAGGCACTCTAAATTAATTTCCTTACATCTCTAATTCAAATCAGTTAGCATCTGAATTGTTATCACGTAAAGAAGCCAATGCATGTTGCCTGGATAAGATCTTTTTTTCTTCTTTTCTGAAAAGCTAGTGTTACATGTTTCTGCTGTCTCTGCTTAGTAACATACTGGATGAATCTCAAACAACAGAGCTAAGTAGGAATTTTGCTAAAATGCACCCTGGCTTATTCTGATCCAAAGACTTCCAATAGTAATGGAAAGTTTCGAACTAATATCAAATTATTGTAGTCATTGAAGAACAAAACTATTGCCCCAACTTATTCCAAGTACAAAAGATACACTTGTAGCAGAGCTGTGTTTCTCTTATGCCATGCAGAGGAGTTACGGGATCAACAGCATCACACGAGGCAGAAGAGACTCACTGCTGGGGATTTATTTGACATGGCCTCCAGCTATTGCATTTCATGGGCTACACTAAGCCCTGCAACTTTGATTGCTGTATTTGTAATATATCGCAATAATATCACTGCATTTTCTACTCCCCGCTGGAGCCTGACCCTGTGTTTAGGCCAGGGTAACAGCCAAAGAAACTCTCTTCCCTGTACAGTTCTCGACATTTAAATGAGTAAGTTGCAGACAGATTTTCCCAAACACAGCATTTCTCAGTGTGACAAAGGACCAGGACTTTATTATAATTTTGTGTTGGTGAGTGTTCTTCTTTTTTTTAGGAACAAGGACAATTAGTCCTCCAAAAAGTGTTGCTCCTCCAGATGATGTAGGACATTTTGATTCTCTGGAAGATACCAGTGCAAGTTACAATGCAGCATTTCAACAAAGCACAAAGTATTTAACAATTAACGGAGAAATCAAACCAGGCACCTTCCCTATCCATTTATCAAAGCATGTGCAATTCCCATTTCATGACAAATTAAGCAATAAATATTGAGGTAAGAAATTCATCTGCATCCAGTGCATTTTAATAAACAAAATGTAACAAAATATCATGGCAAGTATGTGGAGTTCTAACAACTATGTTTTTTTGTTGTTTTTCACCATTTCATTTCCTCAGCTGAATTCCAAAGAGAGCCTTGGAAATCACCAGACTTGCATTAATAATTTGCACAGCCACAATTCTAAGGTTTCCTTTCAGGACATTTAATGACATGCTGCAGGAAAGCAAATGCTTGCCATAACAACAGACACTTCAAGACACATAGCTGGCCTGCCACGTTGCTTGAGCATGGAGGCAAAGATCCGCGTTAAGGCCAGGCTGCCTCTTGCCTTAAAAGGCAGCGAGCCCAAGGGTGTTCAGCTGGGGCTCACGGTAAAGAAATCCTCAAAGTGATAAACAAAAACTTGGTACCATTTTCAGAAAGCTACAGTTCTCAGAGGTAGGCAGTCATAATATATATCAGGCTGAGCAAGAAAACTTTATGTACACTTGTCCATCACAGCATCTCCGTATTCATTCTGAATGAAAGGGTTGGCAGGTCAGACTGTGTTACACTGAGACCTTTGAGCCTGTGTCTACTATATCAGAGTTTCCCATCTATTTACAATCATTTGGTCAAGCGTTCTACATTTTGAAGGGGATGAGGGTTAACTGCCAGTGAGAATAGAAAGACTGTGCAGCTACAAAAGGCACCAGTGCACCTATATACCAGCCTAAGGAAGTAGAAGTTAAAAAGAAAAAAATGCTGTTCTGAGATGCAGGTTTTTTGACCAAATTGTGTCATAGAATCATAGAATTGTT
>RSEF01000006.1:2990313-3001106 GCA_003993805.1 Himantopus leucocephalus
AAAAGAAGTGCATGAATTTATGAACAGAATCTGCTAGCGATCCCTGGGCAGGAAGAAAAGGTACATTTTAGCTGTGGTTTGGACCTATGGAAGAGCTTTTGTGGTGGTTGTGGGTGTCGCACAACAGCTACGATGTGTAGGAAAAACACATCAAACTGTTCCTTCAGACACTGATGACCCAGTCACCAGTTCTAACATAATCTATAAGCATTCATACACAACCAAGTCTTCAGTCAATGTAGTTTGTTTTATCCTGCACTCAAGGGCTTAATTGTGTCGGCATGTAATTAAAGGCCCATTCCAAAGTTTTTCATAACTGCCGGGGATCTTTTCAGTGACACCAAAGGGCCTTGGATTTGTCCTTCAGTGAAAAAGTTTAAACTTCCTAAAACAACACTTATGTTATTCCTAGGGACTTCCAGGGGAGGAAATCTGTTGCATGCATCTTTCTCAAACTTGTCTGAGATCATTTCATACAGAAATGGTGGACAATAACATGTTTTCAATGAAGGAATGATCCCTGTTTCCTCTACAAACTTTCAGCCAGATGTAGCGTAAAAGGGGAGGGAAGAGGTGAAAAAAGCAGATTTTCTTTTGACAGAGGAATCTGATAAAAAGAAAAACAGTGTCACACTTCATTAGGTGTGAATGCAAAAAGTCTGCTATCTGTAGACCGAGTGGCACAAATATCACAGAGGAAGTAAATACCTTGGGATTTTCCTTTATCTTAAAAATTACTTTGTACAATATTATTATCAGAATTTCTTCTGGTAAGCATAAAAAACAACTGTAGCAACACAGGTTAGCACCATCCCCATGTAAATTTCAAGAGCTTCTAAAGAGAGAATTTTGAAGAAGCACTGACTACTGAAATGAGATGCTCTCTTTCTAGATGGGCGATATTAACTGCATTCCCTGATTAAACAAATAGTTCTCTGTCCATTAACCAGCAGAGAAACTGCTACTCAGGCAAGCAAAATCACGCTGTTAAAGCAAGTAAGGACAACCTCCATTTGTTCAATTTTTCTCTAGGACAATGTAGTGTTTCTCTCCACAAATACCAAGTCAGTTCCTTTCACAAAATGTCTAAACATTTATCAGTTCAGAATTACAAACCCAGTTATTTATGGAAACATCCTGCACAAAAAGAACTGTTGCTAACAGACTTGGATTGTGATCTAGCAGCTTGCAATTATCATTTTTGTTACACCTTCCCCACTAGAGGAATGATTCCCTTGAAAGTCCTTTCCAAACAAAGGTTCTCATTAGAAAGGAGAAAATACACATTAATTCCTAAATAGATTGACTTAAAAAGCTATGACTGCATCATTTAATCTTGTAAATAAGAAAGTAAAAATAGGGAATTGTTTGTTTTTGTTATTGATTGCTTCTTTCAGAGATACTCAGAATAATCTCATAGAAAATTCATAACCTATTTCTATTTTATACTGCTCAGAGTGGACCTATTTCCATTTTTGTTTACCCAAGCCCTCTCCTCCTTTCCTTGGGTTTTTTGGTGTTTAGTGGTGTTTTTTTCCCCTCATAACAGAGAAAGGCTGAAGATGCCTACCTCCACAGTTTAATATCTGCATTGGGGTGGACCATTTTGATACTACTTTAGGTTAATAAGCATATTATACTGAAGCACATTCAATATCAGCGACAAACTCCCCATATGTCGTCCTTTCCTGCTCCCTGTTCCAGAGATTCTGGGTCATTCTGCCTCCGAGTCCTGCCTGTTGGTTTAATCTTTCCTTCGGTTTCCCTTTCCTTGCGTGCTTACCTCTATTCACTTTTTCTCCTCATTATAACTCTTCCTTCTGCCTGAAGGTTGTTCAGACACCCTAGAACTGTGACTGTGGTAAACAGATGGCTGGGGCTTAACACGCGGTTATAAAGAAAGAAGTTCATTCTCCCTGTTTGTGCCAGTCCTAATTCTCTGATCTCCACGCAGCCCACGTTAACCAGCTCCTGCACTCGGGAGCAAAACCTTGCTGAAGATTCCCAGGGCAGAACAAAAGACGTTTAGCACCAGACACCCACACACTGCAGACAGCATGGAAAAAAGGCAGGCCCTACCCTGTGGCTCAAGAACGAGGACTTGTAGACTCTATAGACTGTGTACACATAACCTATTGTCTCCCTTCTCTAATTTTCCTCTTTGTGTTTTGGATTTTCTCCACAACCTCTTCCAGAACAAACCCTGCAATTTTGGAATGAATTAAATAAATAAGGGTTTTTTTTGTTTGTTTGTTTGTTTTTTTTAAGAAAAGCAAGCCTTGGGCTTTCTCAGGGATTTTCCTGTCGGTTATCTTGACCAGTTGTTAATTTCTTCTTAGCAAAGAATCTTTGCTAAGAAACCCATGTAACACTGCAATGATACTAAACAGTTCTTTATTGGGAGTTGCTCTGAAATGCTGACATGCAGCCGTCGCCTATGTTTAGGGATGGTTAGTCCAAACCATTTAGTCTTTTATGTTTACACGTATACCTATAACTTTTATACCTTGCGAAATAATTTATATGGCATTATTTTGTGGTAAAACCAAAAAGAGATAGACTGAAAGATGAAGCCATCACCTGTTGATTACCAAAAGAAACATCAAGGAAATTCCAAAACTAAAAGCCTAAAAAAAATGGGAGATAATAAGTGTAAACGTATGACTGTCCATCTTTCGCACTACCCCACCAACAGTAGGGATTACGCTGTCTTTACAAAGAGGAATTAAAACACCTTTACTGTAGACTGCCTTACTACACATGTTTTTATTACGACTGGTCAGAAAGCGTGCTTCTCAGTAAAATGTTGATTCACATGCTGTTCTACAAAAAGACAGGGTGAGTACAGGAACCAGTCTCTAAATGTCAAGGACAGATGGGCAATAGGACAGGCAGACAGACCAGTGCCAGACAAGTATTCAACCAGTGACTTTGAAGAGAAGACTTATTCTAGCAGAACATAAAAATTCAGGAGGAGTCATACAAATTATATCTTACAAGGTGATGATGAAGCAAAAATAAATGTGTAAGTGCTACAAAAAAGCTCTTCACCCCCCCTCCCAAAAAAAAGAAAACAACCACAAAAAAAACCCAAACAAAAAAACCAACCCACACTTACAGAAATGACAGTGACCCAATGAGGGTCACCGCAACGAGAAGGAGGCAGTAGAAAAGCTTGTGCCTTAGGGCTTTCATGAATAGGCTTTGATCTCTGTCAACATGGACTCTTTCAACCTTTGCACAACTAAAAGGAAATAAAGTTTTTACAGGGTTAACACTGCATGTAAAATAGCCTGTTGTTTCTGCCCGGCTGTACTATACCTAAAACTAAAGCCACAGTTTATAGAGAAGTCAGAGTTAATAGGGATGAGCTATTTGAGTGTTGCTATAGGAGCTTATTTCACTCGCTTTTCTGACATAATGCACATGTAGACCTGTCTAGTTAATAGCAAAGGTGAGCGTGTGTGCGTGTAGTTCCTTAGTGATAATTGAAGTACAAGGGCCACTAATTACAGTGAACTTGGTGGCACATAGAGAGTAACAGAAACACAGCGTGGACCTAATGACTTCTTCCATTCGACTGTGAAATATTTAATCCACTATCTAACTGCAGATGTAGGGAAGGAACCAGACTGCATTTTAAAACTTGATGAAGATTCCATAGAGGAAGCCCCCAAAGCAATGAAATAGACAAATTCACATTTGTTCAGTTTCCTCTTTTCCAGCACATTCTGATTAAGTTCTTACCAACAGCTCTTGATTTTAAAACACTAACTGCCTACAAGTAAGCATGTTTGTTTAGATAAAAAAGAGTCAAGAAATTGGAAAACTCATTTTTCCTGCTTTTGTTTTCTGCTCTTCGGGTGGGAGCCATGCTGCTTTACATTCAAAATTCAATCGCACTTCCTATGTTGAAGAGCAGCCAGTATTTCCCAGTATTTCTCTTGCTGTTGGTAGTAAATGTATTAATGTTTTGGTGTCTCAAAACAATTCTATTTCTTCTCATATTTATGATTTTCTTTGGCTGTGACATGCTTATGTTAACTTCACTGAAAAGAAAACATTCAACTTCATCTCATCTTTGGTGGAAACGGAAGGAGAGACAGAAGTAGGGCCAGGGTTACAAAGCAGAACCACCTTAAGGTGGCTCTAGATTGGCTCTTCTGCAGTAACCCCAAATATTGGTCATGTTAGGCAAACTTGCATGAAGTCAGGATGGGGAATGATGCAGGATCAGCTTCAAGAAACTGGCCTGTCTGCGCATCATGTAGGCTGTTCTAGCCAAAGGTTTTGACAGGCTGTTCAGAGAAGCTTTGGGATGAATGACAACATACAAATAAAATACATTATTATTCTATTTGATATTATCAAAAAATGCAGGAAAAGGTCTCAAGAATCACCTTTTGCTTTACGAAATAGGATAGATTGCTTTTCCTCTCTAGATGCCACAGTGATGGTGTTCAGATCATTGTGGTTTCATATTCTTCAGTGGGACCCTACTGAGACAAGGCTGTCTGTTTCTGATCTCACTGGAAGAACTACAGCAGAGGTACCAATGCTGACACATTTTTAATTTGAGTAACCTGTACCAACAATCTCTGTTCCTGGCTCATGAGAGGATATTTTGCAACATTAGACTTTGCTACAATTTCATGAGTAAAGGGTGAAGGATTTGGATCTTTCTCATATGAACTGTTTTGTGAGAACAAAACATTAGAAATTAATTTATTGACTGCTCTAAAATTCATAGCATCTTCTTTGACATTCCTTTCCTGATGACATACGCAATTAATAAGCATTGCAGGCCCCATCAAGGCAAATTTATCACCTAGAACACAAACTTATGAAAACTTACCCTTGGTCCATGCTTTTGGGTATATGCATCAATGTGTCACAGAAACTGTAAACCAGGAAAAATAAACATAATGAAGTGCAAACAACACATATATCATTTAGGATTCTACTTCAGGGTATTATTAGAATGTGAAGACCAAGTGCAGGATCACATTTATCCATTGCACCATGAGGAGCTTATTATTTAAGCTGTATGTAAAAAGGCTTTAAAAGGAAGGAATGGCTTTAGAGTTACGGATTTATTCATTGTAGCCAAGGCACATCTATGTATTGGCTTGTGCTGATTTAGCAGAGTGAGACCCCGCAGCTGCTATATATGTGTAAATGCAATAACAGTTAATGACAATACAGCTTTCTTCTTCTTCTGCATGTGGGTTATTTATTTTAGTGTGAGCGAGCCTAGCGTTATTGCTATGCACTCATTTTGTATTTTGAGCATCACATACTAAATATATTTATGTAGCCTTTGGCTTATTTTTAGGTAGAGAATAATTAAAAAATAAATGTGCGAAGCATCTTTCAGCTGATTGTAAGCAGAATTGCTCAGCATACAATGCCCACAAATAGGAAACTCAACCAAAGAAAATGCCTTTTGCTCTGGAGGTTTTTAAGTCCACCTGCTCCAAAACAAGCACATCGGGCTCCAAAATTCACTCTGTGTTAATCCCCTGTAGCTTTGTAATGTATTTTTTCCACTGGCAAGTGACTGGTACCACCTTTATTTCAAACTAACAGAAGCAAAGATGTCAAGGTCATGCTTTTCCAGTTTGCTGAAGCAATCTAATACTGTGACTATCTAGGCCAGCTGCCAGCAGAACTGGACTTTAAATATCTTATAAGAGCATCACTGCATATCTAGTTTAATTCTGCCCTGCAATTTAAAAGTCTAATGCAGGCAAGTACATGAAAGAATTTCTCATTCAATCAGCCTCACCTTGTTCATATACAGAAAAGCATCACATTGCTTTAAAGAGATACAGGAAATAAGGCCAACGACAAAGGGGTTTTATGCCTTTTGAAAAGGGGAAAATGGAGCAGTAATGGATCTTGAATGGCGTGGTTGATATATTACAGAGCTGAAATAATAAGCAAGAAAGAAAGAGTCTTCTGGGAAGGAGTCTCCCTGTCTGAAGAGTAAGACCTGACCTGCAAATGCAAGTGAGCATTTATACCTTGTTTACGTCTGAAGATGATACAGAAGAAAGAGCAAACAAAAAAGCAAAATCTATTTAGGTATTTTATTGCTTTAAACACTACCAGCAATGGCAATATGCCTGTCAATAGATTGACCTTGTTATACCTGCCGGCTACCAAAGTAATTTCAGGACATTCCACAGCTCAGCTGAAGAGCTTTTCAAAACTACAGCAAAATAAGTGGACGGAGTACAAGAATACCCTCATGTAGTCCATTACCATCTTCTTTCAGCTTGATTGCTCTCACAGCTTATATTAATCACATTGCCTACAGTCATTGTGAAATGAGCAATTAGGTTATGAAAATAAACATTCAAGTGATGGCTTAGCTCAATTAGTCTTTAGTTTTCCCAGACACACTACCACTTAGGGTCACGAATTAATTGTCTGTTGCTTTCCTCCCAGGAGCTCACCTCAGCTAAAGAATTTCATGGCACTAAAATATGTATCCAAGAGACTGTAAGAGTCTTTGTGTCCACATATAAGTTAAAGGAAATAAAAAAAAAACAGCTGCACAGGCTAAATCAAATCCCCATTGGAAAAATACCGATGTTAAAACTGATAGAAGATCCACGTCTTTGACTATTTCAGCAAAGGAACCTGAACTCTTTGCTATAGCATTGTAAGCATTCACAATGTTTTTCCTATAAGCAATAGGTACTGAAAGAGCAGTGCCTGCTGTGTCACTGCACATCTTAAATAAAAGCATGAAAGACCAAAAAAGCAGTGTGGGCTACTGCCATTGTAGGCTGAGTGTTTAATGGATTAAGAAAGGCTTCATATGTTGCTTAAAGAACACTGCGGTTTGCATCAACTGGAAGGTTATTTCATACATAGAGCATGGAGCCATGTAAATGCAGGCAGAAAGCGTAGACAAATGAAACAAAGACGATACAGAAACAGACATGAGAAATATCAATGGCAAGGTGGGGAGAGGAAGTACAGGTGTGACTGTGCATTTAAGCTGAAAAAGAGTCGGAGAAATTTTTCCAAGATTTGATTTTGAAAAAGAGTAAGAATTAAGTGCCAGTGTGCAAGTACAAGAAATAAGGATAAAGAATCAGGACTGTAGCAAATGCAGATCACTAAAACTACAAATGAAACATTCCTCCAGAAACTGTCATTCCAGAACAGATTTGACACATCTTGACAGCACCGTATGGAGAAGATCCAGTTTACTGTCAGCTAAGAGCACTATATTCTCTCTACAAATCTGTGTGTCTGTGTGACAGAGAGAGACAGAAAATGCCCAACACTACAGACAACTGGAAAAGGATCCAAGTTCACATTAATCCACTGTCTCAGTAAATTAACTCTCATCTTTGCTTAAGCTTAATGAGGCTACCTAACACAATCAGCAGATGATGGAGTATAGCAACTAGAACCGTGTCCATCCAGCAGTATAGAGTTGCCATTGTTGAGTTCTCAGTCAACACACAGACTGTTCTGCAAAACTGCATAAGCAACATTATGGAAATATAAATGTCATAGGTAGAGATGTATTGTATAAATCTGCTGGGTCAGCAGTAACCAGGATTTTAAAGATCTCAGTTAAAATAACGAGTGTTCCTGGAGGGAGAATAGAGTTAATTCACAGGGCTTCTATTGGCATAAAAATGAGACATTTCTGGGTGTAGACAGAGAGCGTCTCTAACAATGGAATTCTGCTATTGATCATCTCCCTTCTCAAATACATGCTTTGAATAGAGTTCATTCCAAATTAACATTTAGGATCCTGGGGAAAGAAAAATTAAACCAATAATGTTCATGTCTAGTAAAACAATATTAAAAAAATGAAGATCATTTTAGTAGGGGGAACTCAACACTAATGGTAGTCAGCAGAACACACACATTTGTATTAGCCGTTGAAGTGAAAATGCTTTGTTTGCATGTAACATTGATATTATTATCCAAAATAGGCTGTAACACAATTTCTCATAAAGCTTCTTAGTTGACATCAAAGATTGAAAGCTCAAAAATATTATTTTTCAAGGAGCAAAGTATTGTTTCTGCATTTCAAGATCCACTAAAAGGACAGTTCTCCTTGATTAGAAAGACTTGCCAATGTTCAGCTTTATGTAATATTGCCTCTTTGCTGTGAATTTTGAGAATGCTCTCTGTTACTGAACTCCCCACCCACTGTCATCCCCCAATGTAAAACCTCTGTGATTAGGAGATATTATGGAAATAGTGCCTCCCAATCACTTTGTTCATATAATCTAAATATGTAACTGTGATATAGAAAGAAATAAGACAATGCTACAGTGCAAAGCCAAAGCTCTTAGGCATAACTGATGCCAGGAATGGTATTCTTCCCAGCTACACTTGTCTGTACCTTATGGTCAATCCTGAATTCCATGATAGTACCAAGATCTCCATCTAGAATAATGCCATCAACATGCATGGGAGCTTCCTAGAAGATACATTTCCTGAAGGTTTCCCTCTAAACAGAACCTGAATACAAGAGCAGTCCTCTTCATTGCTGAGATAGATCTTTGATCTGAAAATTCTGTAACGTGACTCCAAGCCACTGACGACCTCATTAGACATATCTTTTGCAACCAACACTGGGCCTTCCCCAAAGTACTCCCCAAGTGCTGAGCTTTTGAGACTTCTGATGGGGAAATCCTCATCGATAAAGAATGGAAACCTTTTATCTGTTCATCAGAGAAAATCTCATCAAGATGGTAACTGGAAATTCTTGAATCTCAGACTTCTTTATTAATTAAATTACAAATTAATTGCAACTTCACTACCTTACAGTTGCAATTTCTCTACAGCTTCAGTGGCAGTAAAGAAAGGCTTCCAATATGTGAAGTTTCAGTGCAGTGGTTGAATGCTATTTAGCTATATGTAACTTGACTAGTCAACTGGAACCTTAATTTTCAAGCTTCAGATGTACATACCAGCAAGCTAATCCCAGCTATCTACCTCATTTTCCATGAATCCCAAGTTAACTCTTTTCACTCTCTACAGCTTTTGCAGGCTATTTTCTGCCCAAGCTAAAGCAAAGCCCAAAGAAATCCAGCTAAAACAATCCACACCACTTGTTAAATTGTGAATGTTTTGCTTATCAAACCTTCACAGTCACACTGAAGTCTCACAGATGTTCCAGTCATACCAAAACTAGGAATACAGCATACTCCTTTTAAATTGAAATCAGTCTATTAAAAGAGGTTGCACTCAGAGCTTGAAAAGCCTATCTGGAAACATAGGTGGCATCAGTGGTGCATACTGTCTCCTAAGATACTCTATTTACTTATCAGGAGGAGCCAAGTCATTTGATTTCAGTAATACAAATGTCACACTGTGTGAGAAAAGCAGTTTTAGAATTAAAACTGGTTTAGACGAATGCAAAGATTATAGAAAACTCACATATGGAGGCTTACGAAGGATCAAAATTTTACACTGGGATCAGCATTACTTCTCCCACAGGTTTGTTCTCTGGAAATGTTGCTATAATACAGAGTAGCTGCATGTCAAATCATAGTCTCAATCCAACCTTGAGGCATCATAATCTGGACATTTATAATTTTACATATAAACCTCAGAACTGTGGAGGGGAAAAAAAGAACCAGCAATTGAGATTTGGGCAGAATTTGACTTGGAAATTAATTCAGAGCATATAATTTACTCTACCTCCTTATAATTTTCTCAAGGACAATGAACTTCCCTGACATGAGTAGAGTTAACAGAATCTGCCCTTACAAAGTAATTTTGTCAGAGCTTTGACTGCTGTTTAGTATGAGTTCAATGCTAATGCACAGTTCTAAGAGAGAACATCCTTAACATTATTTAAACTATTATGGTCATAGACATAGAAAATCCTAAAAGCTCATGTGATTTTCATGGCTCTCCTGAAGACACTTTAAAAGGCACTTTGCTTACTGGGACAGAGCAACACACTATAAAAACTTCCCTTTAAAATATCTCGGAGTAGGCTTGAAACCGTATTTCACATCTGTAATCATATGCAATCACATAAGCTAGTGTTGATCAAGCATGTTTCTTTGCCCAAAGGCCCTTCATCTGCAATGGTTTCCAGACGCAAAACCCCAACTTGAAATCAAGGTTGTAAAAGAGGTAAGATCAATGAAACCCATATTTTGACAAAAAGGTTCTGTGAAGGTGTTATTTTAAAAACACTGCTATTTTTGGTGGCAGGAATTATATAGGTGATTAATTATTTTCTTCTCAAATTACATAATTACATAGCTTTTAAGTTTTTTGGGGATAAGTATAGACTACCAGAGGAAGAGAAAAAAAATTACAGTGCTCAGTGCATGTTTTTTTTTTCTGGCTTTCATGCGTTTCAATGGCTGTATAGGAACTGAACATCGTATCACAAATTAAAGCACAGCAGAATGTAACGATGTGTCAGTTCATGCAACATTTACCACTCTAGGCTCTGCTTTTTGTCATAGTAAGACTCCTTTTCAGCCAGCAAAGGAGGTAGGCAGAGCTCACATGTGTGATGGAAACACCGTCACCTTCAAAATCCCAAGCTGTGTTTTATGAAATGCAAAACAAGATACACTTGATTGTACCAGAGCAAAGGCACATAGAAAAAAACCTCAGTGTTTGCTATTGTGGGGAATCTCTTTCCCTACTTACTGGGCACAACTCATCTCTATCATGATGATATCAAATTGAGTGGGCAAGTGGACACTTCGGAAGGGAGAGCCACCCCACAGGAACACCTGGATAGGCTGGAACAGTGGGCTAACAAGAACCTTATGAAGTTC
>RSEF01000006.1:3001206-3011580 GCA_003993805.1 Himantopus leucocephalus
GAGGTCCCTTCCAACTCTGAAAATTCCATGATTCCGTGATTTCGTGATTCGAGGGGATATTTTTTTAAAGGTACGTGGATGCTTGAAGATGAAGCTGGTGACGAAGGGCATTTACAAATTGCTAATTTTCAGTGGAGTGAGGTAGGTAGTTGACTCTGGATGTTTTATTTGATGCCTGTTTACTCTGAAAAGGGTTTATCGCTGTTATGTGAGGAACATTTCATAGTCACACACAACGTATATGACAGTGTCTGCTCCTTGGTTCAGAAGAACGTGAAATTTAGCAGTGTCTTCTTCACATGATACTTCAGGTTTTGTTTTCCCCCTCAGAGTCATTCATTGAAAATGGACTCCACCAAACTACTGTACGGTGCTGAGCACAGCCAGGTATAGAACACTGTCTTTTTTGTCTCATTTATGTCTGTGTTTCAAAAAGTCACCTGCAGTTTTCAGAGACAAACCACTGTTGAAATTTGTAGTTATCCTTCATATAAAAATAAGCCCTTCCAGTTGACCATTGTAAGAATTCCCCACCCTGAATGGTTTAAAAGGCAGGAAAATAATCCTTTGGGATTCATCCTAAACAAAACCAAATACTAATCTGTCAGCAGGAAAAAGAGAAATTAGCTTTTCCCTTCCCCAGAGGCTCCTCTGAACTGCCAAACAATAAGGTGGAATAAAACATTTTTGTTTCAAAGTCTCTAGAAGTGACTGTGATGAATAAGGCTTGCTGTGTGGCACTCTGGCCTTCTTTGGGTCTGAAATACTGCAGGTGCTCATAGGATTTCAGCCCAAGTTAGAGGCTCCTAGAAATGGCTTCTTGTGCAATATTCAGCAATTCCAAACTGGATCCAAAAGCAACAGGATATGTTCAATCCTCCCTGTCTCCCTAATAAGGAGAAATGGAGAACTGGACGCATTTGAACTGGACGCATTTGAACAGGAGGAGGAAAGTTACTGCAATCTTAATTTCCATTCTCTGAGAGAACCCAGAAGCCTGATATGAGCGAGCTTCAATCAGATTTCCACAGAGAAGTCTGTTGTTATTTTACCCATCTGACATACCAGGGAGATTGTCTTGTCATGGTCGTTTCAGTCACGGACATCCACTCTTCTCTCTGCTCCATTTGGTTTTACAAAACGTCTAGTTTCTGCAGGAAGACTGGTTTTGCTTTTATTTCTTCAGCTGAATTGCCTCTTGCTGCCTTAAGCAATTTTTGTTGGAGAAGCTGGGCACGCGGGCATAAGGGATAATTAACACTACCGCTGCAGGACACCTTCCTCATACAACAGATTGAAATCAGAAACTGGGTGATTTTTATAACAGTTTTACATCTTTTTTTTGTGTGTGCTTATAGTATTATCTACAGTGTGATTGTTATCAACAGATTTAGTTCATTTGGGGGATCGCACTGGGTTATGTTTTATGGGGAGAAGTAATCACTTTCATTAGCCAATCTGATATGGCTAGGGGAAAAAAAAAAAAGACAGTTTCTTGAGCTCACCACCTCTTCTCAGATCTGAAAAAATAATTTGCATGCTTGCTGTAAGAGTCCTAACTATGCAGCTGTCTCTTATCACACACTGTTCCCAGCTTTAAAATGTATGAACAAATGTATTTGGAGTGATGAATAATAAATAACCTTTATCTCAACACACTCTTTTATTCCACAAAGTCTCAAGGTACTTCACAAAAAGTAATAAACTTTCTATAAAGAATAAGGACCAACGTGCTGCCACCTCCACAAGGAGAAGTGGCAAATCCTTAGCAATACACAGCTGCTCTGCAGAGGACAGATACACACTCAGACACACAGACCCCTTACGTATTGAAGCATGCATAAAAAATAGGAAGAGTTCTCAGGGTTTTGCCTTATATCCACATGCGCTTGTCTGCTGATGAAAAGTAAACAGGAAATGAAAGATAAACGACAAAGGTTGCATTATCCTGATTTCTGAACTGAAATCATAACTGGATTTTAAAAAGAACAGATAGTAACCCATATTTTGCAATGTCGGTTGAACTTTAAAAATAAAATGGGACTGACCAGCTTGGAATTTGCCCAGTACACCAAGTTTGAGACACTTGCCCATTGGGAAACCATCCAGTTCCTGTCAAATGTTTTAGTTTCTCTGTATGAAGGGACCCAGGACCTCCAGCAAGGGCAGTGCCCTCTCTGGATTCTCGGGCATTTGCTAAGTGCCAGTTCACAATTTCCTGAAAATGTTACTGCACTGCAGTGTCGTGCACTCGTCTGGCAATTTTTTCTTTGAGCTTTATACTGTGATTCTTTATGTCATTGGGGCAGCTAATGTGAATTGGCTTGGGGGATATAACCCTTCACACCCTGAGGCTGAGGACTTCAGCTGTCTGCGAGCCCCAGCCTGGTTTCACACAACGCAATTGTCACTGTGATAGAGTTTTATAGAAAAATGCCTTTACGGTGTGAGAAAGCCCATAAGCTAAAGCCACGCAGCATAAGAAAGGCAAAACAATAGACTCAACAGTATTTGCTGAGATGGGGTTTACTTAAAGCTCAGGGATTCAAGAGGAAAATACTGACATGAAAAGCTGTGAAATCCTAGGGAAAGAAAAGTAAAGAATAGGAAGACAGCAAATCAGCAACATCAAAGATCAGCCTACACCAAGGAACAGACCCTTCCTCACCTGACTGATGACTGCCTGTTCAGCAGAGACCCATCCAGAGTCAGAAGAATATTTGCATGGGCCTGTAGCAAGGCAGTCCAAGCTACCCACTGTGTGTATTCACCAAAAAAATGAATGTTATGTACTCTAAAGTTGGTTTTCTTGCTTGTAGTCTCAAGCACAGTAGAGGTAACCAACCCAAAGCAACACAGAGGCAAAAGGCTAAGGAATAAATGAGCCTTTGGAAGAGGGACACCTGTTTCCATCCCTCTTCCCCTCGTCAATTCCCCACTATCCATTTTCTCTGGGAAGCCTAAAATATCAACTAACTCCATGTTCGTGGCAGCTGGTCATGGCAAGGGAAGAATGCTGCTGGCTGAAGAGAGGAAAGGAGATACATTTGTCAAGCCTTTTCTCTCACCTTCCTCTTGGCTAAAGGAGAAGGGCACAATTAAGTGACAAAGGAAAAAGGAATAGATGTGGGGAGGGAATCCAGCAAGATGAGGTGGTACAGAGTAGAATTAAAAATGAGTATTGCTGCCTTTGGTATGATGGCTGTGGAGACTCACGATGGTCGCTAGTACTGATCTAACTCGGCTAGAGCCACATTCCTGTTTCTGAAAGGCAAAGCAGGAAACCTAACCTAGATCTAGATGTTCCCTGAAAAAGGGAAAACAATGCTTTGGTTGCCTTACGGTTGCTTTTCCTGCAAGAAATTCAGTAGCGCAGTATGACTTCCATCTAGTCTGGGCAGCAGGAGCTCGGGCATTCGTTGCCAGTTCCCACAGCCCAGCCGGGAGTGAGCTGCATGAGCGAGGCTGGGGAGGCAGCCTGCCTTCTAGAGAACTGACACCGCTAGTTTGTACAGTACAGGCCTATTTTGATCCACATTAGCTGTGAAACCTGGCTTACAGCTCAAATCGCAATCCTGCAAGCAACGTAGATTTTCCAGTACAATGGAAGTGTTCCTTTCTTCCCATTTTTATGTTTTAAAAGCTCTCTTTTTAAATCAGGGTTAAATCACAAACAAGCAAAAGCTAATAGAAAAGATCACATGCATAACCCCCGCGGTGTATTTACCTATGTAAATAACATGTAATTTTCACTATCTAATTACTGTTTCATGTCCCATTTCCTGCTGTAATCTATATTTAAATTGCATATTTGCCTCTCTCTACTTTCTCATAATGTGTCTTGATATGAATATTCATACCACCATTGAGTGTTTGATTACTTCTGTGCTAACCTTGAAAATACTGCCCTTGCAACACAGCAAACAGCCGGGTGCTGTGGTTGTATAACAGTGAAGAAAATATAATACAATAAATAATGCTCAGACTGATTTAACAGCACTGTTTGGGATCAGACCATATTCTCCTTTGTTTTTTCCTCAGCAGGTTTTTTTTCCTCTTCTTATAAATTAAGCAAAGTTAGTCCTTACTCTAGTTCCCCAAATTATAACTCTGGAGACTGGATTTCCGTAGAAGAGGATTGGTGCAGGTAATAGGCAATGCAGAATTCCTGCACATTGTACAGCCTTTTCAGATGGAAGAGAAAACCCGTTTCTACTGCAGCTGGATGCACATTCCTTTTTTATTATGTGAAATTTGAAAGAGCATTTTTACTGTTCTAAATCAGAAAAAAAAAAAAGGCACAATCTGGACAAGTTCTCTGCGGACAAAAAAAGGGAGAAAGATCAACAGAATTACATCTGCTGAAGTATCCTGGAGCCAGTCTGAACCAGTTTGCTTCCATTATGACTGTTTTATATCATGAAGTTTTGATGTTCAACTTATATTTCAGAACAAAGGCATTTTTTTTAAAAAAATGAGCAGAACAATTTCATTTGGAAAAAGAATGAAAAGGCTCATTATTTTAAGAATTATCTGTTTCATAATTTAAGATCTGGGAAGAGAAACAGGCTAATTCCCTGATCTCTTTTATAGTTTAATGCCTAGGACTGAATGAACCATGCCCTGGCAGTGCTCGTTTCCCCGCACTGACTGTGGAGGAAGCCCAGAGCCACTCCGGGGCTGTAAAACACAGCAAAGGGTGTCCTGGGCTGGGTGACTCCCCATCCCCAGGACCATTAACTCCTGAAAGACAGACAGACGGGCTTGCAGGTGTGGGGAAGGGGGTTATTTTATGACAATGTCATATTGACTCCTGGCCACATACACAACTCTTCTGGTCTTCCTTTACACCTTTTTGAGACCCCTACATACTGCAGTTTCCCTACCTTACACAGTTAAGGTACTTGAGGGCGTTTTAAAGATGCCTACACAGCAGCTGCCATTCACCCTTAGGAGCAGTGAGCTCACAGCTAGGTAACTTGTCCCACTATTTTTTTTTTTTTTTTTAGAAGAAGAAGAACTCGTTACTTCAGTCTACGCTGCTTATACGTTCACCTCTGGGGGTTTCTTCTAAGTATCTTCACACTGAAGGCATCATTCCCTAGTAACTTTGCAGTCATGAGTCAGTGACTTCAGAGATTTCCAGCCTACAGAAGCGGGAACGCTGGTCTGAGCCAGGAAGTTACTTCTGTGAGAAGCCACGGGGTGTCTCCTACTGAGACACGATTTTATTTTGTGGCCTCCGCTGATTTATCATGTGCTATGGAGCAGTTAAGGAAGGGAGCTATAGCTGCTGAGAAAACACAAAAAGTTTAGGCTGATAAGGATTTCAGCTAATTAAGGTGTAGTGGCTGAGAGTTACCCAACTCTGGTGCCTCCTCTGTTTGCTGTCTCCATTGCTGCCTGTAGAAGTAAGGCCCTTTCAAGCTACTCCAGTGATGCAGCTCCACAGAGCCCGAGTACATTCACTCATGTTCACATGAGGAACACAAATGGACACGATCAGCATGGCAAGATTTTGATATGGCAAACTTTCTCCCGGCTCCTAATTATCAGATTTGTTACAGTACTGGCTAGGGACCAGGCTGAAATGTATCCCCACTCTTCTGCACATGGGGGTTTCGTGGAAGGAAGAACTCTAGGATTAGCTTAACGGCACTTTGCGGATCCATTTATGAATTTCATCAGCAATATTGAGCGCCAGCATTTGATAGGGGCTGGTTCCCAAAGGGTTTGAGGGGACCGCACCCCATATTGGGACATGACAACGATGCACTCACAGTCAGAGCCCATTTTTGAAAATCAGATCTTAATCACTTCATTTTATGGGCAGATGAGAGCATTATTCACTGAGGACCGCTTCTTTCCCACACAATACATTTAAGAGAGTTCTACTGGGATATAAAAATGTAAAAATGCAATTGCTGAAGTTATTAAAATTAGATCGTTGCTATGTAACATCCTGCCATTTTTTAATCTATGCATGCTGCATCTTGCTCTTGGACACAGTTCAAAGCTGAAATGGACAAACTTTAAGCAACTCTATAAGGACCAGCAGGAAACTATAAGATCCCAGAACTGTTCTGAGCTTTAACTAAGTTTCATCTTTAATCATTCTGTTCAGCCTCCAAATAAACTGAATAATGACTAGAATCTAAAGCTTATTTAGGAAGTTGCCATAGTAACAATTAACTACCTCTAAGCCTTTCAGCTTTATTTTATCTTTTTCACCGAGGTGCCCTAAATTACTTGAAACTTGAATAGCTACAGTAATATATCCATGTCTTTGAACTAAATGACATGGTTTTGCTAGAACCCTCATTATGTGAATATTGATTGAATTTCTAATTGGGACTAGGCATCATCTTTCTGACAGCATCACTGAGAGAAGCCATGTGAGAGTGAGAAAGATTATTAACAGAAGTAGTAGAAAAAAAACCCGGAATGCTGTTTCCACTAGGAAAGCAGATAGGCTGATCAAGCTGAAGAAACAGTGAATGGAGTAGAATTACCTTAAATGATTAAGTTTATATGGACTACAAACCTCCTCCTGATGCAGTGCTGTGTGTTTCTGCTATTATCCTCTTATACTCTAGTAAATATAAAAATATCAGAGGAACCCAAAGAGACTGATTCAAACCTGTGGATTAAATAATTATTCATGCCAGTGCAAAGAGCAAATTAACCCTAATTATTCTAATTTAGGTGCATTTTCCACTCACTTTGTCCTGACATGAACAATCCTGATAGTATAAATTGTTTCATGAAATCTTGTGCCCTGTATTTTCCTCCGCCACTTTGTCTGTTGTTATTTGACATTATCTTTGATGAAGCAGAGCTTCTGAAGTGGTAGTGCTTCTGATGTAATTAAAAATAATTGTCATATTCTCAGAGCTTAAATTGTGCCCAGGCACCCATTCCTGGTGTTTTTCCTGCCAACTAGCTTTAATCTTCAGATGCGTAAATCTGAGCCGCAGAAGCTGCATCGGGATTATCCTTGGCCTAAAAATCCCTGAAAGGACCACACCAGCGTTTTGTTTCCTTTAGAGCCTTCAAGTGTTACTGAGGGTGGACTGCAGGAAAACATGCCATGCAGAACACCCTCACCCTATGCGTACAACCTCTGCGCGCTGGTGCTGGTCGGTATGCTCCGTGCACCTTCGGTTTTCTGCTTATCTTTTCAGTTGTTTCGGTGCATTGTTTTCTCAAGAGCCACTGTAGGCGCCTGGATTTTCTAAGTTACTTCTCCTAGGCACGGCCTGATTACCAAGGAGTACTTCAGGGCCTCATAAAAAGCAAAGTTATTAAAAGCCCCTCTCAGTAACGTGGCTGCTTGTTCTCCTTGCCAAGGCAAAAAGGGGCAACTGAGGTGCCCCGTAATTGTCATAGCTCCACAGCTTAATTTGGCTCTGCAGGATCCTCAGGGTAGCTGTCTCGATCTCCCAATTCCTTCTTGTGCTATTTCTGCAGTCAACTTTTACTGCCCGCCTCCAGAGGTGGCCAGCATCATGCTTCCAGTAGCTTTGAGAAGGAGTTCAAGGAACGCAGCATCTGTAGCGTCTCACTCCTGTGCTGTAGAATCGCCAATTTGCTTTCAGCCTCTAAGGTCTTCTGGGATCAGAGTTGGCGCCTGCACCCTTGCATTCAACGGTCAGTAATGGCCAGAAGTAGCCACAAATGACAAGCATTTATCCGCATTTCTTAGACAAGACTTAAGTCTGTAGCGTTAACACATGCTGCTATTCTCGTATCTGTTCTGTGTTCACAGTATTTTGGTCACCCATCTATAATCAATCCCACTTGTTTTGTGCATGGCCCTTATTTATTTATTGTACTAGAAAAAGGAGCGCATTTTCATCTTGTGTTGTTTTTTTACCATAAAGACAGTACGTTTCTAACTTCCCAAATGAAAGCGGGGAAAAAAAACCCACCTATCAGTGGCATTATTCAGAAAGCGAGTAGTCTTTCTTACATCAGATAACTACAAGCAGTAACTGATAAAAATTGAACTTTAAAGGAATTGGAGCAAAATAATTCCAATTTCACTTGATGGCATGCCTTTTCTAAAGTCAGTCCTAAGGCAACAGGGAAAAAGCAGATGACTTCACTATTGCTTTGATGAAAACAATATTCATCTGGATTACCCTTAAACCTGTCCCGGGGTTTAATAATCACTTTAACTGCAGATAGCTTAAGAGAAATAGCTCGATCCTGGTTTTGTATTATTTTTCCCACATCTTGAAAAGAATCTCTGCAAGTCTGCTGAATGCCTTTTTTGATAATAAAAGAACAATATCCTAAAGCAAAGATGTTAACTCCAGCCCTATATCTGACAGGAAGAAACACAATCATACAATGCAAATAAAATCTGGAACAAAAGGATAAGATATGGTCATTTTTGAATCAGAGAAAATGATTCAGCAGCCGTAGATTTCTTGTCTGCACTGCAGTTCTCAGAATTTTCATAATTTACATGACTAAGAGATGTTTGGCTGCTCAACCTTGTAATTCACAGGGAAATAGCATCTGGCTATTTACACTGTTATATTGACCTTGGAGAGCTTCCTGTACATATTTTTCTCTTGCAAAAAATGCCTATTGCTATCACATAAAGCAAAATAGCAGTGACGCCAGTCTTCGGAACAGTATATAGCGTGAAGTAGATTCAGCTCCTGGCCCATGCACTGGTCACACTCAGCATAGGACAGGACAGTCACATGGAACGCAAGAATGAATAGACAGTTTTTGGCTGCTGCTATACTCTATAGTGCAAGGTGCAAATTTGGACAGTACAAAAAGGAACGTATCACCCACACACATTACAGCCAAACCAGCCTTCTCCCTTACAAGCCAGCTGCCGGTTTCTGTCTCCTCTTATTCTTTTGCTAAAATTCTCCTAACGGACTGTGCCTGGTAGGACGGGACAGCTGGAGGTGGCCGACTGTGAAACGTCTGACTTGCGTTATGGGGAAGATGGATGAGCGGAGGAGGGAGAGCCGCTGGGGCTGGGGGCAGTGTCGGTGCTGCGCTGGCCGTGGCTATTACTCACTGACGAGCACCAGGCTGCCTTATCAACTGGGGGATGAACTGGGCCAGGAGGCTAGAGAGTAAAAGCACTGTCCCCCCAGCGGGTGCAGGCGTGCTCGAGCGGGCGCAGGGCTGGAAGCCGCTCTGAGCAAGCTGACCACACGTCAGCTGGCAGGTGAGTAACTGCCCACCCACTCTCAGCAGTACTGGAACAAACATCCCTCCCATACGCCGCTTCTGCAAGGGCTGCTTACAAGGCAAACGTGAACAGCTAGAAAGGCAGTTGTGACATATACACCGTCTATTCAGCAGCAATTTTCAGAAGCGGCTTCTGAAAGTACCTGCCCCTTCCCCCCAGTTTTCTTCCCAGGATGGACACACTGCATTTTCCAAAGACATCTCACGCTGGGAGCAGCTCCTTACCCTGGGCACTAACCTCACAGCCACCACGTCTTCAGGTCTTTTGCCCCCGGCTCCTGATGCTCTCTGATGCTCTGTCCTCTGTCTCCTCCCTCCTTCTGCTTTGCTCGTGTGGGCCTCTGGCTTGATGGGGCGACTCTTTGCCAGTCCTTTCCTCCGAGACCTGTGCAGCAGCAGAGCAGACAAGCATCGCAGCCCCAGAGCCTGCCCCCCTCCACACCTTATTTTCAAGGAAGGCTGTGACACCTTGCACGGAGGGTCTCCCCAACTCTTCCTCTGGCCGGTCAAGCTGGACATGGCCTCCACGTCATGTCCCATGCCACCTGTGATGCTCAGCACAGTACTTGAATGTACAAACACAACACACTCGCTTTCATACATATGCTTCATTCGTTCAGCCCTATTTAATTCAGACACATTGATTCATGCATTTACTTTCCTCGGAGATATTAATACCAGCTCATACATACAGAATGAGAAGGGAAGTAGCAATAGCATTGAAATTGGCCTGTAACAGATGTTAGCAAAGATAGTTATAATGTCTGCCTGGCATACATCTTTGTTTCTTGGATGACGTGAGCGGTAGAGAAAGAGAGGAGAAAGACAGAGAAGGATTGTAAACTTTAGGTGCGGGTTTGGAAATGAAACGATTTTGTACATTCATTGCTTCTGTCTGGAGAGGAGACATCTTAAACCTCTATGAATTACACTCTGAACCTAAGGAGAAAAAGCTATACCTTTGATGTCTTGCAGAGATGTGCTGTGGTTTTTCTGTAGTGAGCAGAAAAAAGAGTGTGCTTTCAGAAGTGGTAACTGGAGGCAGCTAGAAAAGAAACCAGCTAGTAGAGTCCAGGTGTCTGGAGAGACTGGAGCCTGGTGCGGAAAGGCAAAGTGCTCAGTTAAAAGCTGGTTTGTATCTTCAATTAA
>RSEF01000006.1:3011680-3027674 GCA_003993805.1 Himantopus leucocephalus
TTTTTGTGGGGGGATACTCATTTATTCTTTCCTGGAAGACATCAGAGATAATCTAAAGCGAATGAGTTTAACCTGACTCAGAAAGCCAAAGTGAAACCTATACTGCATTTCTGTCCTGCTTATGCTGAGGTATGCAATACTTGCCATGGCTCTGTATAGGAGTAAGCTTTACGTTGTGAAAGAAACATCATCTTAGTGTATTGTCAAGCAAGGGAAATGCTAAGCCTGAATTCCTTAAAAAAGGTCTTAGACATATTACTGGCATGACTTATAAAATGGCCTCACTGAGTCTCCTTCCATTTCCCTGATGCATCTTGATAACCTTCAGCTACTACTGTTTATTTCAGAGAAAGCAGGGAATTATCTTTTTATTTTAGAATAGTAATTATTCTTTGTATTCTTTTCTACCCTTGTTTTATTATTTGTGGTTTTAGTTTCCAAATATTTACACAACTGAGAGCTCTTGTTCCATATTCCTTCAAAGTTGTACATTAAAACAATAATAGTTGCCATATAACCCCTAATTTTATGAACTTTGGCATTATTTATATTACATAATTTAATGTAATACGTATTTGAGGTCTTAACCTTTGGAGACATTTTAGTATTAAAAGGCAGAAAGTCAAATCTGAATATCTACAGCTCAGGACACTTCAGATGACTTCTGGTCTTTGGTACTCTGCAAGAAGTCAAAGGGTTCTGGTCTGAAATCTCACAGTACTTCCCAGTGCTGGGCAGGAGAACCCAAAGAGAGCGGCTGGCTTGGAGACTGGAAATGCTGGTACCAGCAGGTATGAAGGAATGGCAGGAAAACGCCTTGCAGCACCGGCTGCATAAATCCTTCTTCAAGGGCAAGATTTCCCACTAGGCCTACCCAAAGCAGACAAATATAAGTGTATAAAATTCTGAACGTTTTAGGCCTTGAATTTACTCAGCCGGCATCCCCAGTGTCCCAAATGTTAGGCTGTAAATTGCACTCTTGATTCTGATGGCAAGGTAAAATTGAACGTGATGCTGAGCCATCGCAAATTCAGTGATTTCAGTGAAACCAGAGTGGACACAGGACAGCACAGAAGGGGGCCTTGCAATGCAAGAGCAAGGAATAAGGACAGGAGCGCATCAACGCCCAGTCGCTAGAGTGATGTGGTACAGACCATAGTCACTGTTAAGGTAAAAAGAAATATAAATTGCATGTAGGTCTCCTCCTGATGGATATATTAGAGAATATATTACTAAAAGCTACACTACAAATACAGCATTTCCATGCCACTTACATATGTTATATCCTATATTTTATTTACATTCTTCAGTCACCAATAAACCCCTTTCCATTATATCTATAAAATATTATAGTTCCTCATAGAAAAAAAATATTATAGGTTGTCTTGCTGCATTTTTACTTTATTATTTATCTGGGAAAAGTTTCACAAGAACAGCCTTGTTGGGTAGTAGGCAATCACTCCTTGTTTACAGGACTGGTGACCAAAGAGGAGACTGCTGCATCTTTTCAAGAAAGGGTCAGTGCAGCCCGTCAGTGTCGTGTGCTCACTGTCTCTGCAGCAGACATTGAAAATCATGCTGTNAGGGATGGTAAAAGCATTACAAATTTGGGAATTTCTGCCCCTTTTCCTTTGCTCAAATACTACTAACATGTTCGATAATAGTGTCAGGTAGTTTCACTTTTTGGCAGTTTCAACAGATAAACAACTATATTGGTTTTTACTATTAAGATGAAAGCACTTTTACCCCCTGCAGCGTACACTGTGGATGACTGTTTCCTCCTCCTCTGCGGCTTTCCCCAGTTCTGGGCTACAGCAATGACTTTCCACTGCCATTAATATATTCTGTGACGGTATTTCTTGCAAGAGACTACTGATTCGTATGGCCCAATCCTCTAACTGCTATGTAATTAAAAAGAAAAAAGCCCCACCCCATTTTATTAATAAGTTTGCTGCTGTTGTAGCTATATCATTTATATGTCGTGTTTGAACTTTGCTACGTAAAATACAAAAATCCTCTTTGATATGATGATTTGTAAGTGCCAAGTCTAAAACCTGAAAACTGGGTGGCGCAGTTGTTTTCATGTGAGTAGACATCAAAACAAAGGAAGCATAATCTCACTTTGAACTTACAGTAATAATGCAGTACAAAAAGAAGAAAGTTTGCATCACCTTATATTTTCAGCAAGATAAAGAACTATATTATTCTATGAATCATTTTTTCAATATCATTTAGATAAAATCATGTTCTCTTTGAGGAAGTCTAACAGTCCAGCATCTGGACCTCAAAAAGGGACAGAGATGGCCTTTAAGACTATGTGTGAGACAATACAGATAACGGGATCATTGACCTGTTGGGCTACTGAAATAAAATTTAGAAAAAAAAATCACAAAAGGTGAAAAATCTATACTAAATATTTGTTTTTTCCCAATACGCTTGAAAATAAGCATTTAAATTCATGCCAAGATAATAAATCACTTTATAAGCTCATTGTTTTCCCATGTGAAAAACAGTTTATAGGGAAATTCCATTTTACTGAAAGGCAATTGATATTAATGCCATTTTCAAAACCAGTTTTTATTCCAGGTCTGCCCCTTCAAGCTTTACTTTTTTTTTACTGCAGCTAGGACTCTGAAAGAGTTCTTCTTTGGTATTCATTTTCATAATTTCTTATAAGAGTACGAAATGTTCAAGTAATGTCCAAAGTTAGACCTAAGGAAGCTGGGGGGGTGAATTGGGAAGAGGAATCCAGATTTTCTCCCTACTTACATGAGAAGTAGACATGAATTATCTGATGGAACATCTTGATTCAGGAGCATATAAGGTCAGGTCATAAGCACATGCCATCGTCTCATGGTTTTTTTCAAAATTTCAACCTGAAGCTGTATGATTTTGATGAGTAACATTGGAATTAGCCACATGGTGGTAAGTTCATTGCTGTTAGAGCCTGGTCAGTGATGCTGAGCCCTTGTAAAGATATAGACCTGACAAACTAATCACTCAGCCAACAAACCTCGCACCATGTTCTACTGAGGGCATTCACAAACTGATACAAGTATGATTTTCATAAGCAAAATGAAGGTAGCTCCATAAATCAGTGCAGAAGTCCTTACATCATGTGGTAGGCTACTAAGCTTTGTGACACTACATTGGGCATCAAGTAGAAGAGATCTGGGACGCGATCCTCTATTAATATAACCTGTCATTACTGCGTTGACTTCATCAGCTGAGAGTGTGGCTAGGTGGCTAGATACCAAAAGCATCCTAAACAGCTCTTTTTCCATGGATGCGTTTGTTGATCTAAATATGATCCTGCAAGAATTAGAAGGTTTCAGCTTTGGGTCATGGGTGTACTGAAGAGTTTTTCAGCGGTTAATGCTACGATATGTGCCCATACTCACCTACATTTCCTATTTCAAATGCTGGGATTGTCCTACTGGGGGCTTTTAGGGTTACTTTGGATTGTTTTGAGGAAAGTCTATACAGAAGGAAAACAATAAATCAGGATATACACCTCTCATAATTCTGCTCCACAGTAGTATGCTGAAGAGACACAAGCTTTCTCTGTTCAGTTCAGAGAAAGTTCAATTTATTTAATTAGCTGTTCTCCCAGTTTACTCGAGTGTAATGCTACGTGTGTGAATTTTCCCACCAGACTATGCTTGGAACTTCATAGGTCAGACATAATTTTTAATTATGTTACAGGTAAACGACTGAGTTCAGAGCCTCTTTTCAGGGGATTACAGTCTGTTTCCAAGGCTGGGAGCAGATGTAATTTTAGGAATGAACGGCATTTCACACTGAACGGCATCCCTTCCAATCCACTGAGTTCAACAGGACCAAGGGGTCAGAAGTCAGGCAAAATGTGGCCTGCCGTTTCGGCTGTTTCAGTACAACTTTCTTTTGTGTCCTCTACATAACTAATTACCAGACCTCAGAGAAAATATTGTCCCATTCACTGTAAAATAGGAGGGTCCACGGAGGAAAATAGTTGCATTAGAGAAACGCACAAACAACATTAAGGCTATCTAGTTTGATGTTTTCAAACCTTTTTCTTTTCCTCTGCAAACAATGACAGTTTCAATAGGATCTGAAGTGATACTCTTAACAAATAATACACTAGTCTGTCATATGGTTAATATTAACGTCTCTCTATTCAAACATGCTGAAAACTGAATAGAACAGTTAACATATAACAGTCACACATCCTTTGCTGAGTACAAGATCGCATCTCTAACATGAACTGAAGGTATCCTCACCATTTCAGATCTTCATCTGTCATTCAGTCAAACATTTCATTCTCTTAAATACATTGCTCTTCCCCTCTTTCTGGGTCTTTGCGGGGTGCTGAGTGAACACATTCTCTCCATAAAGGCATTGCTTATGATACGGTTCTTTCTTCAACAGAAATCTTGCCGTGTGTTTCCAGTACGTGGCCAAAGGTGAATTTGCAGAGTTTGGCAGGATTTGGGGGGGGAGAAGGCCTTACATCTGGATTGAAAAGATTTAATTTTGGAACATCTATTTGGGGATTNTAATGGTGATCAATTAATTGTGATCGCACTTCATAAATTATTGAATCAGAGCTTTTTATAGTAGCCAGTTTTAATATTACAGGTACATTCACAGGGCTTATGGGTAGAGGCAAGCTCACTTTGCTCATGTCCTGAGCTGGCGGGATGTGAGCGGTGTTGACAGAAGAGTCACACGACTATAGGGATGCGAAGCTGAGCCCCACCTAGCACACCTCGTCTTTCAGAGGGTTTATTTGGTGTGGGCTCGGGGCCATACCTACCACAGCCAGCTCAGCTCATGCCCAGTGAGACCATGCCCTGCCACAACGTATTGTAGAAACATGTCAGGGCGAGACCACTCCTCACGGTGATCCCACCCTACCGCTACAACAAAAGCTCTGTGTCTTTGAAGAAGGGGGTCTGAACCAGGCATGCTCCATCCTGGGGCATAAAGCATAGTTTGCCCTCAAATATATTTTTATTGAAAACACACAGCAAAGATTACAGCCATAGAAAGTTCTGTAAACACGACATTTTCATCAACTTTATCTTAAAAAAAAAAAACCCAAACAAAACTAAAACTGCAAAAGAAACCCAAAATAAGACTTGCTGAATGAAGACTGTGAATAGTAATTAAAAAAATAGTAAAGCCTGAACAAAAAAAATGACATACACCTTCAGTATTTCTTTTCCAAATTTACTTGACAGAGGTTAAAATATTGCTTTATTCTGACTCAACATACAACAGCACTGCGTGATCGATTGTGCTATTTTGGGAAGTCTTGAGACTTGTGAACTGGAAAGTCTGGGGCACATTAATAAATTTAACAATTAATTTGCTGCAAAGGAATATTTTAATACATTCTGTATATACTGTAAATTTTTTTTTTCATCAATTTTCTGACATTAGCCAGGGAAGGCTATTTAGCAATTATTTATTATAGTTCATTTTCTTTTTCCCCATGAATAAGCAGATATTTTAATACTAATAAAACCAGTAATGTGTGTGTCACTGAACCCATTTCATTGTATTTTTGTATTCATTGTGTTACAATTTAGGGGGGGAGGAGGGACTTAAAAGAAAGCAAATGCAAAAAAAAAATGCTTATAATATGATTGGGATACAGCAACCAGGAAATGACATTTATTCTCTAAGGCCTTGATCCCCTGCAGGGAGTGATTTGGTGGAAAACATCTGCTCTTATATAGCCCCATTAGAATCAGATCTGTGCATGCTTGTGGGTCTGCCCATACTGAACCATCTGCAGGGTTGAAGCTTTAAAGTTCACAAGCCTAAGCCATGATTAATTAAAGTCACCGGAGAACTGAAAGTAGGAACAAATTAGGGCAGCGTGGACACTTATTGGCTGGATTTTGATCGTATTGGATCTCCCTGACTCTTGTCTGAACAACCCATAATAAAAAATAAGTTAAAAAAAATACACACACACTCAGAAGTGCTCCTTGAGAGCTTACAAATGCCTTCAAAATATAACAGTTTAGAAATGTTGAGGAGTCGGTAACGAACAATGGAGTTTACGTTCCCACTCAAAAAAACCCAAACCAAAACCAAACCTGTCATAATAAATGCTCCTGCACTTTCTCTTGTTCTTCCTCGCTCTCCACCGAGGCAGCTCTGATAGGCAAAGCTCAGAAGATGGAGCAGTCGTGGGCTCCTGACCACTGCATCTCTACAGTCCCCAATCCCACTCCACACTTGGCCAAAACCAAAGCTCCTAAATGTTTCCATTGGCTTTCTTGGGCTGACTGACACATTAAAGTAAGGTTGAGAGTTAAGCATCTGGCTCAATGTAGGGATTTATTGTCATTCCACAGTAGGTACCAGACATCGGAAGTAGATATCTGCGTACCTGTTTCCTGGTGTGAACCTGGAACCAAGAGGAGAGGGGGAGAGGGGACTGGGTCCTGTGCCGGGGTCACGGGACTTGCTCCCCAGGGTCTGAATCCCTGGCCAGCAGCTCACTGCAGCGCTGCCCTGAGACCAGAAATAAATCTAAGAATGGTCTTGGCCTTTACTGAAAAAAAGATGCATAGCCTAAGCCTTCGGACAGCTGAATGGGACCGTGGTAAAATGCTCTGTAACTGAAACTGTATGTGTAATCCTGTCTAGAAAGCACCTGATGTACGCTTCACCCCTCCTGGAACTTTTCCCTTAAAAAAATATTTTGTTAAAAAACACTATGATATGAGGGCGATCGACTATTTGGTTTCTTCTAAGTAGATGCTCTTAAATTAATGCATATAAATAATTTGTATTTAATTTCCTCCCTTCCTGTTTAGCAAAGCATCGAATGCACAGATCTCGTTTCCCCTCCCACAACCCCCACACAAAGTCACTTGGTCAATACTGAGTCTCTTTGCGTTTCGCTTTTTAAGACAAATTGTGCCTCTCGCTCTGACTTGGCCATGGGGCTCATGGGCAGAAAGGCCGTGTTTTCGCTCGCGCTGCTCTCTGCTTCTACGCTCGCCAGTTCATAGTCCTCCGACCGCCTCGCGTCCGTCAGAATCCGAATCTGCTCCTGCACAGTTTCTAGCAATATTTTGACTTCGTGTTGTTCTGCTATAAGACAATTACTGACTGGGGAACTCACATTGACAAGTTCAGCTGAATAGGAGTTTTTGCACCATTTGATGCCTGTTACTTCAGAAACATTTTGCATTTGCATGCAGGCTTCGTCCAAGCCCACAGACGGGATGATGGGAACGGAGTTGGCCCTTGAAGATGAATAGCCGACCAAGTCCTTCTGATCCACGTTATTAAAATAAGGGGTTGTCTCTCTTGAAGGCAGTTGCATATTTATTGAAGTATTCTGAGGAGTTTTTAAACCACTGGATGAATACCTGGAAAGAGTAAAAAGAGGTTTTTGTTGTACATCAAGCGGTCAGATGCAACCGGCAGCAGGAACGCTGTATGAGATTCAGTGAACTGTGCCGAAAAGATACATGCCATTTTTCCCTCACGCTAGGAGCACTCGGTAATAGTGTGGCCCTGGGGAAAACAACAGACTCTGGAGACCTGGTTTTGCTTCTCAGATCTGCCGGTGGCAAACCACTGCTTTTCCCTCAATCTCATTTTGCCCACCCGTATATGAGAATAGCGACAATTCCTTTTTTAGAAGATTCCAGGAGTTATACTGTATCTGCAATTTTCTTTGAAATTAAATTTGAAAATCCGTTCCTAACTGGGGAAGTGGATTGGTGCTTTCTTCAACACCAGAACTCTCAATGTCAAATGGCTGTCTTAGGAAAACACTTTAAGAAGCTGCAGGAAAAATGAACTTTAAATAAAACATGGTTGTGTAGTCTTTATTTACATAGAAATGGTTGTCTGTGCTCCCCTTCAAACAAGCAGAGCATCTAAGTGCAGTGTACCTCTGAAAAACATGTCTTTTTTTCAATAAGCCCATACTCCTAAAGTCGGCCTGATTTGTTTTCTTAGATCTCATCTGGAAACAGAGCTAATATCTTGGGCTTGAGCAAATGCCTGTGTTTTCCTGATACTGTAATCCCGTGTTTCAAAAAAAACCCCGTTATACTCCCTTAATACACATCACAGCATGATTTTACTTATTGTGAGGCAACTTAGGTGAATTTTTATCAACATTTCCATTTTGTCTCAAAGCCAAATTCATTATTCTGATCAGAAAGTGTTTTTGTTTACAGGAAATACTAAAAAAACAGAAATGGAAAGTATACTAAATATAAAATAAAGGAAACAATGACCAAAAAAAAAAAGATGTTTCCCATCTGAGAAGCAGTACTACTAGAAATTTGGTGCTCTGCAAGTTACTATATCTACTAGTCATGATTGCCAAGGACCACAGCCATCACCTCAGTACCAGAACATATTTTATTTATAATCAGCTTTGCTATCATATCACTATTTAATAAGGCAAGCTAATGGTGACCTCCAATATGTTTTATCCATGGACGAAGAAAGCAACATTTAGATCTAGTGTGGAAGCAGGTGCTTTGAGCTCTGACTCGAAGGGAATTTTTCTGAAAGCTGCTTTAAGCCTGCTGGACTTCCCTAGGGACATCCTTCTACTCATATGTGCCTTGCTGCTTTTTGGCATTAGCAGAAGGAGAACTAAGGAAAAGAAAGTGAATTGCATGAAACAGCCATAGTCCAATATTAGCACACAACGCTAATTAACTGGAAAGGCTTCCTTTGGCCCCATCCTCCTGGCGAGCTGTCAGCCAGGAGAGAGAGGAGGAGATATCTTTAGGCTCGTTTCCAGCAGAGCGCCGCTGACTTGTAATTAGCTCGTCTATGGTGGCACCGTGTTTGTACAACTGCTTGACACATTAACCTGTACACGTGCACGCATGCAGTTCTGTACAGCGCCTGTACAAAAACTCATCAGGCACCCCTGAAAGACCAGAAAACGCAGCTGGGAGCTCTGCGATAAGGAGGCGTTGTGATCTTTGCTGCTATCTGATGGAAAGAGATACTGCTTTGGGAAGCGGGACCCAGGGGAATAATACAGCAAGAGGCTTTTCTGGACACGTGCTAGAACTTCTTGTACATGCTATACAGCTGCATTTACGTTTTACATCTGAGCTAGCTGAGACTCAGCTTTTGTTAATTACATTTGCACTACGCTTAGACACACTCGTACCCATTTATAGAGGGACTTTTTAGAACAGTTTTCAAGAATCAGTATCAATGAAATACTGTTCGGGGATATTATTCCCGAGGGAGGACAAGTAAAAAAAAATAAATTAAAACAAAACAGTGCAGACCTTTGGGTTGTGCCCATGCTTGTTTCCTTTGCTTATTATATAATTGTTCAAACGACTATAGCTGGAGAGATCGCATCAGTTGCATTATTCCCTTTTTTGGTAATTCGGGCCCTAAATATATTCTGGGCTGCACCCTGAAAACAAAGGGAGTGAATGTTTTTAATGAATTTCACATGCAATGGATGTATCATATGGATGATATATAAGCAAAACCAAGAAAAGACTGAATTAAAATGGGTTTGGTGAGAAAACAGTAACATTTGCCAATTCCATAATAGAGATTAAATTATTCTTGGTATTTTGAAAACGAATTGGCAGCAACAACAACGTGTAACACAATACCTGGCATATTTCCATGCTATTTTTGCAGTACAGATAGACACACCAATTTTATGCCAGAATTACGTGTTTCTGCCCTGTGCTCACATGGCTTTCAAAGGAGGACTGAGGTTGAATTAAAGCACATACACCGTGTGCAACAGGCACGGTATTAAACTAGTAGGGATATTACATCTAAACCACGTGAGACTCAGCTTTTGGTTAATTACAAACTGATCCATGCTTCCATTTGTGACATCAGACTGCTGCTGTTTTCAGTAGACTGAGACTTAGACCTATAATTGCAGAATCTTAATTACATTTTCCTATAATTAACTTTCCCAGAACTATAGTTCCTCCTAAGACAGATATCTGTTTTTTTAGCTGAAAAATTATTTTGTCTGAATAAATTCATTCATGTGCCTGTATTTCAAAGTGCAGCTCTCTCTCCGCCCTCTTCCTAAAACCAAGCAAAAAAAGAAACTAATTTATAAATATGCAACAGTAATTATGTTATACAGCATTTAAGAGTCTAAATGAAAGAACGAAACTGAAAGAAGCATAATAATTTTACTGCCCCCTTAAAATAGATCTTAAAGAGAGACAGAAAAGATCAGAACTTAAAATACAAATAAAATACAATATAGCTTTGCTATAAGCCCTATTGCTATAGGCGTTCAGTATACGAGCCTGATGACGCGGTTCGTTAAGATGAATGGGAGTCACTCGAGTGGCATTACCAGGATTTGGTTCAGCCTTGTAAGCACATATACCTGTATACACACACCCCATTTTCTACCTGCAGATATGACACATTTGGTCTTCTATACATGAGCACCTTTATATCTGTATACGTACACATTCATGGGCTATACGGCACTAACACTTCATACTGTGTAGTGCAAACAGCTGTCCCTGAAAGCACGCAATCAAACCCCTGTCCACTTAACTGCACGTAAACTCATGACACCCTCAGGGACTCAAATCAGTCTCTGAGATGTGACCGGCATGGACATGGTCTGTTTTCTTTAAGCCTTTTCTTCAAGCAGGTTTCTTTACTGCTTCAAGGAGCATTCTGATTAAATAACTGATATTAGCTGTACTTGACTCAAACTCTGCAGATATCAGATCCCGTTGCCAATAATGAGATCTGGTGCTTCCTGAAGGCAGTAAAAGCTTTCTTCTCAATGCGGGATGGGAAGAGGAGCACTTTTACAGGACTGGACAAAAACTAATCAGGAAAATTAGCCTCTTTTCTATCAAACATAAACATACAAAATCTGACTAAACTTTAGCCAGAGTTGCTGATGGATGAACTTCAGAAGGCTCACAGAAGTAGGGAGATAAACCACTTTGATTTGTGCAGCCCTAGAGGGAAAGATGGAGGTGAAAAGAGAGAAGAAAGGAAGGAGTGTAACTTCTGCACGGCACAAGGGGACTTTTCACTTGGGTTGGAAATCTAAGGAAAATACCAACACTATGAAACTAGCAGATATTTAGATGGTAAAAAGCCATCTGATTTTGGGGAAACCTCTAAGTTAGAAGAATTCCACATAGAGTAGAATTAGTGAATTATTTTTTTATTTTTGTTGAGAGATGAGATGCATACTTGTATTTTTGTTGAAGAGATTACTTCATTGCTGCAACACAAAATAACCTGCAAAAAGTTTTGTTACACTCTTAAAGCCTTCGTTTTCATAAAAACCACCATCAATAAAACATTGTGATAAAGCAAGATCAAAGAATTGCTTTTGTTTTCATGCCTAACACTGACATTTAAAACATTGATTTCCATGGGTACTAGTTGGAAGACTTTTGGTATTGTACTTGTGATATGCAGAGACTGCTGTGACTCCCTGTGACAGCACCACCTGTTGATGCACTCAGAGAACTCCTTCAGAGAAAGGTCCCGTTGTTAGAGTCAATATTAGGAAAGTCTAATTCTAAAAACATCCCTAGCGCACAAAATATGGATGAAGCGCTTTAGTGGATTGAGGCAAGAAGGGGTCACATCCTGGTCCAAGTATCAACCTTTTGCAGAACTGCAAATTTAAAATACAGGCCAGTACCAGATGGTGCCTGTAATATCCCACACTGATTTCCTAGAGAAGAGTAAACACAACTCCCAGCAAGACACCTTTGCTGGTTTCTACCTCACTTCTCAACCTAGGAAGGGGCTGCAGCGCTCTCCAGACCCCGTGCTACAAGACGCTGCCGCTGAAGGGGGAAGACTGTTAGCCTGCCCCTCTCAGGAAGGGTTGCATTCAGAGTCACAATTTTCATAAGGAATTATACACGTTATCATACAAATGAACCATAATATATTTACTGCAAGAAGTAATAAACAAGTTTTTAACAAGAAGCGGCAAACAGTAACAATGAAAGGAGAATGAGACAAGTTTGTACTTTTTAAAAGAAGTCACCAGACACCCAAAGCTTTTGCTGCTTTGCTTTTCCCCTTCCTAGGTCTTGGTCTGGTCTTACCAAGGTCTTACCATGGCCAACTTTGTTAGGTAAGTTCAGCTACAAACGTTTAGTGAGCCAAGTCCCCCTCTCACAGAGTGCCCCAGAGTGGGGGATCCTGCTGCAGGCTGGGACGCGTGGCGAGGGAGGCGCGGGGCGGACGCGTGCCTGCGCGTGTGCCCACACGTGCAACGACACGCACGTGTAACGACACTTAGTAAGCACTTGTGGCTGTCATTTCCCAGGAGGTCAGAGTGGATAGTGATAATAGCTCCTTTCTTCCCTGAGGAAAATTAAACATGTAAGTGACCTCAGTTCTGCACTTCGTAAAGCAAATTCCGATATCAAAGCGTACAGCTGCCTCCTCGCAGTGTAACCGTTCACTTCACTGCGCTTAGCTGTGACTTACACATGTGCAAAGGAAACTGGTGGTGTTTTATTCCGTTCCAGATATCATTCCTAGTTTTACATATAATATGTTTGTAGTGATTCTGGAAAGTCCTTGGAAATCTATAGGGATATGTAAATATTATGCAAAATACCTCAGCAATTGCAAAAGACTTCAAAGGCAGCTGTAGGTGCTCGGGAGCACTTCTGAAATTCAGACCTTATGTACAGCTGGAGCTCACATTCAATATTCTAATAAGCTGAATTGAAAAAGGAAAAATATTGGTTTCTTTGTGCATTTTCAAAGACAAACCCTGGGTGAAGTGATCGCTCTACAGCAAACACGCTTCACAAAGTACACAGATTTATTTAAAAAAACATGAAAGTTGGCCTTCTGAATTATTTTCTCTTATTTGCCCAGTGCTGGTGGAAGAAAAAAACGCTATGCAAAAGTTACTAGAACACCACGGCATTGCTAGGAAAAGCATCAGTTATAAAGAGTAACGTTGCCAATCACTTACAGTTCTAATCACTCCTCCTACAGCCTTTGAACAGCTTAAAAAGAGCAGCCAGCCAAGTAAAAACGTATTACCTTCAAAGAGCCAGTACGTTGAAAACATTCTTCTGCTTTCAGTTCTATAAACCCTGGACCCATAGTACGTTACAACACAGTCAGAAGGACTGGAATGGCAAAGCGTATTAACCACGTAACGGCGGCCACTCGCAAACTGCCTCACTTCAGTTACATTAGTACTTACCCGTGACAAGGTATTGTGTCCTGGTCTGTGATCCTTGACTCTTCTAGCTGTTGATAAGCTGGTCCTGTAATTCCATTGAACCTACCCCGAGGTAAGGGAGGAGTCCTCCGAAAGGCATTTCTATGTAGCATCCCGCTTTTTTGTCCTGGGCTGCAGCATGAAGAGAGACTTCTAGGAACAACACCAAGAGTAAAGTAAAAATTATCACAGCAAAAGTGTAAAATTCTGCAAAGTAAAGATTCAGGATTAGTAACGCATGGATTACTGTTTTTATAAACTTTGCTGTGGTGGTCTATGACGTCTGTAGAAATTCTCTCTGGAAATCTAGTACTACAATCCACAGTTAGCTGCTGTTTATGCTGTATTTAATACACCACCTCTCTTCTAGGAAGGAAAGTAATTGCCTGGTATATTAAATGTTATATAGAGTTGACTCCTCAGACAGTATAAACAAACAGCACAGCTCCATCATACCTACAGCTGAGCTCAAAATCAGATCTTAGATTTAGAGCCCACTGTATCATCTCTCAGCCTACAGGGTCCTGCTTCCCGATACAACAACATTAAATTGGGAAATATCAGTGAAGAATGTAAGTGAAGCCTATCAACTGATGCCTGAAGAAATCACCTATGACGCGTTTTCTCCACATTGAACAAGATTTCTTCTCTGTGTTGTTTTATTCTTTTTTTTACATATATTGATTGTTTCCTTCTTAACACATAGATAAATACTGTTTCTTTATGTGATATAGTACAAACTTTAATATGATAAAAACAGGTAATCGTTTTCTACTTACTTTAGCAAATTGCTTTGGTAAATAACATTTTTGTACTGTTTCAGAAGGAGAATGGATTTTTTCCATTTCATGCAGGAATTAAAACATATCTAGAATCCAAGGTTTTGGTATATTAACCATAAATTCAGCTGTTGCTAATGCGAAAATAAGGGAACACAGAATTAAGGCAAGACATAACCTGTTTCTATTGTTAACAGGTCACAGTACTGCACGGTGTCACTGGCTATTCATTTTCCAGCTACTCCTGTTTCTCTTGATGTCCCCTGGGTGTCAGAAATGAGTATGTATTACCTAATATTCTGTCACATCCTGAAGGTTGTTTTAATATAGGTTTTGTAGAAGCACTTTAAGAAACATTATTTTTGGTTATGTGAATAACTTGAACTTCTGATACAATTCAGCTGTGCAAAAGATTTTTGGTAAGTTTGCTTCTCTTTTCCTATTATAATGTGACTTAAAAGCAATCTGCATTCTATACCTAGTGGGAACTTTATTTATAGTTAGGGCCACATCTACTCCCAAAGCAATTCTTGCTTGGACCAAGCAAGTACGCTGGACAAATTCTCTCGGTACGTTTCCATTAAACCCAACCTTTTCTCCCCCAAATCAAAACCTACGTAATAAAGTCAACAGTCTCTATCCTACTGCTCTGGCTGGCAGCGTTGCTCTGCTCTGTTCTCTTCCATGCGTTTACTTTCCTGGTTCTTTTTAATTGAAAAGATCAATAACCCATAGCAATAGCACTCCCTCAAGGATTTTTGATGCTTCCTTAAATAGATTTTTCCTTAGCTATTAAAAAGGCTGCGAAAAAACTTCTTAAACAACCCAAAGTACCGTCCTTTCCATTCTGAAGGCTGAGTTCAAGTTGAGAGTTACAGTTCATATTCTGTAAAATAACACTACCACATTGCAACACAATTGACAAGTTCTGCTCAGGGGAGTCTGAGATTATTACAGCAGGGGATCTTAAAAGATGCAGCTGAATGAATAATCTGTGATGGATAATGAATTTCAGGGTTTTTTATTGATTGCGGTATATTCATCAATGTACTAGAAAAGTCAAGAAACTGATTAACTTAACAGACTTTAGATTGATTGCAAACATGTGAAACTAGAAAGGCATTGTTTAATTGTGGTTGGCTTGATGCCCTGGCACATCTTCCTTCTTGGGTGACAGCCCATGGTCTCCCATCTAGGAACACGCAAATTCACAAAAGCTCTGCATTCGTAATAGATGTAATTGCAACACGTACAGGTATATCTGAGATAATGGGTATAAACTGCAGCAAAGATGCATATAAATTCTCTGTCTGTACTTCCTCCAACTTGCACTGAAACTCTTGTTGCTACATCTAACACTGGCCGCTACAGGCTGCTGAAGGTGCGTGGGCTGGTTGGACTGAAGGGCTCTGGCACATGCCAACATCTTCCTACAATCACAGCAGCTCCAGCACCGACAGAGCTTAAGCAACCGATTTGTTGCTAATGTAAGGTTCTTATGCTTTCAACATTTCTGACAGAAAAAATGGAGGGGAAAAAGAACAAAGATAATTTGTGGTCATGGACAAGACAAATTCACTAAGAAGAACCAGGAAATATTTACAGAGAGTGTAGTTGCAAGCTGCAGGATAGCGCTCATTTCTTGAAGCACTAAAGACAAGATAGTAACAATTTTTGTTAAAAGTTCTACAAAAAAGTAACTCCAGCATAATAAAGTTTTTCCTTTTTCACAAAACTGCTATGAACATCAGCATACTATTCCTCCAAAAATGTTAAAGTCCCTCTCAGGCTTCTGCTCTATTGCTCATGCGAAGTGTTCCTCTCCTTTCAGATTTCTTCAGGGAATTTATCCTCTTTTAGCCACCATTATGGTTTCTTTCTCAGCAAGTCTGCTGAGGATACCAAGCTGTTTGGCGAGGCAGACACACTGGAGGGGAGAGATACCATCCAGAGAGACCTGGACAGGCTGGAGAGGTGGGGCCATGCCAAC
>RSEF01000006.1:3027774-3049581 GCA_003993805.1 Himantopus leucocephalus
TAAGACTTGTCCCCCAGACCCCTCACCAGTTTTGTTGCCCTGGTTTTGGTTACAAACCAAAACCCCAGACTGGAGGACTACTCTCCAGAAAATAACCACCTTAAATTAAGTTTCTTTATTGGCTCCTAGAAATTAAGAGAATTAAGATTCCTCCCCAAACCCACGTGGTAGGAGCTGCACATGGGAACTGCAGGGAGATTCCACCCAGGCAGTGACCTGCAGAAAGGCAGCAGCATGGCCGCAGGAGAGAGCAGCGGGAGCGCTCTCCTCCCAGCGCCTCTGCCCGCTCCCTTTCCCACCCAGCAGATACGCCCGGGGCAGAGCTCTGGTCTCTGATGGGGAGCCACTCAGCCATGCCTACAAAATACCATTTCAAAGTTCTTTTCTGCTGCCTCGCCATACCCCCTGCCCTTTTTTCCCCCCCTCCAATCCGCCAGGTTTTGTAAATATTTCATGAACTGCCTACATGCATTCCTGCACTAAAATCTTGCTAACAATAGAAACCATTATTACCCTGCACCGTTACGCTACATCCTGCACAAGGTCATTCTGTTTTTCTTCTTAAGTATCTTTGCTCCCAAAGGGAAAATGCATTAATGGCAAGGAGAAAACAGCTGCCTGCAAAGTAGCCACAAGAACAAGAAAATGGTGTGTTAATTACCAGCACTGATAATGCCAGTCTGAACAGCATTAAAAGCTGAAACGCAAACTTGGATTAAAAAAAAATAAGTAATAATAATGGTTTTCAATCTCTAATATCTGGAATCTACAAACTGCTACTTCAGCCATTATGGCTAACATTACGGCAAAAGAAAAAGACTTAAATAAAGCTTGTTGATGTGTTTGTCAGCTGCTCAGAAGACATCAAATAGCTCATTGTGATGACGGATTGACAAAATATTGCACTGAATTACAGTGAGGAAAAGGCAAAGAACATATTCTTAGTTGTAATCAAGACCTACTTTATATGCTAGAGCAAAAGGATCACAAAAGCTCTTTACAACTTTACCTTTTGTTGCCATCATTACAACCCAACAACACTCCCAACAGCCTTTTTTAGGTGCTAGGAGTAATATATGACTGAATGAACTGAAAGTGAAACAGAGAATTACTCAAGGTTCCCTAAACTGTGATTATGTCAATTTAGTGGAGCTATCTTCCTTCTTGAAACAGCGTATTTTTCCTGAACCACAAAGCATATCACAACCACAACGGTGCTCCTATTAAAAAAAAAAAAAAAGCGAACACAAGTAACGCTCTGACAGCTCCTCTGTCATAGCATGGAGGCTCTGCTTACTCTGAATTGGTTAAAAGGGCTTATACTTATTTCTTCATTAATTAGATGTAACCCAGGAGTTGACACATGTGTGGCTAAGTGGGCACGAGCGCTCACTTTTGTAAACTCCCACTATTTTGATGGCATCTGGCAAATAAGGCAGTCAGCCCTTTAAGAAAAACTAAGATACTGTCTTTTTTAAAAAAAAGAGTTAAGCATTTAGAAAGGCTCCAATACATCTTTTATGATTTCCTATTGTATTGCTATCAGGATCCTTCTCAGTTGTTCCAAAGACTCCGTTCAAAATAAGACAGTACTAAATGCGTATGACCAGGGGGAAGGAAATGACACGCTTTGGAAGATACCTTGCATCCAGGGCTAAATAAATCGGTCACCTTCAAGTTCCTTACGTCAAATACGCTTTATGTATTTCATGATTGTGGGATTGTATTAACTTACATATAACTATACACAGAAAATGAGTAAATAATTTTCAAATTTAGTTTGAATAAACTAATCTCTTCCTGGTATCAAAAATCCCTTTAACTCAAGGCCCAGGAAAATGAGACCATCTGCACAGTCTCCCCTGGGGCACTAGTTTACGTGTGTAAATTTACTTCTAGATTTTGTATTTGCTCTGAATTAACTGTGGCAAATCTCTACATTTTTTCATGCAGGTTCATTAATTATTGGAAGACTTGCAATAGAAATCACTTAAGATCAAGGACCCCCACTTCACCTATATACCATACATACGAGCTAAGGTATTGCCAGAAACTAAAATAGGAATTTCCACTGCTGGATACAGAGCTAGGGGGCTCAGCAAGGTCTATTACATGAACAAAATGTACCAGGATCCATTGAAATAACTTTAGGAAAAAAAACCCGCTTGGTGTTTTCCATTAACAGGCCTGATAGAAAACATTTTACGAAAGAGGTGAGACTCCTTGTTCCCATTGCTCAGATGCGAACAGCAACACGGTGATGTGCTGCCATCAGCAGCAGGAACTCAGCCAGGCTATTAAGTGTTGTAGCTGGCAGGATTACTTACATTTTGCAGCTGGACTCGGCTTTGTGCCATACACTCTGACTTTGCCATCATGCTGGAAGCATTTAGGCTGTAGGTTTTCCTATTCTGTGTTTCTTTCAGCTGTTCGTGAATTTGCTTTGTTTGTTTCCTGCAGAGAGAAATGAAATTCATATAAGAATGAGTTAGTTCGATCTTCTACTCTAGCCATGATATTTTTACAGCCATGGTTCCCTTTGTTCAAAACTTCACCGTATTAGATTAACCAGCTGAGTTAATTCACTGGTGTCTAGTATTTCAATGCAGCGGTCATTTTCTGGCGAGGCTTAAGAAAGGAAAAAAAGAGCTTTTCTGTTTAAAAGATCTTCTATTCTCAGATTATTATAATAGCATGCTAGTTGTTTTAGTGCAGAATTTTGTAAGATCATCTATTACATATTTAACAATAGCTCGCAAGTAGGCTTGCATATTAAAAAAAAAGCGTTTTGCTCTGATTTGGAACAAAGATTTTGGCAAACACACCAGGCATTAGTCCCTGTTGACTATAAAAAGTGTTGAAGAATCAAAGGTTTCTGCTAGTAGCTGATTAGACTTGACCTATAACTCAGTATCTTGAATAGACCAGCTTTTGTTTACATGCTTAAATGTGGAAAAAATCATCAGTTTGGTATCTGAGGCTGTGTTTTTGACATATTATAGTATGATCCACTATGTCAGAGCTAGGAATACCGCTAGATGAATCACTCGCAATATTCAGGGGATAGCTACGTTATTAATAAAGGCTTTCTGTTTCTGCCACACCATATTGGCAAACTGAGTTTTGAAGTTCTGTACGTGATTGAGGATATGAGGCAGCAAACTTCATTTTGAATATTTCTTTTTACCTTCTGCAAACAGGTAGCTGGGCAAAAACTGTTAGCAAAATATATTTAAGCTCTTTTATCAGCCTCCATTCTTTTGGTAAGCTACATTGTCTGAGAATATCAGCTTTAATGATCACAAGAAGTAACTCCAAAATACTGTTTTAATTCTTTCTCTCCTTCCTTCCCTTCCCGTTCCTTTTTCTCCCCAGCAGATGCATCTCCAGCAATGAACCTGCAAAGGCCCTGGAAACCGCCCAGCAAGGTCAAGGACTCGCCAGCAACACCAGCAGCACTTTGTTATGGCACCAGCACCTTTTGGACAGCAATTGGTGCAGAGCCAAATTTCAGAAGGAAGTGATTTCAGGGTAGTGTCAATAAGAAATACAGGAAATACGGTCTTTCTATACTGAAATTTGAAATTTTAGCAAAGACGCTTCAGCAACATTATGGGTTTAGAGTTGTTTATACATCTATAAACACGTGTAAGTAAACTGGAATATTCAGCTTCGCTTCTGCAATCTTTAACATTACAACTGAGATTCCTGAAGGCAATTTACTGAGAAAAACAATCTAATAATTAATTTCCTTTTATCATCATGCAACCTAACATTAATTTTAGGTTTATGCATATTCATCTTGCCAAGGTATAGGATGCACAGTTATAAAACTAGAAACTATTAATAATTCAAAGTTACTCACCAATTAATATATTTATTTTATAATTTTTTGTTTTCAAAACAAATGGGCCTTATGTGTTCTACTTGAGAGATATTTGGCAATAAAGTGTTGTTACTTCAGCATGAAATAAAGTCACTAGTCACCTATAAAAGTCTGAGCCATAAAGAGCAGCCCATTACTGTACTCTCCCTCTGTTGCTAACATTTACAGCACTTTCTTGATTACCCAAAAAGGAATAATTGGAAGGGCATAGTGTTTAATTAGAGTTCTAAACTTCCTTAGATTGAATCTATTTTAAAGAAGGACTTTTAGTTTAAGGGTGCATTAGGAAGTGTGTATTTCTAGCAGCAGGTATTATACAATTGTCAGACTAAGAAAGTCAGGGTCAGTGTCTTCATGGAAACTTTTTTTCTTAAAGGGTTCACCATTCAGAGTTTCTGCAGCTGTTAGCAATATTTTGTATTTTTGATACACCAAATCAAACGCAAGGATTATCCCCCATGCAGGAGGAATGCTTTGATAACTCTTATGCATGATCAAGACACATCTGCCTGATGAAGCTCCTGAAAATCTGTTGACTAAAAGCTAACATATGATAATGGTTGAGGCACTTTAAATTTGTTGGGTTTTACACCCTTAAGACACTGACCAAAGTCACAATTACGATACTGTTTTATGTGGCCTCTGTGCAACCCAGCCTAGACACTCGTATTTCCTTTTTGGACAGTTTGCCAGGTGGAGCCACAGCCAGGGAGTTAGGGATTGATTAGTATCTCACCATTACTGTGTTTCATAGATTTGATAAGATCTCTTGACTGAACTGGAGGTGCTCATTTTCTCATTACTCTTCAAACCTCAGTTCCCAGAATCTGGCATAAGCACGCTTCAACTCTTCCCAGTGGGTCTTAACTATCGTATTTATAACGCTGACAAAAACCCAAACCCAACACCCTCACCTCCTGCTGAGGTATGAAACACTATTGTATTGTGACTTCATCTTTGAAGCATTATTTCTACTCATAATTTTTAGACGTAGCTCTCCCCATGACCTCATCCAAGTCATGGTATTTGGAAGACTGTTCCAACCCAGCTCTCCACCGCTCCCTGCAACAGCGCAAAACCAAGAGGGGCCCAAGCTGAATAATAGAGGGACGTTTTATTCGCTTTATGCTCAGTTGTTGACTGCACGTTCTTCCAACTGACAACCCCATTCTGCCTTTTCTGAGTCTCTCTTCATCAGTACAACCCCCAAGCCTTTCCAGGAAGAACAGGAACATCTTATTCTCTCTCCTTTCTTCTGCAGATCTAAAATGCATAATGACATTTCTAATGCAGTGGCAAAATGGCTGTCTCTGCTCACAATTTATATCACAACCAAGGAGTTTGCAGAGAGGAACTGTCCTGCTACAGCCTCCTCCCAGCTAGCATCCCTGTCATACTCGAGCTCCAAAGAACAATTAAACAAAATCCCTCAAGACATGAGAACAGGTGGGAGTGTTTAGATGAAACGCGAATGAACTCAAATCTTAAATCATGCACAAACTCCCCCTGAAGTCTGGGAGGATGAAAAAGAATAAAAAAAGATCTAGTGACTTTTCCAACTTGTTTTTTGTTTCCTCTTAGAAATGCAAAAAAAAAATTACATTTTTTAAAAATAAAAAGTAGTCCTTATCAGATTTCCTACCCATTAAAATAAATTCTAAAAAGGGGGATTCAGATCAGCATCCAACCTTTTAAATAGTGCAAACCTCTACATTTTTGATGCTCACCCACCATGACTAACCTCATGCAGGTAACATTTCTATTGATAGGTGTTCTCTCATTAGCTCCAGTTGGAACAGGAATGAGGGATGACAACCATACAGAACATATTTATAGATACAGTGGCACTGAGAAGCATGTCATGTAATTGCCAGGAGGTTTTTGCAACTCAAATTACACACGTAACAATAAATATTATAAAATAATGTTTAGTTGGGAAGATAAATAATAGAGTGGAAAGTATTTATCTTGAAAACAGTTTAGTACAGATGATTCCACCATACTTGGATTGCAGTTATGCAACTACATCCGCAGTTTACAACTATTATTTACAGGTTACAGATATCTGCAGAGAACTTGTCTCTCTCTGCATTTCTAACTTTACCTTTGTTCTCAGCATACAGAAACAAAAGGGACGTTCAGGGATATGTAATGAAATGCAAAAAAAGAGATGGTATTTTTAAACTTTTATTTTCAAAAGAGGAAAGTGATTAATGCACTGATAGTAAAAGACATAAAATTATTATTGTCAAAATAAGAACTGGAAAAGACACAATCTCTTCTTTCCTGATATCAGAAAACAGAAAAAAAGAACATATATTACTCCTCTTTACTTTTTTTTTGGACTTAGATAGCGTAGCCATGGGGAACTGTTCTAGCCTGTCCAGAGATAACAACAGCTTCAAAAGGGGGGAAGAAACTGAAGAATCACAAAGCCGTAAAAAGGACAGAAGCTAAATAACAAACACGCTAGACGAAGGCTCTTACTTTGTTTTGAAGTAGAACGCTGCACAAAGCATGCCCACTACGACTATGCCAAAGACGATACAGGAAATAGACAGCACCTGGCGCTGGTACACCTCTTCGCTCTCTGTGAACAGCAAAATTGAGAATTATGAAAGCATCAGAAAACAATACTTGCAAAAAAGTGGATTTCAGCACATCATGATTTCACTAATGATGGACAGATAGGAGAGATTTGGAGGTTTGGGTTGGCCAATTCCCCAACAGAATGGATGCTTCTCTGAACCTCTCATCTAGAAAAGGTTCATAGAGTGGTGGTCTCCTAGGAAAGTTTTAGAAAGTGGTCCCAATACACACCAAGATACACATAATAACAAAGATCAGGATAGTTGAATATTTTCTCTGCCCTACATGCTATTTTTTAAGCTTTTTTAGAAAAATTCCACCGTCAGTAGGATAAAGAGCCCTACAACCATGCAGTTTTTCTGGCTTAAGGCAAAACCCATCAGAGCTCTCACAAGGTCCCACAAGAGTTCTTTTTCAGCTACCAAAAAAATGTAAGGGTTTTTTTGATTGAATGGTGATTACAATGCCTTACTCCCATGTCATTCCTTGTACTTGAAGCTTATGTGCAACATACCACAGTAAAAAATTAATTCAATCAACTTGGATGGAAGCCAATGACTACTATGCTACAATGCACCAGATACTGTTTTCATGGTAGTCTATTATTTTTAAAAAACATTTCCTTAATAAATGTCATAATCTAATTAATTTTAAAACAGAAACAGAATGAAAGTAAAAAAAAAGAAAAAAGCTAAGAAAAGAGAAAACACTCATTCATGACAGCAGACAGAAGCTGATAAGCTACTGGAGTTTCACACACTGAATTCATTAACAGCTCCTTAAGTGTTATATTTTATTTTTATTATTTCAGCTGCTTCTCTAGTCCAAAGTGCTAACATGCTAAACAGTTTGTTATTTTTTAAGATCAGTTTCTTCAAACATGCAACATACAAAGCAGTATTTTCATTCATATATTTTAGGTAGAAAACCAACATGTAGGATTATCAAAGCACAGTACAAGCTCTGTACACTGACAAACCTACATTTTCTTTCTAGGTTGGAGATCTTCATTGCAGATGCCCCCATCAAAATGAATACCCGTCAAATAGCTGACAGTAACTCCAAGTTCCAGGTTCATAAGTCTCAGGTTCATAAGAAGAAAATATTGTATGATAACATCAAGGTGAATATACACAAATATTGAAAAAAATCTACCCCTAACTGGAACTTCAATCAAATACTATCTGGTGTTACAATGGCTGAAGACTATGTACAGTGTCCTAATCAATGCTAATTACTAACTTCTCAAGAATGACTATCACAGTGCTCTCACTAAACATTTGGAATCTTATATACAGTCATTTGTCTCTTGTAATGGTCCCAGTCCCTTTTCATAAGCTATTTCAAATAAAGTTACAAGTAGCAAATCTTTATTTCTTAATTACTTCTTTACTTGCTTACTTAAAGAACACCACAGTGATTCAGAAGCCGTTTCTATGATGCAAAATGTCCTCAGCTTCTGTTGACTCTTTTCTCTCATTTAATTTTGAAATTCTAAAAGCTGTACTTTTAAAATATTGTCTTCAAAATAAAAAGAAGCAAATATAGTAACTTACACTTTTTACATTTCTAAAATATATCTGGAAATTTATAATTCGGTAGGAAATCCTGATAACATTGCAGTAAAACTGATTGAGCTTAGGACCATTCCTCATTGGCATGTATAAAATTCAGACCTGGGCAGTAAATCCTCATTGGCAATGAACTAAATGTTTGGGGGCTTAATTTCTTTTTTTTGTTTTGTTTGTTTGTTTTTACTAGCCTGTCTAAACACAATTCCCCACTTTCCATTTCCACTGCAGTACACAAAGGACTAATATTACAAATTTTGAATTCTTATGTTGAGGTGGCTCACACTGCAAATAGTTAAAGAATTGTTCCATTGAGCAACTGTTAATGTATTCTGCCTGAATACCAATTTCAGCACCTACTGCTTAAGACCACAACTAAAACATTCATACTTAGGAACTGTAGTTTCACTCAAACATTGCATATAATTAAAAAAAAAAGTAATCAATTTATTAAAAGAAATTGATGTAAGTAATGTGTGCAAACAGGCTTAATTTTGCTTTTATTTTAACCTAAGTCCTCATTAAATACTTTCTTTTTTTTTCTCTTTTGTTATTTTTTTCGAAACGGTGAGTTTAATGCAGCTATGGTCTTTTGTTAGTCCTGAATAGCTATCACTGTCTTGTTGAAGATGCTTTAGAATATGTCTTACCAAGATAAAAGCACTTCAGAGACTGGACAATATTATCTTGCTCAAACAACTATGTGAAGATTTAAGTCTTTTGTGGAGTCAGATTAATCCCTGTGACTAGCTTTCAACACATGTTGATCGATGCTTTCTTTCCTTTTTGTTCATTTTGTACAGTGCATATTTAAAGAACTATTTATTGATTAACTTTACTCCATTTCTTAGACACCTTTGTTCATTTTTTTAATATCTTTTAAATCTTTATTTATGTATTGGACTCCAGCATTGTTTGTCTCCAACATCTTAAAATATAACCAGTTAAGCATTTTTCCATTCTAATCTTCCACATTGGCTTTTTTTAAAAAAACCCATCATCTTGCTGATAGAACTGTAATCTGTCTCTCTGTGCAAACTTTGAAGATCTCCTCATTGTTGCCTTGATTTATTCTCACTGTTGCTCTAAACACATATCGCACAGCTGAGATTCTCTCTAGCCAAGGTGTACTGAAGAGGGCTTTTAAATAAGGCAGAAGGCTACAGCTGAGTACTGCAAAGCACTTTCATTCTCACAGAGCAGAAAATCTGTAGGAATTCAATACGTAGAAAAGAGAAGAACCGAAAATTCCTTCTCCTNTTCAATACGTAGAAAAGAGAAGAACCGAAAATTCTTTCTCCTTACTTAAAGATGTGCATCAACTTGTGCATACATGTATTTACATACTGAAACAAACTTTCCAAGGTAATTTAAAGTGTGACTGAAACTTACTATGATAAGTCTGNTTACTTAAAGATGTGCATCAACTTGTGCATACATGTATTTACATTCTGAAACAAACTTTCCAAGGTAATTTAAGGTGTGACTGAAACTTACTATGATAAGTCTCTCTTTATTCCCATATATTCATACATCCCTTGTGAAGAAAATCACCTTAATTACATTCGATTGAAATAAATACTCTAGGGAGAGGATTCCTCATTTAATGAGCAGACAAGAAAACATTTCAGCTAAAAAAACAAAATATAAACCACTATGGATATTCCAGGATAATCCAGCTACATATTTAAGACTACAGAACACGAATTCCACCAAGCATTCAAATTATACAAAATACGTAACCTATACGGAGACAAATACAACCACAGACCACAGTGCTGAAAAATAACATAGTAGACCATTTAGATGCAGACTATTTTGTTTAACAAAAATTATGGAAAGAAAGATCTTCCCAGAACAGAAAGACAAGACAAACTCAGGCGGGATATGAAGCCTGTTGAAAGGCTGAGTTCCCATAGGCAAGTCCCCACTCACTGTGCGCACTGTTACATGTCTAGCCCATTTTTATTTATACTATTGATTCTTTCATATTTCCATTCCTGCTACAAAATTGTCTTCCTTCAGCTCTGTCACGTCACCCCACTGAATGTAAACTTCTTGTGCCTTAAGTGCTCCTTTTTCTAAGCTTATCTCACACATTTGCTACCATTGCAAAACACAAAATGACTACTGATGGCCCACTGAAGAAAAGTTTCTTCCAGCACTCACATCACAGTCACATTTCATCTGTCGGTTACTAAAAAAAAGTACATGCCCTATTCCAGGTACTAGGGTTTGGGTGTTTTTCTTTTTATTCTCTTGCTCTTTAAAATTTACTTTTAAGGGCTGTGATCTGTCTGCTTTACGCATGTGGAAAGACCCACTGAAGCATATACGTAAGACTTTAAAGGATTAAGAAGTGTAGGGTAGACACGTTTTTTTCATGATTGTTACTTCTAAAGGATATGGGAGTTTTGTTGTGTAAATAAGCTGAAACTCGCCTCTTCTTTGTGACTTTATTATAAAAGGAAGAACACTGGTACAAGGACCTTGAGAAAAAAATCACGTATGTTTCCAACCCTATTACTGAGAAAAAATAATTCAGTTAATTAAAACAGATTATGTTAGGCTTTGTTAGCACCTAAATCCACAATATCATTACCAGCCGTAATCACTGAATCCTCTAGTTTGATTGTGTATTTTCTGAATTCATTGAAAGATCTTTGAAAGGTACTTCAAACATGAAGAACAGCATTGTGCATGTGGCCTAAGCAAAATGATAACAAAACAACAATAACAGTAGCCTTCCCCCTTGTGCTGCTTATTTCAACGGCTCTCGAATAAAAACACATGGTCACAAGCATCACAGAGAATAATTATTGCACCTGCTCTGCGTTGCTGTAAGTAACAACATTCTATAGAATGAAGATGGAGAGCCCAGTATCTTGTCTCTGGTATGTATGACAAACATTTGCTTTCCACGTGCTTTCTCCCATCGACAAATGCTGATGAAAACCTCATGAAAATAATTCTATCACTTATTTTTAACCAGAAAATTTAGAGATGTTCTTCTTCACCTTTTTCTCAATCCCTGTCATGTAAGCGTTAACACAGGAAGAGTGCCCTAACAGACAGAACATAAAACCAGCTTTCCCTCAATAAATCACAAGGCAGCGTGAAGGGAGGCTTTCTTTTTGTCCCCATGCAAAAACTAAGCCATGCAGGTGGCAAAAACTAAGCCATAAAGCCACCTCCACTGTAACCTCCCCACCACACACTTTGTTCATTTCCATTCATTCCCTGCCCATGTATTTTTTGATGTACGTGTCACGCCATATCGTATTGGAATGTCCTGCAGAGCCAGAACCTCGCTACTGAGGTGAAACCTCAATAGTATCATTTGCCACTTACACTCTTGTTGGTGTCCTGCATCCTCAAAGACGCGTACACAACAACAGAGGAGGACTACATGGAAATCCCATACACGTTGTCAAGATTCCCAATAAAATACGGATTCCATAAGTTAAAAGGCAAGAGAGTATTTAAAGTATATTTCTCAATATACTTAGATTTATGTGTGACAAGTGCTGAACTATATAAGGCATTCTAAATTTAATTCATGAAGAGAATAAAAAAAGCCTGCATGTTCCACAAAATCTGTGATTCAGACTTCCACCTCTCCCAAGAGTTTTCTCTGTTCTTTCACTCGCAAAAACCTACTGTACAGATTCACAGCCATATGCTGTAGCTTGTGCTAAGGCAGAACGATTTAACAGTTGGAATGCTACAAGCCACAGTTCACAAATTTCCTCTTTGACCTTGGGTAAGTCAAGATCCCGTTCTTTTTGTAACCACGAGGATAATATTGCCTCTTCCATTTCAGTGATTAATGTGATAAAATTTGATATGAACATATTAAAGGAATGAAGTCTATGCAAGTACATAAAATAGATAAACCTGCCCCAGATAAGCACGTTCCAACATCTTTAAGAGCACATGCATTACTTCACATGAAATGCTATGTTTTATTCTAACTCTCGGCTACCTTTATTAGACACTGAGTTTTCTCCCTTCAGTTTTTGCCTGTCTGGGTAGAATTTCCCTTTTAAAAGGGCTTCAGAACACTTGGGTTCACAAATTAGGAGCTGAAGTTTGTATCTGCTATCGTTTACAGAAAGGGCAGAGTCAAGGTTAACTGCACGGATTCACATTTCAAGCTGGAAACAGAGCGAGCTCACTTCTGCTGGCAAAAGTTCCTAAAACATTTCATAGTTTCGATGGGGATTCTCTCTTGGGAAGAACTGATCAATGATTCTGATTGTAATGAAGATTAACAAAATACATTTTCTTGTACCTGCGGAACATCCATAGCAGAAGGATCTTAATGACAGCAAAGAGAAATGGATGTAGCCCATTGTATATTATAATTGCACAATATTATACATTGTTTGACTATTGGTATTTAACACTTGTGAGATCATTACTGCGTACACAGAAGGCGGAAAAGGAAGGGATGAGTATTCAACCAGACTGACCTATTTTGAATACTTGATTCTACATTAATGCTGCATTAGAACTAGTTTTGCATGGAATATTAAAAACAAGGCAATGAAGTATAATGTTATAGATTCATCATGAAAAGGGATGCAAATGTATGTGCTCTAACCCTTAGCTCAACCACCTGTTTTAGGTTGGTGAGCGAAAGGTGAAATCTCGTTCAAAAATTAATGAAACCTCCTGAAAAGTTATTTCCATCAAACCCATCCTTAAAAAACCCCACAAAATAAAATGAGCCAAACAGTGGAATTATTTGCAAAAAAGAAAAAATTGAGGCTAACCTTATACAAGAACATCTAGTGTTGTCTATGGTTACAATAATTGAACCGCAATAATCAACAAGTGAAGGTGCCAATGTTCTTAGTAAATGCTAGTTGTTATGAAGTGAAAGTTTGGTAAGTACTGTTGAACAGCAAGATCATAATTCTGAAGGTAAATTAATTTTAACTTTGGTTTCCTAAGAAACAATCGTTTCCTTTTATCTGCAGGGAACTTGGGAATTTGTGTCAGCTGTAAGCAGAACTCAAATCTAACAAACTTTCAAAGCCTTAGTTAAATGCATTCAATGCAATGTATTTATTAAATCTTAGGCTTGAAATAGCTCCATAGGCAGCTAAGGGAGGAGAGTTTTTCCTTTTTAAGAAAAAGTCTGGTTAGGAGTTTTTGTGTATTGACAATTTGCAAGTAAGACAATCCAATTCTATTACAAACTTTATCTACTTTCATTCTGTTTCTAAGATGGATGAGGTCAGTCATCTATCAACAAAATTCATGCTAATTTTCCTTTTTGAAAGATTGTCTTGGAAATTATTATAGCAATTCGAAGTTTCTCTAAGACCTTCTATTACTGCAAAGATCCATTCAGTAAGCTAACCTGTACTACATTATTACTATTATACACTATTAAGAATAAAAATCACATGTGAACCTTGTTTTTATCTTATTCATTTTTAATAAAACCTGAACGTAAATATTTTAACTTGAATTTGCCAAGTATAAGAGAAAAAAAAAATAGGAAGGCCACTCGTCCCCCCTCCCCCAACTTAACTTCCACTCTGGATATAGGGGAGAAAAAGTTACCTGGTTAATAGAGGCTGACAGCTAAAAATCTATGGCAATATTTTAGATAATGAGCACACTGAAAAAAACCCTTATGATAAAAAGGGTTAAGCTGTCTAAAACTGTGATCCTCTGACGGTCATCTCCCTGCCTGATGGCTGCCCGCATTTTTGCTGACGTGTGAAGGGGATGCGCGGCTGAGGAGCAGCCCCCTAAGGAACAGCAGTCCCGAAGGAGAGAAACCTGATATCTGGTGGAGAGAAAAAGAACTTATTAAAAGATCTGAACCATTTAATTTCTATTTTATGTTAGACCACTGTTGAGGGCAATTCTACTAAAAATGCGTCAGGTCACTGAACAAATAGTATCATGGTAATACAGTGTGAAATTCTGGGCAAAAAAGCTACACCTAAGTGAGATGAACTCTTGCCCTAATGTCACATGAAAACTTGCAGCTTTGAGAGACAAGGCTAAAGACTTAGTGAAGTTTTTCCTGGGCACTAAGAATTGCACATGGCCCTCTATGCTGTGGTACTCCTGCAACTGAGTGGCAACTGAGAAAAGAACAGCTGTGAGCGGAAGAGAGCAGGGCAGCAGCAGGCATTTTCAAAGAAACTCTGCCCCTTTCCCCAAAAAGGGCCGCATCGGGTCTGAAGTGGAGGGGGATGGGACCCCACAGAGCATCTTTTTTTTTTTTTTTGGCATCTCCTATTGTTCAGTGCAGAAGGACACCAACCAACAACGATATTCCAGTCACCAAGCCAAACTCATCCAATTTAGTTATAACCCAATCAGCCATTGGCAACTAGTCCCATAAGCGGTATACCAGCTACCAGTTTCTGGATACAGAAAGCTCTGCCTTTATGACCACAAATGAAAATGAAAGAGAGAGAGAACAGAAGAGGAAGCAGACACAGTGAACAGGAACATCCAAATCTTAACAGCATGATAAGGCAGAACAATTTGCCCCCTCATTCTTTGATTGTGAAAGAAACTTCAGAGCATGATATCCCCTCTTTATATGCTTTTTCTTTGAGAGTACTCACATTGCACAAGAGAGAACTGCAGCATCATTGCTGTGTGAGTGCTTCTCCTGGCATGACGGATGGCATGACCAGCAGCATGGAGAAGCCACCAGGGACGGGACAGCACTGGCAGCACCGCAGCAGTGACTCATGCAGCCAGCAGAAAAGGAATAGCAATGGAGTTGTACCAAAGAAGCCAACTACAAAAACACACTGAGAGAAAATCCCGGTGGCACAGCTGGAGGTTTTTAAACCTTTGAAGTACTCTGCAAATCTAGGTGGTGCAAACCCTCTTCATAGTACCTTTGTTATGCTTGCTAGTACCTTAGTACTGAACTGATAGCTAAAACTAACAGCCACTGAACTAACAGCTAAACCCACTTATGTTTTAGTAACTAAAACCTCTTAGCTAATCGCCAAAACTTCATGATCTACCATCAAGTCTTACTCTATGTCACTTCTGCTTACTGAGAACCACATCCCCAAGTACCTCCAGCTTCTACTGCAGGTCTAAGAGACGCAAATTCAACCCCTTAAATGAGGTCTTTCAACCATCAGACCAATCTTGGAGTCAGCAGGCAAGGAGGGCATGCAAGATGCTGATAATTTAGTTTCACAGCCAAACACCAGCCGAGCAGATAGTCTGCACAGTTCCAGCAACCTTTGTGTTGATAGCACTGTTGACCGTTCTCGTATAATGGCTTTGAAACCGTTTGAAATTGAGGTAAGAAAAACCACATAACTGTAATACATTACAAAGTCTGAATGGTACCTACTGGTCATCTACTGAACAAAGAAATTGGCAAAATGTTCTGCATTGTACAGAAAAAAGCTTCTAGTCTTTCACAGATAGGCAAAAAGCTTCAAAGCATAAATCACAAAAGCTTGAAGATTGCAAAATATTACAAATATACAGTGTTTTTTTTAAAAATTAAATAGCATTCCTTCCAGAAGGATTTAGTTTTGTTTTGTTTTTCGGTGGTTATGTTTCCCTGTATATTCTTGCAGAGTATCAATTATTTGCCAGTTCCTAGAGACCTTTCACATCATAGCTTTCCCACAGAAAGTACTATTCCCTTGCTCTCTCTCTGACAAGAGCGTGTAAGCTCCACAATTCTGTATGAGAGTCTGAAGCAGGGAGGAAATAGCATACTATCCTGCTCCAGAACGATGACTCACCCCTTTGTCCTATCTTAATTTTGGCCGCTTCTTGGCACACCTCTTTATCTTCCCTCTCCGATTTTGTCACCTTCCTTTCTTTTTCTTATTTTCTATTGTAAATCTTATAACCAAACACAGTTCTGCACTTTAAAAATGTCTTGCTATCATCTTTTTTCCCCCACCGTCAGCATGAAAAATCTCCCAATGTGAAACTTCTGTTCAGCATTCATTCTTCTTGCAATATGACCTTCTATTTCTGCAAAGTCCATGCTCAGCTGAGCTTTCCAGCTCTCCCGAGGCCCTGGTTCAGCCAGACTTTGTGCTGGTAAATGGAGGAGGCAGAAGGAAGGGCATTTAGACACAAGCTTCCTGCACGAGTTACTGTAGAGTGTATCATGGTTTCTGAAGATATATACATATATATAGGGACTAATCCAAAGACCATTAAGTGCAATAGGCATTGGATCAGATACATAATCACTGCACTTTAAATTGTTTTATATGTAACTCCATAAAGACAGTTTCTGAGAGGTTGATTACATAAAAATATTATGGCTTTATAAAGCAACAGCATTTTTTAATTCTGTGCTAGTAATTCCTTAGCTGATAAGGGTTGTTATTGCTAAGATCCTAAGCATGGCTAACATCTAATATAATAATGTCTTAATTTCCCAGCTGATACTTTATTTGATCCCAGAGTTTGCATTGCTATTATCAACAAAGCCCTGCCGCTGGAATATCTCCCACAGGTGAGGCTTATATATTCTATATCTTGCTCACTAGCTATTATTGAACATTCCACTCAAATCTCGAGCTCACATCAAAGCTGCCAAAGTATATTTGACAGTTATTATTGATGGCTACATTGTCAGGAGCTCAGAGTAAGTCAAGAAATATTGTAATTAAGTGCCATCTCTGTTTTGACCACTGCTGTTTTAACCAGACTCCTTGTATAGATTTTTTTTTACCAAAATATGGTGTGAGCAGTGAAAGAAGAACCACAGAAAATGATTGTTAATAACCTGAAATATTTTTTGCTTTTCTTCTTCATTCACTGAAACAGAAACATGGTGTTCTACCTGGGAAGGGTGAGGGCATGGAGGATAAGGACAAGCCAGCTTAGCCAGCTGCGGAAAGATGCGACAAGGGACACTGTGTTGCTACTGAAGTATGACAGTTTCTGAACAAGACTCTGCAGGCACAGGGCTATGTATTTATGCATTGCCTTTTTGTTCCAAGCCCAAACTCCTTGACCTGGCTTCTCCTCACAAGCCAGTGACCAGGGAATGGATGTGACAACAAGGAGAGAGGCTGCCAGAGGGAGTCAGAGAAGTGTCCTGCACAGAGCGTTGTGTCAATCTGTGCTCCCCTTGGAGCCATCCCCACTCAAAGCCCCCAGACACACGGAGGATTAAGGGACTACGCACTTGTGCACCCATTACTTGCTCTGCTGATTTTTGCCTACCCACTCCATGATCCAGTGGAAACTAGAGACAGAGATCTGGCTTGGCGCGTGCTGTCCCTCACCTTTACAGCTGCACCAGCATCCCCCTCACCTCGTCACAAAATACTCCTGTCAGTCAGGTTCTCATCACAGCAAATGCACGTTCACTCACCATAAGGACTACAACACTCAGGTCTAGGCTGGAGAAATGATCAGAGAGAAAACCAGACTATGTTGGCAGAGAGAGAACAGTAAATATGGTGACTGTAAGCAGCCATACTCTTCCTTTAATCCTCCAGAGGCTTGTTGCCAACATGAGGGATAATGCATCCAGTTGTTCATACTGAGCAATGGCAGATGCTTGAAGTCTACCCATGTGAGGAGCAGTGTTAAGACGCGATTAAGCCCGCAGCCCGCAAAGCGTCTAGCAGAGTGCTCCCTGCGCTCACCCACGTTGAGGGATCTGCTTCACGTACTTGGCAGTGGCTGCAGGTAGGCAGCAAGCTGCCAAAACCAAGTTGCTCGAGTGCCAACTGGTACGTGTATGGGACTGCTGGGAGTGCCGCAGTGCACGCCTGATCACATGCCTTTGCTGCAGAAGGGCTGAAGAGCATTAAATTCTTTAGCAACTGACATATTGCATGACATCAATAATAGATCCTAACTGTGTTCCTAGTTAAAAGAAAGTTCTTAAAGCAGTTGAGAATACGGTTTTACTTATTCTTGTAACTCCTTTTCCTGGCCTCCCGACATATATACAAAAAGCAATATATCGTCCAATCTCTCTATATTAATATATTTAGGTGGGTTTTAAATACACATGCAAAGGGATGCAAACTCATGCTTAAATGTAAGCATGTACAAAACCACAAATACATTTTTTACCAATATATTTTTACATTTCAAAATCTCTTGCATATGCTGATTTTTTTCCACGAATGAAGCACACAAAGCGTCAGCAAAAATCCATAAACTTGCCACTTCAAAAAGATGACTGGTTATCCAAAACCATACAGTGTAATGTAACTTCTTACGACCTACAGAAGAGTACGAAATTAAACTCAGCAATAGCAAAAGTATTTTCATAATGACACATGCAATGAGATTAAAGTTAAAAGTGACTTAAATAAATAAATAAGATAAATATCAAATTATCTCTGACCCCGAGGAGGCTATTGAGAAGACAGAGCCAGCAGTGCATGGCAGGAGGACAAGACAAAACAGCATTTGAAACAAGAGAGTTTCCCACCGGACATGAGGAAAAACTTCTTCCCATGAGGACAGCCAGGTGGTGGACCAGGCTGCCCAGCGAGTCCGGGCAGTGTCCACCCGTGACGGATTTGGCACCCAGCCAGTTGACTAGGCAGCTCCTGACGTCCCTCCAAACCTGAATTATTTTACGGCTGCGCAAAAGGGAGCAGCTTTACACAGTGACTGTGTGGCAAGCTGAAGGACATATTACACCAATGACAAAAATTTTCAAGCGACGCCTGACTGGTGGTACCAGTAATAAACATTTCTGCGGTGTGCCTGGGTGGGTGTTACAAGCCAGGAGCTGTCATACACGATAGCGATGCTGGCAGCACAGGGCAGCTTTTGATGTGCTTTGTAACATCTCTGGTCATGATTTTTATCTAAAAATTGCAAATGGGAATACTGTGCCAGAAGTAAGCACTACCTCTGGTTCATCACAACATTTTAGCATAAAGCTCGCTTGGCCAAGCAGTCACGGCAAAGTGTTTTCTGACTCATGCTTTATACACGACAGCCCTTTCTGCACCCCTCAGCTTCATGCCTTTTAAAAATATTCACATTCTTTTCCACGGCAGTCATGACGGACAGCTTACGACCATAGGGCCAAATGGGTGCTGAGCCTTGAGCAAACATTGCTGGAACATCACAGCGCCGAGTATGGCTTAATGAAAAGAATAAGCAGACTTGGAGAGGCTGAACAGAACAACCCAAACACAGGCAGCTGAAGAGCACGCAATAACTTGGCCTACTTGGGTCTGCCTGTGACCCACTTTTCTTTTCTGCCTGGGCGAGACATATTTTGAAGAGCTCGGATAGCGCTGAGCAACCACGGGCGGGCTGACGGGGAGGCAGGAGGTGACAGCTGCTGCAGTCCCACGGCATGAAAGCCAAAGGGGAAAGAACACGAAAGAATAGACTGCAGAAGGCAAGTGCTGTTCACGATCCCAATGCCGCGGAAGAGGTGTGAGAGTTCACGGAGACGCCTTTATGATTGCAACTGAACTTCCCCGCAAAAAGGCTTCCTTGCTGGATGACCTGCTGCCTGTGGCTCCAAGTCATTATTCTCTCCCCTACATCTGAAGTTACTCATGTTTTAAAATTATATGCCTTCATATTTCCTAGCAGCTTTAAATAGTTATGATTAATTCTCCTGTCACTAATTCAGGAAAAATCCAGTTTGCAATATTATCAAGAAGGCAGCTAGGTAAAATCTCTGCATGTCTTAACTGTCTTTGAATTTTTCCTTTGCTGTCAGGTGTTTCTAAAGCCAAGGAAAACGCATTGCCTTTCCACGTTGCTCTTCATACATCCTCTTTGACAACTCCTATCTGTTTTGAGCCTCTGAGCAGGACTAGAGAGGAGATTCCTTCAGATGACCCTTCTTTACTCATCATTTTAACGGTACACATCTTATACCTACTCTAAGAAACAATCAGAAAGCATATGATTTATCAAGTTGCCAACATATTGCCATCATCAATTTCAATTTTCACAATATTGTCAGAGAACGCAGAGGTGGTATGTAAAAATGGTAGTTATGAACAAAGAGAAATGAATTAAATAAACTGTCATTAAAAAGCTAAGGACTTACAGCTTCCTCGGTTGCTAACAATAAAGGAGACATCAAATCTCAGTTTAGATGCCTTTCCCTCTAAAACAGTTTTGTTTATATATGCTATATATATTACAAGCATAAAAATATATATATTTATACTATGCTAATAGCTGGGAACCAGATTAAAAAACCTGCCAGACTGACATTCCTCAACCCCCAACTCTTCTCACTTGCAGCTTTTATTAAATCTTTCAGTGTATTTCCACCTAGTTTAGACTCATTTCCAAGTTGGACACATTTAAGCAGCGCTTTCGATGGATTAATCTGGGAAATCCACCTGCTGGGACTCCTGTGCAGAGTAAAGCAAGAATTGCTAGGAATAGTGGCACTGATTCTGGTCTACTTTGCAACGTGCAAGAAAATTTCACTGAAAACTTAGAGTCATACCGGTGTAAACCCAGAACGTGCACGACCTGCCATTGCTACATGTTGGCTGGAACAAGATCGGTCATTCAGGTAAGAGCTCTCCTCTTCTATTTTGTCTCTAATAGTTCTTATTGAACGAAAAATCTATTTCCAGGTATTCTTAACTGGCACATGGAATGTCAAACCTTCCAATAATGCAGAATCGGACCTTAGAAAATACAGATAAGAGAATCAACTACCAGCTACGTGTCCCAATTAAGCAAAAAGCCTTCATTGATCATGCCTCTATTAGCTGATGTTAAATTTCAGCTCATAAGAATATTTCCACAGAAGCAACTTCAATATTTGAAGAAAGCAGATATTTTCCCAGGCAAAGGCTTATCAGTCCTCTGACAAGACATTTTGAGAGGATTTAGCAGTATACTCCCTAAATATATTGTGTGTTTATGCTCACCTGTTTCCTGCTCCTTGTTTTACTGTTAGACATCTCACAATGAAATTACATACTGAGTAATTTCTTCTTTAAAACTTGTTGGTTTGGGTTTTTTACCTTTTGACAAAAACAATATTATATCCTAGGTATTCAAAAATCAGCCTGTATTTCCATAATTTTATGAGCCAAACTGTGTCTTGCAGAGTACTGTAACACCGTGATGATTTCTGACCTATGTTACTTGAATTTATAGAGAGAATCATAACTGACATCTCCATCAAATCTTGTGGATGCCTTCAAATTCATCGAGTCATTGAGGTCATTTATGAGATGCTGAACTTCAGTAAGTGACTGTGTCAAAGTGGATATTTTTGCTTCAGTGAAATCACAAGCGTGAGCCAGTCAACGGGAAATAATTTAGGGGTATCTCTATTACTTGCAGTACGTTTGTAGCTTACTCTCAAGTTTATGAGATTTTTTTTTGTAAAGACTAGTAACTTTTAGTCTATAAATAACCCAGACTTTGAAGCTTAATGATTTTAATCATCATTNGTCAACGGGAAATAATTTAGGGGTATCTCTATTACTTGCAGTACATTTGTAGCTTACTCTCAAGTTTATGAGAATTTTTTTTGTAAAGACTAGTAACTTTTAGTCTGTAAATAACCCAGACTTTGAAGCTTAATGATTTTAATCATCGACAAAATTCAGTCCGTGCAATCATTCTCAGTTATATCCAGTTCAGGTAAAAAATACTCTGGAAGCCAAACTGGCCTTCTGGCAGGCCCCTAAAATGAAACACATAAATAAAAATCACCTTACACATTAGCCAAGACTCCTTACGTAATATTTTGAAGAAAAAACCAAGGGTTTTCAGTAAATCAAGACCTTCTACTAGAAAGTTTAA
>RSEF01000006.1:3049681-3103726 GCA_003993805.1 Himantopus leucocephalus
AAATACTCTGGAAGCCAAACTGGCCTTCTGGCAGGCCCCTAAATTGAAACACGTAAATAAAAATCACCTTATACATTAGCCAAGACTCCTTATGTAATATTTTGAAGAAAAAAACAAGGGTTTTCAGTAAATCAAGACCTTCTACTAGAAAGTTTAAAGAAAAAGTTGCTTTTCTGCAAAAATAATTTTGGAAGTGAACCCCTTTCAAACTCTGGAAAATGCAAAAATGTACTTATAAAAACATTAGTTTGGTTTTTATAAACAAACCTATGCAAGAGCTATTTACATATTATTTTACATTAAAAAAATAGTTAAAAATTCTGTCAAATACTCACTGCAAGTACTGATGAAATAGTATACTAAGTCAGTAGGAAACTTCCCACCTACTTGAAAAAGGTATTTAAATTACTCGTCCCATACTGTTAGTAACAATCATTTTAACTTGATCAAACTATCTACAATAACCAAGACCTATTTGTGGTAACCAAGTCCAAGTCATTGAAAAAAATCCCCAGCAATTATTTTTACCAGTATAATGTATATTAAACTGTCCTCTCTCCTTCAAAAAAGTCCACAAACAGGATCAAGAGAAGCTAATCACTGAGTCTTCTCACTGTAGTCCTTCTCAAAGAAAAAAAACCAAAATTTTATATGGTGGAGAGAGATACTTTTTTTCAGAAGAGTCCTGAAGTTTTATTCTTCAGATAAAAATTAAACAAACTGCAATGAAGGTTGTCATCAGTTCACTATTAGTCAGAGAAGAGCCACAACTCAGAAGTAGAAAAGGCACATTGCAGGTGTTTGTGAAAGAATTTCTCTGCAAAATTCACTTCCAAAACATTATAACTAACATCCAATATCGCAAAGATACGCAAAACTCTCTTCAGATATAAGGTCAAAATTTACCCTGGATCAAAGCCCATCCTTCTACTTTTTCTAGCTTAGCATTGGCTCACTATCAGGAAACTGTTCCCGAGTGTCCGGGAGAGGGAATAGAAGAGCAAAATCATCCTCCCAAGTCAGCTGAAAATCAGGATGTTTTGCAAGCCTCTAAGTTCTGCTGAATCCTATTGCTGCCTTAACTACTTCTTCAAGTTCTTGCGGTCTATGTGTTGCAATTATGTACACATGCTAGGATTTTCCCCAAAGGCTTCCTCAACAGTTAAAGACAATTCAAATCTCGCTAATTAATCTTTCATATGAAATGGGTTCAAATTGACAGAACAAATTTGTGGCCAGCTAGGTACAAGTGATACAAAGCCCTCTCCTATGAATAATGGAGCAGAAACATCTGAGATAAAGAAAAGATGATCTCAAGGTTTAAATTCCTGTCTAGAGGCATTGGGTTTTGCTTTTTTTCCTTTTCTTTTTTTTTTTTTCTTTTTAAATTACACTTCTAGAGCCTAAGAATGAAAATTTTTAAATAACCAATTAAGAGAAGCATGTAAGCAGTCCTCTGATTTGGGGAACTAGCAAGTGCGGGAATGAAACGATTAAAGACAGGGAGGAAGGGTTTAAAGAAACCTAGAAAACTTGATTGATGTGCTTTCCCAGCACATACTGCACACTCCTCATGGTGCTGAAACGTGACAAACTTTTCTGCTTGCATGTTTGTAAATTCACTAATCGTGTTGCTATCAATGAAGAGAGGCTGAACAACATGCACCTGACACACATGATCTGGACATACGTTAGCTTGTCTTTAAATAGGTTGGAGCTACAGAATACTGAGCTAAACACCAGGGATTTTCCGGCAGGCATTTGTAGGTTTATATATACATGTATATACACACACACAGAGAGGCGCTTCTTGTCGGTCTCTCTTGGGTGCTTGTCTTCCTCTGCACTAAATCCCCTCTGGCAGTATGACTCCGTAAGTAATAATTTGACCAAGTTTAGGTGACTGAAGCAAGTACCCACCATGAAAGCTCACCTCTAAGTACAATCAAAACGAGTAGTACGCTTCCTGAGAAAAGGCAATAGTCCAAAAAGCCACTGACTTTTTTCAGTGGAACAAAGTATTTCACTCCAAGTCTTCTTTTGCATGTTCGGTGAACTCATCGCACAAAATATTTTCTTCTAGAGGTATTTTTTCATTCTCTTAGTTGGGTGACGACAGACTGAAGAACTATTATAACTTAAAAAATCATAATATTAGTTGAAGTGTGGGTTGGCTTTTCTTTCCTGCTCTTCCTAACATGAAAATCATATATGTTTCTGTGAAACAAATCACACATGTAAATCACGTACATTCCTGTGAAACAAAGAAAACACATCGTATTTCCACGGCAAACATAGTTTCCTAGCTATACCTAACACAGTGCTTCAGATGTTTTTGGCGTAGTACTATTGTTCGATACCTAGCTCTTAAACTTTGTGGAATGTATGAACAGACTCTGTGAAAACATTCAGCACTGCCTTGGAAGACAAATGTGACTAAACAAAAATCATTTAACGTCTTAAAGTAAAAGCAGACATTTCTCACTTTCCCACCCTATACTAAAGAACAATAAAGAAAAAAAGCTTTTACTGATTCTCTAAATTTTTACTTCTTCCCATCTGCCGCGCCTCCTCTCATCCAGCGCTACCTGGAAAGCCTCTCGGGTTTAGCACAAACAAAATAAAGGACGATGCCAGAAAGTTCTCTTCAGAAAAAAACAGCTCTTTCTTTTTCTAAATAAATTCCAAAACATGGACTTTCTAACTAGCTCATGTACATATATATTTCAAAGGCACACAATTGGACAACATGGTACCTTAATGTATCTTATTCTATTTAGTTAACATTACACTTGCTTCTCTCCTAAATTATAAATACCCTTGAAAGCAAAGCATCAATAAATTTAAGCTTTGTGGGTACCCACGAGGATGTAATCTGACTTTTTAATGTCTTCTAAGTCCCCTTATACTAAAACATCCTATCTACCTAGTTGACAAATCAAAAGACACGCTATTGACTAGTGCTCTCCAAGTAGCAATACAACTCTCTCAGGAATAATGCAGCGTTTTATAATGAAGTACTTTACAAACTTATTTCAACCCCTCTGTACACGATCTTTGCCTACTGTTAAAATTACTAAACATCTAACCGGACTTCTCATAACCTTATCTGCTTTTTATTTGTACAGAAAAATAGGATGCTAATATCTTATAACAGTTCAAATAATTATAAGGAATTAATTGCAAGAGGTTTTTTTTCCTATTTCTGGCAGAACAGCAAGAATTCTGCCCATTAGACCACAGAGACGCTACTCTTAAGGGAAATATTAAAAAAATCTCATAGTTGAATCCATGTAGATATCTCTTTAATCCAAATCTCTGATTTCTGTGTAATAGTCTAGTCTTTTATAAAAAAAAAATTAATAAACAACTCCAATAACTTCTAATATAAGAAGTCAAGTATGAAGCTTCCAGAAATCATTATCTATTTAGCTACCTATTTAAGAATTCGATTAAATAATTTTGCTTGGTTTGCAACAAAGCTGGATCGTTTTGATATAAAAGAAGTCTCAGGACACAAGAATCTTGCAAGAGCTATGAATTCAACGTGGCCCAGAAACTTTGAGTTTAGGATTTGCTTTATTTACTATCATCAATAAATTCTATTTAATATATATTTTTATTCAGTATCAAAATTTTGGCCCTAAAGTAACCAGTTTATATTCTGATTCCAATGAAGAACTCTGGTGGCTGAGGAACTCTGTAATTTCATAAGACCTCTTTAAAGACAAGAAACAATACCGTCTGCTCCCCCCTAAGAGGCACAAACTACTCTTTTCATACCATAAAACTAGAGATTATAGAGACATTCAGCAATACAACCAAATGCAATCAATTTTTTTTTTTTGTAAACCAGCATGAAATACAAGGCTTTTTACATATTAAAAATATTCAGATATGAAATGAGGCAAAAGCTTTTTTATGTTAATCAAATAGCCTAATGTCAGCAATAACTCTGCTATTTAGAAGCTCATAGAAGCTGCAACGAAGGAAGAGGAAAAAATACGTCTGAATATATCCAGTCCTAATAAATTTTACCTCCTCAGCCAAATTGTACCCCATTAAACTTTCTCTACTGAAACATTTCAAGTCCATGGGATACTATAAATAGCACCATTAAATAATTTATATATATATATGTATGAAAATAATGCCTAAGCGCTGCTCACTGGACCACTGAATACTCTTACATGTTCCAAAAAAAAAATATTCCTCTCCAGAGAAAAACAGGGCTTTGAAAGAAACATTTCAGAAATTTATGGCCATGTGACATAAGAGATGTTATGAAGAAAACGATTTTTTAGCTTAAATTGTAGCAAGTCTTATCAGGTAATAAAATACAGAGCTATTTAAGTGAACTGCCAAGGAAAGAGAACTTTAGACAAATGCTACACTAGGGACATTAGGTTGTGTTGCTATTTCTGTGACGTTAACACATCGATTACAACTTTTTTCACTAATGAGCAGTAATTACCACTAATGAGCAAGTGAAGCTGTTTGGGAGATGCAGACAATCAATTTACTTGGTTTACCACGCAATGCATGGTAAACTACTTGGATAGCTTTTCTTTCTGTTAATTGAAAAAAAATGAGCCCCCAATACCAACCTATATACTAATTGAAGAGAGAGTAAAAATTGAGTTAATGTATTCTACTGAAAATTGTACTTTACATATATTTAGAGATACTTGTTATCTCATATCCTAATTATTTTTAATTTAACAGTTATTGCATTCCATTCTGGTAAGATGTGCCTCTCCTTCCTGTTTTTTTTTTTAATGCAAATGCTCTTTCATAATTGGATATTAATTTGTATGACCTTTTCAATATTTTTTGAAGAGCAGTTTGATTAACTAAAATTGTCTCTAAATATTTGACTAAAGAAAGAAGTGAATTAGCGTCAGTTTTATTAATCCCATTTTGTTTTCCCCGTGAATATCTACTGCTTGCCTGCAAAAACAATTTTCTAGAACTGCACGTATTTGAAGTAAATTTTAATTTGTTTTCATTTAAGTTCCTATGAGATATATGTTTCACAGGGTTTGTGACGGAACATGGTAACCACACTGTTTCCAAAAACCAAAGCACAGAGATCCTGCAGGATCCCTTCTAAGAAGCTGAGAAGCAACTTGGTGAACCACAGAAACCCCATTCTTTGAAGAGGAATCCACATTCCCAGCCATAGGGTTTGGGGATACTGAAAAGGAAGCAGTGCCCATATAAACCCCTGTGGCTAACAAAGAAAGGAGTTAGAAAGAATCTGTCCTGCTACATACCTGCTTCTCTCCCATCTACTGTCTTCTTTGGCACAGAAGTAAAATTCACAGTTTGTCTCAACATCACCTCCCCTAACAGGTTTCTGTATCTGCCAAGCGCAAGACCATGCAGGTGAATGCTTTAATGGCACGCAAGGATTTCCTCTCTACAGCATCCCAGGGATAAATGCTCCCTTTGGTCCCAGGGCACGTGTCCTACCAGTGATTGCCATCATCATGCTGCTACTCCATCTGAATACAGTTAGGAGGAACTCAGCTGGCGAGCAGAGAAATTTCAGTTCACAATTTAGGGAGCGTTGCTTCATACTGAGGATTTCAGTTAAGTAGTGCTTAAGACATTATTCAGTTGAGACATCATTCTGGCAGCATGACCAGTGGTATCCAATCAATCCAATGTTGATGTTCAGATATTTTAAACACAAATCACCGAATTTTTGCTAAGAGCTAACTATTTGTAAGAGTAGTAATACAATAGAGGAAAGTGAGGATTTGAGATTAAAAATAGAAAACACACAAAAAAGTTAACGATCTTCTACGAAATGTTTGCTCAACTGTTGTTAGTGTTAGGAACAATTTGGACACAGTCAGTAAACAGCAATCACAACGAGGGTTAACTCTTCAACTGAATGGCAGACGTTTGTACCTCTGATGTGGGGAAATGACTCAAGCTAAATAATAAGTGAAAAACACGCACCCTCTGGTTTACAGTACTTTTCGGTACTCCCGGGCTAGCGGGATCTATATTAATTCTCACAGTAACAGGTTTGATAATGATAACAACAATATTTGAAGCTCTGTGGAAGCAACAGTGACAAGAGTTAAAAAGCCAGAACTAATGTTTATGTAAGTTATCGTCCCAAGGTAGGACACTATATTTTCAGTAAAAAAAATCGTAAAGCAAACAGCCTACCTCCCCTCCCCAGAAAATTTAAGGTCTCAAACTTCAGTCAAGGCTTCAGAATTAGTACTTTTAACTATTTAAAAAAAAAAAAAAANGAGATTTTCCAAGGAGCCTAATGAATGCTTCAGCTGCATTTAGGTTTAAATTAAGTGGCTAATTTATGTTGTGCTGCTTTGTTAACTGCTGCTGATGGGCAGGCACAGCAGTGTGGATGCAGAACGGCAGTAAAAGATTTTGCACAACGTGATTAGTCACCAGTAAATGAGTCCGGGGACAGACAAATACTGATTTCGCTTACAGCGGTATTAAAGTGCCTGGCACGGGCGTTTTTAGTAAACACTGAGATGGTCGCTCCCAGAGTGATCATGTGTAGTGCGTGGTTATGAGTGGCAAGAGTCAAACCAAAGGAGCTCTATTCAGCAGCAGAAACTCCAAATCTGCCAATAGGCTTTTTTAAAACTACGTATCAATTTCCTTTCAAATAACTAAATCCTTTCAGATGCTATTGGGGCTCACTTCTTCCTTCACAAAGCAAATTATTCTCCTTACTGTTTGCAAGACTAAATAAAAGTAGCCTGACTGAGTACGTGTGTCAAAACCACCAAGTATTTTCACAGACACATTGCTTCCAGTTATGGCTCAGACTCTTCTATGCCAAATAAAAGGAATAAATTATAGGAAATAAAATCTGAAAGTGAATTGCAGGTAGTGTTCTGGTTCCTCATTGATCAGATGAACAGATCCCTATGCAAAAATAACAAACCTGAGAGGAAAATATTGCACCCCTGCTATTACTGGATCAGTCCTGATCTTTTATTTTAGTTTGAGGTTGAAAAAAAATACACATGTGCATGTTTGCAGTGTCAAAAACCGCATTGTCTGAATAGCATCTAAGAATTTGCACAATAAACTCTCTGGGACATTGAACACCGTTGCAGTGTGCTTAATGTCCTGCGCTCTCACTCTGGCTCCTACACACCACATAAAACAAATAAACAATTATAAAGATCTAAAACATTTGAGGAAAAGCAGCAATAAATTAGTCTCTCCACCTCAAGCTCAGTGGATATTTGCTGGAATGTACTTTGCGTAGAGAGAGGTTCAAGTTCAGGGAAAGCTGATTAGAAGATAAAAGGTCCTGATAACCTTCAAAGCTCTACTCTATCACTGAAAAATGAAAGTTTCCACATAGGTCTCCAATGGATTAGCAGCTTCGTTGTGTGCAAGCCCTCCCCATGGCTTTTCATTATATTTCATAGTCACTTAAGCCTTTTCCTAATAAAAAGACAATGCCAAGGGTGAGATTATGAAATACTCCAAAGTTAAGTTGATAACGGTTTAATTAAATGTTGCTCACTAACAACATTTCGGGCATGACTCAGACAATAAAAGGGAAAAATGATTGCTGTAATCGCTTCTTTTGCTGCCTTTTCATAATCTTCTGAGATGCTCTTCCCATGACATTGCCTTTCAGAGTGTGCTGCAGAAGATCTGGTTACATACACGGTTGCTCAGTTCAGTTTTACACCGAGCATGAAGGATTCATTTTGACTCTGGGTTTCATATGGAGCAGGCTCTGTACAATCAGATTTTGTCTGCTGCTTTTTAATTAAAATAAGAGGGGCAGGTCCTCAAAGGGAATAAGTGAGCGTAGCTCTGCTGAAGAGAGTATTGACCAAGCCTTCTCCCAACGTCAATAGCAAAATCTTCCTAAGAAATTCAAGCTGCACATGTCTGTACAGAGAAGGTTCATGGAACTTCTTACAAGCAAGATTCATTTCCTTCATAAAGACACTTAATAAATGCACGCTTCTTTCCTGTATTTGTTTCTTTAGATGTCGCTTCATTCCTTCTTGCTGCAAGTACTGCGTAGTTCGTGCTCTATGCGCCACGTAGCATGCTTTCACCCTACAAGTCACCTGTGATGACTTTGAATGGTTTCCCTAGTATCTCCTCTGTTAATAATCTCTTCTACAGTGTTATGTTTCTTATATACGATATTCTTTCCACATGTAAAACAACTCCGATTCAATGTCAGCTTGGATATTTTACTTTTTACAGGTCAGTGCCTGAGCATCTGCTGTTGTTGAAACAGGCAAGTTAGTGACATATTCCAAAATGTGCATAACATCAACTATTTTCTGTGGAAGACACGGAAAGGAGCGATCAAGTTTACATTTCCCCTTAAAACTGGACTGCTCTTATGGCTTTGAATTATATAACACAATAATCTTGTATGTTAAAAACCTATATAGCCTTCTAGTAAATGTTCAGCATAATTATCCATCAATAAGGCCTAACAAGTAATGATGATATACTGAGACTGTGTTAAAAGTGTAGCACAAGGGGATATATAAGAGGTTTGCCTGGGCAAACTGGAAATCTAAAAAAAAGTATGCATAATGTTGGAGAAATTTAAAAAGGAAAAAAATATGAGTTTGTTGTCAATAACAGAAACGCATACAAAAACACGCACAAGTATGAAATACTATCACATGAAAAGCAAAATTAATTAGATCCCAATAAGAAACTTAGCGATGGTACATTTACTAGGGAGTGTACAAAGCCTTGAACCGCTCCCAATCAGATGCTCCTGTCTCACCTACAGAACAGGCAGGAAAAAATGTTGCTCGTGTTTGCAAAAGCAGAAACTTGCAGGAGTAGTTCAATGTACGACAGGTCACCATCCGCACTAGAACAACCTTCACTTCTCTCCTGATCATTCACATAAAGGCACATTTTATCGATTGTTTTTCCCAGACCGACACCGATTTTCTGAGTCAGAAGCAGACTGGCGGTAACACTCACTGAATTTTTTCCTCAGCAAAACCGCTGGCTTCACTTTCGCCATGAGAGCCTTCATTCCCAGACTTTGCTTTTAGGGTAACAACAGGAAACAAACCCTTTTCCTCTACAACAACAGAATCACAACGTTTCACAGGATCACCGCTGCCTTTTCCAGCAGAGCACGCTGCTGCCTCCTAACCAACGCTGGTGTGGTTTCTCCTTGTCTTCCTGAAGAGGCGCTGGACTTTCCCCCCTCTGTTTTTAACTTTACCTTTCCTGCCTACATCAGCCTCTGTCTTATCGATTTGGCATACAAACATGGGTCAACGGGAGGGATTACAGCATTTTACGAGCCCGATCCATCATGCTCCATGCTGAGCAAACAACCCTGGGAAGTAATCCAGCAGACGAGGGTGTTTTTCCAACACTACTTGTCTCCTCCCTAAAAAGCAGCAATTTAGCAGTAAGTGCAGGAAGGCACAGCAGCAAAGAGAAGGGCATCAAACATGCACAGTATTTTAGATGGTAGAACATTATTTCTTCACTGTATTCATAACAAATGCCCTTGAATATACCAAGTGTAACACTAACAGTGTAAACTAAATGGAATTTGCTTATTTTATAAAGCTACCCCTGTGGTTTTGGACACAGCTTCATTTGTTTCTTTATCCCTACTTAAGACAACCCATGCTGATACCAGGGGACATACGGACATAAAGGAGCGATCAGTGCATATTCCCTATCAGGCAGTTATGGAGGTGTGTTACGCTGCGCCAAAAAGTATCTGCCAGCAGTTTCACAAAGAGGTTGGCATCTCTACCTGTGCGCGCTGACCTACCACGGCCATTAAAGTCGCAGGTGTTCCTCCCCTCGCAGGTACAAGTGAACATTCCCTCCCACGCACGGCAAGTGGGTGAGGAGCTCAGCTACTCAACACAGCACTTGTGCCTCTTTAGGGAGCTGGAGGAACCCAAGCACAGCTGCCAAAGTGGCTCTCACGCCACAGCCTACGTGCGGCGAGAGCTGCATTCAGCAGGGGGAAGCCAGAAAGCTGCTGAGCATACGTACGCTTTGCCTCAGGGAAGGACAGGGGGCATAAAAAGGCACCCCAAAAAGCAGGTGGGGACTGTTACTAAGTAACTGCAAACCCTTCTACAAAGCCCTCTAAAAATCAGAAGGCATCCCTATATCAGCGTATTGTCTTCACACCAGCCCCCTCCACCTGCAGGAAAGGAAGTCAATTTTAAGTTATGCTTATCCCACCACGGCCAAACCTCGCAGGCGGTGGAAGGATCTGACCTTCTCTAGTAATGGACTATGTATGATTGGTTCACCTCGTGAGCTGAGGTCTTCTAATTCAACAACATTAAAATAATGAACCACATAATCTCTTACCTGCTTGGTATGTAAGATTTTCAGAGTAATAACAAACTTACTAACCAATAATGATTGAATTTAGAATTATGAGTAAGAAACCATTTTTCTTTGTAATATTTCCTAGTAGTAGAAGGACTGAAATGGTTCCTTTCTGCTTTCTGTTCAGAGAACAGAAACAAGAAGCAGAGCATCCACAACACGACGGTCCATATTAACAGTAGAAAGGAAAATGTACTTTCATGAATTGCTATAATTGTGCCTGGACAAAATGGGATACGTCATTAGATGACGCACGATTAGCTCAGTAGGTTAGATTAGAATGACAGTATAGGGATTTTTCTGTGTGTTTGTGTATAACACAAATGAAATAAACATGACTTTAATTAAATGTGTGGGTAGCAAAAGTAGAAGCCAGAATAGGAAAACAGAAAAACAGAAAGGATTCCATAAAATAGAAGAGGACTCTATACACTAGATAGCCGGTTTAGGTACTTCCACAGACAAAAAAAAGTGTGAGTCCAGTAATTTCCTATTAACAACTTCATTTCATTTTACTTGAGCCATATTTTAGTTCATGAAACTTTTGATTTTAGAATTGATTCCTCTGAGATTTTCTGTCGGGAATTAAGCTTTGTTTCATCTAATACAGTCATATATTTATACATCTAGGCACTTAAATTTTCATAAGATTATAGGTAACACTTGCAGGTTATATCTTTCAATCCCCTGCCAGTGTAAAAGGAAGCTCTCTTGACAGGTGCAATGATAAAATACGTGAATGCCAGGTTAAACAAACAAATCACAACTACGTTACTTGTTGCAAATTATTCTTATTAGAAATGTAAGCTATAATCTGTTGTGGTACCTGTGATACAAAAGTATGTTTTTCATTTTTTTTTTAATTTCATTTCAGAGACAATTCAGTCACTTGTAAATCAGAGCACGGGTTATCTGATACGACTTTTGCTCACTAACTACACAAACAGTTTCAGGTCAGTTTGCAACCATGCATTTTACCATACTGCACAAGAGAAATCTCACATTTATACCCAGGAACACAGCAGAACCAAATTCTTCAAAAAGAGATCGATCTTTTCCTGGTTAAGAAAGTAAAACTGTTGTCAAAATTCTTTAGCTGTTTCTTGCCATCGCTCTTTCAGTGAATTCACACCCGCCTGCAAGTCTGTTTCTGTTCTGGTCCGTGCTACTGTGCCAGCTCACCTTTTCATTAAACCTAATGGAAACACTGGCTGCTAGCTGGCAGCCCGCCGCTGGGCAGAGAATTACTCTGGCCTTTGACGCATGGCTCTGTGCATCTACACGGCACAGGTTAGATACGACCAAAGATGGCAGAGTTTTTTTACCATTAAATATCTTTAACAAACTGCAGGACAAACTTAAAAAAAAAAAACCCAACCGAAAAAAGAAACAAACCTAAGATACAATTACAGTCATTAAAAGCATAAAAGGTTACCTCTGGTTTCCAAAATGGAAAGATCAAACAAGTTGCATTCAGACTACTTAGTGAATAAAAGATCTTAATGCATGATCGCTTGCTGAAGAAAATGAAAAATAACATTAATGAAAATTACTATACCCTTTTACACTCAAGTTAAATTACAGGAAAAAAAAAATCAAGGTATATAACAGAAAGGGACAAAAAAAGAGGAAAAACCGTATTATTTTCTGCCTTTTAACTGCCTATCATGGTTAAGGGGAAAATAATGTTTTTTTATACTATCAAAATATTTGATAGCATTCTTTTAATTTTCCAATCTGCAAATCTGTTTCCCTTCAAGCAGCTGGAAGAGATTTCACAAGTTTCTCATCCTCCATTTACAAAAAAATATTATTTTCTTCAGAGCAGATTTACTTCCATAACCCAATTTACTAAAATATTCTCAAAATAATGATCAGTTTGGTAGTGGTTCAAACTGTAAGTGCTCAAGTCTGTCTAGACCACACAACCTACACAGTAAATCCTCTCTATGCATTTTGTTAAAAGAGATGATCAAGAAACTCAGCTTCACCCGCTGAAAATCATATGGAAGCTACTTTGTAAGAGCCAGGCCATAGCAACGTTTACATAGTCGGCGGCAGAGAAAAAGGAAATCCAGGTGACCACATGACCGTTCAACACACTGTTTAACCTTAAAGACACAGAAATCACCCCATTCTAAAATGATTTGTAGAACGTCGGGAAAACAAACCAAAACAAATTATCAGCCTCATGGCAGGGTTAACATGTTATATTTGCATTGTCAGGAGGTTAGCAAGAACAGCGTAAAGATCTCTGATTAAAACAAAAGGCTTTACTATACTTATAGAAGGAATTCAGTTACATTTTGGATGGACTTGTCACATAAGATATTTCTTGCAACTGAAAAAAAAAGAGAGAGAGAGAAAGAAAAAAAATTGGGAAATATAATGGAAGTTCATTCATCATTCATTTCTAAACATTTACCATTTTTTTTTTTTTTAAACGTATCTCAGTAAGAGTAAAATCCAATTTTAGGACATTTACATTTGCTCACTAGTTGGCTGGATGCTGTTACACACTGCACTGTGAAACTTCAGTGTTTTTTATTTTAGAAATTTTACTTTAGTTTAATTTAGACACTACTTCTTCAGAAGTAAAGTTTTCTTCCACATTTACTTCTTTGAGTAAATACACTATTAATGAAAAAACTAATTCAACCAGGTGTTTTATACTATTGTACTTTTATCTGCATAAGTTAATACGTTATTAATAGATACTAGAACACATATGTTTACAGTAGCTAATCCACAGTGCTGGGGGGCTGCAGAGTGTTAAAAAAGCAAACCATTGATCCATTAGACTGTACAATGAACTAAAAAAAAGAATTCTAAAAAACTAAAAAAATAACTTCTGTAAAACAGCATTTATGATTTATATACCACTTTTAAATTACTGTAGAGATGTGCCCCAAAGTATAAAGATATCCTCCTGCTACAGAGTGGGTTTGGTAATGGGTTGGAGCTGCTATTTCTGATAACCCCCTGAAAGTTGCATTACCCTTTCTTTTCATCAGTGGAGTGCCGAGTTACCCACCTCCTCTCCTACAAAAGCCAGAGATTACACCACCGTCTTGCATGCAAACACGACAGCAAATGGTACGAATGGGGAAGTGGAATATGAAGGCATCGCTGGGGTTGTTGAGTAGTATCAATGGAGAATGGCAGAGTGATCACCGATAAGGTGATCTTAGGGTATTTTAGAAGTCAAAATTTGCATCTGCCATATTTCAGTACATTTCAGTTACTATCATTTGATCTCGCAACCTATTTCACTTGTGCTAGTGATATCTCAAACTTATAGCCAAATAAGCATTCTTATCTCAGGTTAAAACCAAGTAAGTTCACTGTCATGAGCATTTACATATTTTCATGAGCATATCTGTGCAGCGTAACCCAGAATCTTGCAATATTCTCATACTGGGAGTCAGATCAGCAGCCTAAAGGAGCCAGGTCATATCCTGTCATCTTACGAAACTTGACATGTTTTGTTACCTCTCGCGTTTCTTTGTTTCTTAGGTTAGTGCAGAGCACACGTTCATGCCCCTTGTTTTGTTTGGGAAGTGACTAGCACTTTTGGGTGCTACCAGAAGTAAATAATAACCATAATTAGTAATCAAACTGCCTTTTAATACACTTTTTAAGCATCTTACTATACGAAAAGCATTCTAAAAAGAAGTTTGGCCAATATGTAAAATAACGTAGGCAAGGAAAAGTTGTCCCTAAAGGGAGTTGATTAGTCTTTTCTTCCTTTTGCTGATAGCATCATCATAGAAACACCAAAAAAAGAAAGAATAATCTATTAACTTCATTTGGATTTACTGACTTGCTTGTTTACTGCCACCATTCACCATAAATTCACCATAAAAATGGCATAGATGTCATAAAACATCTCATGCAAAGCATTTTAATAATACGACAGTCATTTGCTATGTGAATATTCACTAAAACACAAAGATGAGTAAGATACGAAAGTAGAAATACTATCTAAAAAGACGTTTTAATTATTTTAAAAATTATTAAAATGACCTTAATGTTCATAGATCTGGAACACACAACACAATTATAGCAATTTAAATAGAGACAATGTTAGAAAGGAAACAGCATAAGACTAATGAAAAAGGAACATATCACAGATTTATAACACGAGGCATGAATCAATCCTGAATGTTAAACCACCTTTCATGATTCTGCTCTTGATTCAGGCTATTGCAAAAGTATATGTCTACCAACAAAAGCACTCATGGAATAGAGTATTTGTTTGCTTAAAGCTACGCATGTGCTTTAAATACCGTTTCAAGCTTATTTTGATGGCATTCTCTAAAGTTTCTAACTCTTTTACTAAGGCTCTTTGAAGATGAGACTACATTGTTGAAGCTGTTTCAGACACTTTCTAATCCTGTTGTGCTAGACCCAAAAGATCTTTATGGATAAACTGATGGTGAATCCAGTACTAACCCTGGTACTCCTATGACTGAGTTCTGTTAAATGGTCTTAGATCAGGAATCACAGCAGATTACATATCTTATTTCTGTAAATGGACTGTCAAGATTGATAAAACTGCTTTGCTCATCTTTGTGGCCATTAGAAATCACACCACTTCCAGTTAATTCTTCACATTTTTGCCTAATTACAGAATTTAATCAGATACTAGGTGAGAAATTCTTTATATCACAAACCTATACTACATGCGCAAAGACGTCTAAAATAGAATAACTTCCTAGCTTTTCAGTTATGATGATTAACCTAAAACAATGTCCTACACCTCTTTAATTTTAGAACCTGTTTTTGCATAAAGCTGATAAAATACCGTAGGTCTGGATAATTACAAAGCCTCAGAGGGAGCTTTACTTTAGAATTATATCACATGCTTTTCCTACTAGTAAAATGACAGAAATAAATGAGGACTAGTAGAGCTTTGACAGGGCAAGAAAAGAAGGACTACCAAAACAAAGACTAAATACATTTTGACCTACCAAAAGTGCAGCATTCTAAGTAAGAAGAGAATTGACTATCAATACACAATTATTTGTCTGAAATACAAAGTATCAAGCAGTCGAAAATATATAATTCCAGAATATTTCTATGCAAATAATAAATTAAAATGAGACATTTCAACTAGATACAAGGAAAATCTTATTACTGTTAGGACAGTCAAGCATTGGAACAGGTCGTCTAGAGAAGTCATGCAGTCTAGCACCTCTCAGTTTTTAAAGAATAAGCTGGATAAAGCCCTGAGCAGCCTGGAGGCACCTGAGCTGACCCTGCTTTGAGCATCAGATTGGACCAGAGACCTTCAGGTCTTCAGGTTCCACCCTGAATTATTCAGTGGTTCTGTGACTTCTGTTGTACAAACACTTTTTTAAGTAAACAGGAAAACTCACAGGCACATCAACTAATGCTCTAGAGGACAGAAGTTTCAGACAAGTGGGGAACAGAAATAAAACAGTGCATGAGGGAGCAAAACAGGTGGCATAAAGGAAAAGAAAACTTTTTTTTTTTAATTACCACATCTTTAAACCTAAAAAGACAATAAGTATCAAGTAATATCCTGAGATAAAAGATTAAGAATTAGAGAAAAAAGATTTTTATGCTAGTAAATATAATATCTAGTAAATAATGTATTATAGATCAGGAACCACTTCAAACACATTGCACAGGGAGGTTAGTGCATAAAGACAGAGAGCAAAGAGGGAAGGGATATTCTAAATTATTTTAACAAGTATGTAGCTCCTTGCACTGCAGTGCTTCTCGCAAATAACTATAAGACAGTTGGGACCTTGGAGGTAGCATTTATTATTGAATTACAAAAGAGGTTTTAAACTCCAGCATAGAAGAAATAAAATAAGAAGTTCTGAATAATAGATGCAGGTGTTCATATATGGACTTATGAATAATTCAGAAAATTTAACATTACAGACTTTTGGTAAGGAAAAAAAAAAGATAACATCAACAGCAGAAGTAATAGCAATACCAAAATAATCAGGGAATAAGAGATAGCTGCAAACAGAGGTGCCAAACAATGAAAAATAAAAGGAAAAACACCTCAAGGAGGTAAATAGCTAAAAAGCTATTCTCTCAAGAACAGTGACACAAGAGTAATGACAGAGAGGGACAGACTCCTTTGAACGGCAGAAGACCTTGCAAGCAGGTCTATCAGCACAGCTGTGCTATCAACACAAGCATCAATATTTTTTAGAACACCGAGAGCAAAAGAATGAAGGATAAGGTGAAGATATCAAAGAGACTGAGCAAGCAATAAAGATGACAAAAGGATAAATGAAATGATTGATGGTACAAACCTTGATACCATACAGAGTATAGAATGGGAGAAAACAGTAATGTTACATCATGGAAGCATTTATAAAAAGACAAGTGAATCATATACTGGTATATTCATGAATTTTTATTAGCGTACTTTATTGAGAGAAGAAACTCTACAAATTCAAATTGAAGCTTGAAATTTATAAAAGAATTAGGGAAACTGAGCATATTTGGAGGGGCAGGGTGGCAGGGAATGGACTTCTTAAAAACTGAACTGTTTCCCCTCCGCATTCTTCACTACCAAAAAAGGGAACAGACTATGTCCCCATTTTTGCTGCATGGGTGCGATGGCAAACCAGCATCACCAGAATCCAGGAACACAGGCTAGACATGCAGCAAGGTAGCTGAAGGACATTTAAATCCTAAATTCACAAGGCAGTTTGTCACAATAAGAGTTACAGCTGCAAACTTAAAGGTGATTCTGAATTTTCTTTGCACGAGAGTATTGGATCCTCACTGCACACGAGTGAACAGACTGAATGGGATGATTACTGAACTGATTCATGGACTACGGATGCTAAATCCAACCCATAAAAGTATTGAGGCAATGAAACGATAAAAATAGCTGATTCATGAATACTACCAAGCCCTAAAAGATACAGAAAAAAATTACAAATCACTTGAAAAAGCAAGCCAACGGCATTACATTACTTACCCCTTGAGCAGAACAACACCTGCCATAAAAGTTGAATAAAGAAGCATCGATGACAAGGCATGCATTTTAATTGTCTTTCAGATGTCCTCTATCCACACCAATTGCATCACAGTCAATTAAGAAACTCTGACCCAATACTGAGAAGTAACATACTGCTCTTCCAGCGTAGTTCTCACATATCACCAGTTGTATTTGGCAAATCATTCGTAAGTAATAGAATTTCCGTCATTTTGTTGAGGTTTTCATGAGGTAATCTGGTCTTATTGGAGCAAAATCTTGAGTAGAACATGTAGCTTAAAACCAGTAATCTTGAGAAAACCACATGAATACTTATTTAACTTCAAAGAAACAGCATAACTTAAGTACATTCACCTCTTCTCTCCAGTTCAGCCTTACATCACTTCTTGGAATAAATTAATTCAAAATGGCTTCTATAGGGTTTTTATAGGATTCACTCACCTTTTCCCACGGTCAGCCACCTTATTTCAAGACAAGATTCACTACAAATTGAAGGAATTAGATACTCTGGTACTACCTTACCTTGAAAAGAGACTCTCCATCAGGCAAGAGAAACTTTAAAAGCACACTAGAGAGATTTACAAGAAAAAAAATGACTGAAATAAAACATTTACTCGTTTTGGTGATTTTCTCTTCATCGTTCATTAAATGAACAGTTAGCTGAGGACACTTTCTTGTTTTTGTCTTAAGGAGATTGCCCAAAGTACAGGAACATAAAGAAAACTTCATGCAGCAAAATTAGCGGGAGTCACAGTGCTATTCTCGCTGAGGCAGGTTATTCATTTGAATTTAATAAAGGCTTATTTTTTTATGGTAAACATTCTAACAATGCACCACACGCAACTATTTCTAGCTCAACAATTTTAAAGGTCTACCCTGTAAGTCCACTGTATTGTACAAATTTTCCAACACAGCTGGCTTTGTATTCAGTAAAAAGACTCTACCTTACAGACTCAAAGAAAAACATGGCGCAAAAGAAATCTGAACTTTTCTCATCAGAAGCAAATCATCCTTATCCTGAAAACAAATCTAAATTAGTTGAATGAGATTAACAAGCACAGTGTAGCATAAATACAGAAAATTAAGTAGCTGGTATTTTTTCATTAATATCCCATGCAAGTGTATATTATAGTGATAAATACATACTTTTTGTTTTTCTAAAGCTGATTAACTGTATTAACACTGCTGTATTCATTTTGTGAGCATTCATATTTTATGAACTGGGCAAGTGAGTGTATATTGCAACTCCCATTTTTCAAATGCTGTATCACTTCTGGATACAGGAGGGGACATTACAATTACAAATGAGTAAAACTTCAGTGTGCGCGCGTCATACTCTCCGTTAAAGCTAAACAGAGCAGTTGTGATACAACTGATTTTTAATTACTCCTGTAAACAGCAACACACACTTAAATTGAGTAAAGTTACATTGATCAGTAAAATTATGAAACTGCAGGGGTATAGAAAAAAGAAAAGAATGAGGTGGGTACAAAAGAGAAAAAAGTAGGGAGAAGAAGAATGAAAATTCAAGAGAGGAGAGGAAGATACTCCCAGCTTTGCACAACTACACAAAATTACTTATACGTGCTAGGTTTTGTAACTACTGTTGAGGGATTTATCCTTTTTTCAGTTTTAGGTGATTTGGAGCCGATCAGGAAAAGGACAAACCCACTTCATATGTGAATTCAGTCACACAATCTTGATTTCAAGTTCTGGAGATTATATTAGAAATAAGAGAAATTATATTGAAATATCCATTGACTTCCATGTGTTTTAGTCAGGAATCACATGCAACACAAAAGTTGTTAAGTTCAACGCTGCAATTCTCAAAATTTCCAGTCAACTAACACTCTGAAAACACCCAAAGTCTTTCTAGGCATCAATTTTCAATATTCTTGGCTTGCACAGAGATACCTATGTCCTTACAGCACTGAGGAACTTGGTGCTTATCCCATAAGTAAGCCACGGAAGACCGGCAAGAAGGTGGCAAGTGCAGCTGGCCACCGCAAAGGGTGGACGTAAGGCTCAGGCAGGGCAGTGTTCAGCACTGCAATATGGAAGTTCTTCAGCCGATTTAACTCCATGTTCCGTTCAGGACTTGAAAGCTTGTACTTTTGGAGACTGACGTCATTATTGCAATGAAAGAAGGAAACAACTTACAATCCTAGCCACTAACAGCAATGTTTGGGAAACTACGAATAGAAGTATTAATGCTCTTAATTGCATATAAACTTCTTTTCTCTTACTTCCACCTCCTCTACAAACTGCTTGGTCTAGTTTATTTTGTCGAGCTCTTCTCTATCTGTTATTTTGAGTGGATTTTTTTTTTATTTCACTGTCAAATAGTAAAGAACCTAAATTGTTTCAGTTAATTCTGCTGAGAACTTCAATACTGTCACATTTTATGCTCCTCTATCACCAGGTTATTATATGATATTTCCATTTTGATTTTCTTCTCTATCTGAATGTGAAATGCAAAATTATCAAGAGACCTGAAAGAATAACTGTAGAGTAATATTATATTACAATAGAATTTACTTGCTAATGTAGGCACGGAGTAGTACATAATTAACTTATCACAAAAATAAAAAAGGATTATATTAATTCATATCAGAATTACTGGATAACTGATACAATAAATACAACCACGGTGACTAAACTACACGGACATGATCCAAATGGTGTTTGAAAATTCTGAACTCATACTAAATGAAACGCCTCAGGGGGATTCATTTTACCATGCAAAGATGAAAAGTCAGCACCAGTAAACAAAAAAAAGCTCGTCTGTCACCTGCATGCAACAGCTTGCAATTCCGTAATTATTTAAACTGTTGTTAAGAATTGAGCATACAAGAACAATACATGCACACTAATACACATTACTTGTTCCCCCCGCCCCGCCTCCTTTTCTGCTGCTCGGGTTTGTGTCCCAGATAACTGTTGGGCTGTCTAGTCATAAGCAAATACTGATAGCTACCCTGGGTAACTGGACAAACAGCTATTTTCAGCACGGAAAGGTTGGTTTTGAAATGGGGGTAAAGTGATGCTGATGGGGACAGGAAATGGCATCATGAGGAAATTTTCAATGATCATAAAAATAACTTTATTAAAAACAATCAGCCAGAATAGGAATAATATCTCTGCACTTCTCCACGTGCCAATATCCTACAGGTCCTGCAAAAGAAAAGAGAAGGAAGTACATGAAAAAATAATGTAGTGCTCTACATAGCGCATTGGCAATTTTTCCACGCTGCTTACCCTTCTCCTCGGCTTCCAGCAATTACTGGCAGGACACTGTCTCTACTCATTCTAGGCATAGAGGACACAGAAAGATTTAGTTCACTGTCAGAAACATCAATTTTTCTATACAACCGTAATATACATTACAAGCGCACCACTGTCATGGAACATTTATTGTGATACTTACCTTCTGCTTTCCGAATCCTTGCATCATTTACTGGACGAGACTTGACATCTACATAACACCTCCAAGTAGGAAAAGGACAAAGTAACACTGATGCACCGTGGCTGCGTAAACAGGGCACAGCTCTGGCATTTGGAGCCTCTTTCTCCTGTAGCGAGATAACTTCAGTACACAGTAAACAACGTTCTACTAATAAAACCCCCTCCCTAGTAGCCTAACAATGGATTCCAAGCTCTCACGGGCACGTCTGGATTGTACTTACTACTTTGAAGCCTCCTCCCAGGTTCTCTCTCAACTAGAAATATAAAGTCTCACGGGTGAGTCTTCTGGCAGCTGTCTCTACCATCACCTTAGACATGCAGATCTCGCCTTCGTCCTGCTAGGCTTGTTTCAGCAGCGTACAATACATACAAGTCACTGCCTACATATTTTTGCATCTGGTTAAACTGCAACTGAGCCCAAACAAGGCCAAGAGTAAAATCTCAACATTGCAAGGCATCTAATTGCATTAGCATACCCTTGTCGTGTCAGTTTTAACAATTCCTTAAGCTCAACGAAGCATTTACCTAAATACCACACTCAAAATGCAGGTTATGAGGCTGACTGGGTGTAAGGTGACATTTAACTACGCAGCTGCCTGTTCGGTGTTGGTGCCATCCAGTTACCTGTGTGTCATGATAAAAAGCATTTACCTCTGAGATACACCAGCCATGCAGAAACCTAGGGCACATGCCTAATCCCAAACCAGAACGGACATGGAATTTGCATACATAGAGACATAATACAGCAAAGCCCCTCTGTATGCGGATAAGATGCTGTGTCATCGCTTGAAATCCAGCCTCGAAGCACACATCCTTTCTCCCCAAGGTGACAGTACACCACAATCGTTCTTGAAACGGGCACCATGCAGAAGTTTGTACCTGGTGCTAGGAGTTGCATGGAAACTTACCTGCAGCCTTGTACACAGTATCTAATTTTAAGGCTTCACAAATTCTTTTTTCTAATCCACAGATAACACTTCCACCTTACTAGTACCCCCCAATCAGCACATCGTGATATGCATTACACGTTCAGATGGGAAGTGACAGGCTAATGGTTATACGCAGCATTACTGCTGACATACACCTACTGTTACAGGTTGATACCCTGCTTAAGGCAACTTGTACCTCCTCCCAACCCAGCCCCCAGCAAAACAGAGAAACCCAGACCAATTCTGGCTTTCTAAACTCATCAACATACTGTGTTATCAATTTTTTTTTTAGTTTCCGTAAGTTTCGTCACAAAGGATTAATAGCTGCAGTTAGAGAAAGCAGAAGAAACCAAACACAGAGGGAGGTCACCAGAGTAAGTTACATATATTAAAATTATTTTAACGATTTTATCCACACAGTTCACAGCTTTACTATTTTGATAAAGCACTACAGGCTATTAACAGCACACACAAGGTTAAGCACATGGTGAATCTTAGTCTTGCCTTTTAAAAAAAAAAAATGCAAGTTAATCCAACCCAGTTCATTGCTAATACAGAAAATGCAGATAAATTGGCAAAATGACATACCGAGAAAAGCACAGATGGTAGCGCCGAACCAAGATGGTAGCTAGGTCACAAAACATCTAGGAATAAATATCTCGCTCCCACTAATCCAAAACCAAACCATATTCCCCAAACTGAGCCAAGATGTTGTAAGGCAGCCTGCAATATGTTCACCACATACACGTTGACTTCCATTTAAGAGGTACATTTTCCTAAACATATACAACCGCTGGCAGAGCTTCCTCGAGCCCCTGAGGAATCTCTGCTTCATCCATTACTCTTACAGCACACAGACATCAGCTGTTTCTATAAAACTCTCTCTTCTGCTGCCCACGTCTCTTTTCTCTAGAGGTGATAAATGACTCTTCTTCCCAGCTAAAAGAATCCCATAGAAAGTGCTGAAGATCTAAAGACATTTCATGCCTCAGGATACTATTGTTATTTTGCAGCATACTTAAAAAGGCCAAGTATTTCACAAAGCAAACAGGAAGACAAGGACCCAAGAGCAAGGATGGAACTAAATTTGAAAAGGTAAAATCAGAAGAATGCAATGAAAAGTTGGGGCAGGACGAAGAACAAAGGGATTCAATGGGCGATGACAACAACGGTCAAACGTTACAAGTATCAGTGCCTATCAGGCGAGCCTCTCTCAGTTCTTCAGGAATTTACTAAAAGAGTACAGATGAAATATTTTAAACGCTTGTGATTAGCAACAATATAATTATTAGACAGATATGCTTTGATAGTGCTGGGGGATGACTGTGATCAGAACCTCTAGTAATAGATACTGTGTAAACAGGAGCATAAAACAGTCAGGGTGCCATCTTACCAGAAAAGGATCTTCCTGCTTTACACTTTAAAAAAGGCATAGAGCTTTATTTTTAAACATATGTCCTTTAGAATATGTACAATCTTTGCTCGTGTAATTGAACATTCATCCTCTTTTCCAGTGAGGAGAGGAGCGTTACAGGGTTTTATAACACATAAGAGCTGCTAAATGGTAACTAAGGCTAGGACCATCCATGCAAACGCTGGTTATTTATTTTCATTGTCTGTTTGCCGCTACGAGACATTGAGTTTCAGAGGACAGCTCACCAGCTGCACGTTTTGTGAGCTGTGCAGAAACTAATGAACTTTGCCTTTTTAGTTCTTCACAAACAGGAAAAATACTAAATTGTTGCAGTCTTGCTTACACTGCCCATCAGCAAAACCAACTTTTGCGGTTTGGAAAAATCAAAATTCATCTGTCGCAGTGCATGACACAAAGTCACAGAGTCAATTTAGTTAACTGGCTCATGTATTCCAGGAGTCTTAGGCATACAACTGTCTTATCACACTGAGGAGGCAGTGAGACTCAGCACAGTGAAAATAAAGCATGCACCATCTTCTCCAATATTAACAGCTGCTCAGAGTACAGAAAACTGAATACATTTCACATTGTAGCCATTGCAAGATACATAAATTTTCATTTGATCCAGTTCTTGAGTTACTTTATTGCTCTGCTCAATTAAATGTTATTAAATGATTCACCACTTACAAAGGTATTACATATTATCCTTACTCCATTGACTTCAGTGAAGCCGCTTCTGATTTTTCCAGAAAATTTTTTCCAGAAAATGTTCTAAGGAATAATATTTATTTCCTGTGTAAGGCCTAAGTATCAGCACGTTAAAAGGAGCCATTAAATATAGCAACCGCTGTATTATTTTTACAGTTTACACATGGGGAGATTCAGGTTATCACATCATAATTGTTTACACCATTTATATTGGTTTAACTACTAAGCAGCCTAAGGATGAGGACTACTTCATGTAATGACTGTATTTCCATCAATACTGTGGCAATCTCCTTGTTGCATTTTCTTGGGGCATTTTACTTTCAACTGTATCCATTGCACATTACTGTTACCAAACAAAAGATAAAGATTCTGGCTCATCAGATTAGGTGGTGTGGGTGAATTGCTGAAAAAGTCATGTTTGTTCATGTACTGTAACAGGTTATACCGATTCTCACTCACCTTCGCGTTTTATCCCTTTACACATCTTAAGTCTACCCATTCTCACTGTAAGCAATAAGTAAAACTGACAACCCCTTGTCTCGGGCACTGACTCTTTGCCCAGAACACTTCCGAGGCTTCTGCACCTCCTTGTATCTGGCAGGTAAAGCAGCGATTTCACTCCGCAGTTGGGACCGCACGCACGAGGTCAGTCTCCACAGCTCAGCTTTCAACTGCTAGCTGTTGCACCAAAGTAACCTGATCAGCCACGTTGGCTGTCAGAGATATTTGGCTTCATCATCAAATTTTCCAGCAGACAAAAATACACCATTCAGCCCTGAAGTGCGGTTAACCACTTGGGTCAAAAAATGATAAGCAGTAGATGCTCATATCCCCATACTGTCTAATGCTAACAACACATCACTTAGTTTTCTCATTGAATAAAAGCTGCTTCTTTCAATCTCTTTTTTTACAAACTCGCTGCCTCACGTGAGCATTACCAACAGCCAGCCTACTTTCAGTTGACATCAAACTGTTAATACGAGCAGATTTCCAGCTTCTATGAACATTGTGATACTATTTACTTACCTTTGTGTTGGAAATTTAAATAAAATTGCATGCATCATCATTGATGAGACACTGTAGGAACCATGCAGACACGCGTGCACCAACCCAGGCCACGCGCATTGCGCTCCCGCGGGAGCTGTACGTTTTCTCCCGATAGGAGGAAGCAGGGAGCACAGGCACGGAGGTAGCAAAGTCTGCACCCTCTTGCAAGGAAGGAATAGTTCCTGCGTTGCACACTACTGAAAGAGATTCCCCAGAGAGCTGAGGAATCTAAATGCAGAAAGCCTGACAAAAATTACTGTAACTGAGAATCTAAGGCACAGAGAGATTAAAATACCTTGCCCAAAGCCTTTTCGGAAGATCACATCAGAGATGGAAATTGAATGTAGCTCTCGCAAGACTTTTTTTTTTTTTCCTTTGAGGTACTAGAAAGTATAACACGTTTCCTTATCACCAGAAATTTCATAAAGCTTGGCCACGCCGATCATAATACCTAAACGCACATTTTTAAGGACATAGCGTCCCTTGAACACATACTTGGCTTTCATTTAATTCAAGAGAAGCTGCGCGTGCACACATCAGAACTGTACATTAATTGTTACATTTGCAGCATTTTAAAACAGATATGCCACATTAATATGCCTGCATTTATCTCTGCTATCCATACAAAGAAACAGACACTGCAAACCAAAGCCAGCAACAATATTAAAGTATCAGGTACTCATGTTTGGGAATGCACAATATTGAATGGAACATAAACCTGACAATATCCAAAAGGGGAAGGAGGTGCGAGAATATGAGAGAGGTTAACGGAACAGTCAGTGTGGTAGATAAACTGAATGCATAACTCTTGTTCAACAAGTCCTGCATGTGACAGCTCGGGATCTGGTAGGAAGCTGTTTCAACAGGTAACGGAAAAGCACCGTACACAGCCTCTAACTACTGAGCTCCAGAACTGCCTGCCACAGGAGCTTGTGGCTTGTGAGGGAAGACAGTATCAACTGGTTCACAAAAGGATACACAAATTCACGGACACCAAATCCCTAATATGACAGTAAAAGGACGGGATAAGTATATACACTCCAACGATTCTTGACAGTCTAGCAAAAAAATTACAACGCTCATCTACCATTCTTGGTGAACGTACGCTAAGCTAGATGTGTAGCTAGTGTACACTTCATCTGTCCCCTGGCACACCTCTATAGGCAGATGTTCCTATCTACATGAGATTTGAGCTTTACCTACTGTGGAAAGAGTTCAACCTTTCCTGGGAATCCAGGCTTACATGGTTTTCAAGAAAAATTTCTGGAAGATGATGATGGAAATGGAATTTGTAAGGCAACTGAGACCACAAATGCAATGAAACCATCAGAGTGAGTGTTCCCTGGATCACATACAAACAAGGCTAAGCTCTGCAACTCTATACATCATTGTTTTTCATAATTGGAAAATACTCTTCCCACTAATTGCAATTATTTTCTACAGTACAGAAATAAACTCATGGGAGAGGCTTTGCATGAGTGGCCCTAATTTGATGAGTATATTGTCACCTGATCTCTCTGTATACAGGGCGGGGATTTGCACTTTGCTATATGTGCAGTAATGACTCCATATGTGCTTACACTTCCTAAGTAATTCTTCAAAAAGATGGGAGGTGGGTTTAAGAAGCACAAGCATTTCACTCTTCCGTATGATTTGGGAACTTGCTTTTTTCTAGCCCACAGAAAACCACCTCAAGTCTCATTTTAGACTGCTGTCATAATATTTTCAGGCTCGAGACACAAGATTTCATTAATTTCTATACCATCAAGATCTGTTCCAATATTAAGTAAGACAATCAGAAAATTACTCATGCAAGAAGACTACTCTCTGCCAAGACTTCAGGGGTTGGCTTTATTTCAAGCCTTAAAGAGACATCTTAAAAAAAAAAAAAGAGGAAATTCAAATGCTCAAAATAAAGTTAAAATAAATCAGCTTTTCCTCCTGGGTAACTCCTGCTTCCCATGAAAAGGCTCACTCTAAGAATCCTATATATATTCCTTATCCTGTTTCTTTTATGTATATGCTCGTCCTTCAATTCGTATTCCTCAAAACTCCTGCCTACAATTTAAGTTAAGCAGTAAAACTGGGATCTATGCAAAGCTTTTAAAGTAACCATTTCCCAATTGTGCTTGTCCACTAAGTCTGTGAAAACACTCGCATCAATTCCACCGGCACTTTTAAAGTTTCTTATGAAGTGAAGCGAAACACTAAACTTCTGGAGATCACAGAATAGTTCCCTAGAGAGAACTCTTCTCTAGAGAGGAGACAGTTCTCTAGGTATGCCACCCAAGTCCAAAAGCAGTAGAAAAAAATCCCTCAACCTGCTGGCTATCCTCTTGCTAATGCAGCCTGCCATGCAGTTAATACTCATCACCATATTGGTTTCGTGACAACTTATACTCAACAAAATCCCCATATGACTGCTTACAACCACTAGGCTAGCATATTTTTATTTTTAAAACCTAAAAAAAAATAAGTAAAACTCAACATAGGGGAAGGACACGTTAAAAGTAATTTTTTTGTTACTTCAATATTAACTTGCAAACTTTTTATTGTACTGTTTTCAGTCCTATTTAACTGTTTATGCAAGCTGTTTTTACAGAAGTGATGCACCAGTCCACTAACTCTGCTAAGGACAAACCTGGGCTTCCTGGAGGAAATCACCTATGCTCTCTGCAGATAACCATCTGAGAGGTGAAGCGGTGACCTGCTAAGCCGATCATTCCATCAGGCTACGAATACATTGCAGGGCAGCAACTGAGTCAACAGAACATCCATCTTTTCCTTTCTTAAAATCATAAGGAGCCATTATTCACTCCTGCTTTAGCTTTTTCCTAACCTGAAGTTATTTTGCAGAATCAGATATTTGTCCCGTTTCTTAAAAGTACTTCTCTGACTTGTCTATTAAAAGCTAATGAAATGGTTCTTATTAAACCTAGTTACATTTAACATTGTAATCAACACCAAACTGAAAAAAAAAAATTTCTAATTTAAAATTTACTTTCCTTTATATGAACACAGGCATTAACTCTTTCCTAAAATCTCATGTAAACATTATTCCTATATAAACTTTATTCCTCAAATGTCATTATATGGCCATATAATCTTTATGTTATGTTTCATTAAACACCAACAAAAACCCAAAACATCATAATGTAGTTTTTAAGCCCCCTAGCAGCGGACAAGAGAAAAATTAAATCTTCATATAATTTCAAATGTAATCCGTAAATGTAATAGCAGCCCAATCCAAAATCCACTGATGGAGGTCATGGGAGTCTTCCCATTAACTTCCATGTGCTTTGGGATAAGGCACCAAGATGAGTATTAGCAAGTGAAAGGAAGAGAAATTAAAACTTACCCATGAATTCAATTCCTAAATGGTCTGCTATACCCAAGAAAGCATGTAAAAGAAAAAAGAAAAAAGAGACGGAAATGTTAGAAATAGACTCAAAGGTAAACATCACCTTTATCATCCCCGGTAGCGTTCAATATTTATATGGCAGAGCTGCAGAAGGCAATGCGGGGTCAGGGGCCCACTCTGTGGGTACTGGTCAAAGAGAAAAGCGGAACGCTGCCCTTCGAAGGGCAACCCTAAGATGGGAATTAAGGGCACTGAGCTGCCACAGAAGGAAAGTGTATTTGGGGACAGACACACACACCTTTACTCATTATATTTATATTTGACTGAAGTGTCTCATGACAGCTACCTACAGGAATTTCATTTTCTCTCCCTCCTGAAACTCCTCTCTCAACACGCTAACTGCTATCATTAGTTAGACAAGGTTCTTGCTTTCATTTCCTCTGGCAGACATCAAAACCTGAAGAGATGAATGGAAGGCTTTTACTGAGCTTTGCAGCTCTCATTACAGCCTGGTGGCCACGCTTGCACCCAACGTGATTGCGGAACTGCTGTCTCTTGGGCAACAGAAAACCTGACTTCAGGAAACAGTAGCCTTGTTCTCTGCTTAGCCATCCGACTGCTATGATGCAATAATTTCATGACATTTAGAACGGAAGCAAAAATTTTAACATTTTTAGCATATTGACTGAATTTACCACACAGAGTTCAAAACATTTCCTTTTTCACATGACAAATTAGGATATGATATGTCTGTAACAGATGTTTTAAAGCAAAATAAATTTAAATTTATATAAAACACTTTATTTTTAAGTCAACAGTAAGTATGTTTAAGTTGATATGCGATTAAGAGTAACAAACCCTCCATCCTGCAGGAACAGAGCAACATAAAAAACGATAACTGACTTTGCAGAACTGTGTAAGGAGTAGTAGCTTCAAGTCCAAACTGAAACTGTGGAAGGTCAGATGGTCAGAAAGGCAGCAGAACACAATTCTCTTCTACGCTAGACTCGAAATATTTTGCTTTTCCATGGGAGGTAATTATTTGCATTATAAAGAACAAAGAAGGTTTTTTTTCTTAAGAAAATGCAACATTTCCCTTTAAAATACAATAAACGCAAAATATTGTAATCGTGTTTGTCTTCCTTCCAATTTATAGTCACATTGCCTTAATACAGAACAAATTAATACATGATTTTGCCATAGTTTCCAAGAGCAGTGTGTGCGGAGAGGAAGGCAGTAGGAAAAGAGCAGGAGGGTTACAAGAAAGACAGAGCAAGACTGATGTGTTGGTTCATGCTTGGAGGTGGGAGGTACTACTGGGAGCTGCGTGAAACACTCTGTCCCATTAATTAATGTACTGCAACTTTCAAAAGTCCAATTAAGAACTATATAGCAAAGTTAAAACAAGATTTTCCAACATAAACCAGTAGTAATTTTAAACACTGTTTCATATGAATTGTCAGCTCTGATACTTGTGACGAGAATGTGAAATATTTGGGTTTCTGTTGAAAATGCCGGGAGCGATTCACCTTTTGCAACCTCTCAATCCTTCCAGGAGAAGGCATTGAGCATCAGCTTGCTCAGTTCGCTCAGCATTCAAATCTATATAATAGCTGCTAAACTCCGTGTTTATCTTCACGCAGGAGACACAACATGCATCTCAAAAGAAAAGAACATAAGACGATGCTATGTGGCATAAATACCTTATCAGCATGGTGTTAGGACAGGCGCATTATGCAAGCCTAGTGACACCCAAAGGAATTTTTCTTTTTGGTGTTAAACACATAACTCAAAACCGTACATATATGTATTCTACATTACAAANGCGCATTATGCAAGCCTAGTGACACCCAAAGGAATTTTTCTTTTTGGTGTTAAACACATAACTCAAAACCATACATATATGTATTCTACATTACGAACTTCTAATCTGTATTCTTGCATTCTTGTACCAAGTGTGACATACAAACATCCCTGGTGCATTTGACACAGGGATGTAATCCTTATAAGACCATGAAATCTGCAAATATTACCTGCGTGCAGTTCACACCTTGCATCCTTCTGTAAACTAGATCAAGATGCAGTCAACAACTGCTTAATTTAAAAAATAACAGAAATCAAAGCACCGTAATCTGGTCTCCAAGGAGATAAGGATATTCACACATGAAGCAAGATCATGCAATATCATCTTTTTAAGTCTATGTAGAACAGCTGAAAGAACAATCCTCCTTTCCGAATAGGGCTATACATGTTCTCTACGTGTTCTCCATTTGCAGTTTGCAATCTCCGTACCAGGTTCACCAAAATGGTTAAAAGCCACTTTCTCAAAAAGTACATACAAAATACACCTTTTCCTTTAAGACAGAAAAAATGCGTTTTAGTTCATCTTTGAGTGGGTTATATGTAAGTGAGAGTCAAGGGTATCTGTAGCCTTCCTGGGAAACGTGTTCAAGTGGAGAGGGTGGAAACGTGTCAGGTTATTTATTTTAAGTATCTCATGTGCCCTGAAAGCAACTTCAGCAATCAGTGTAATATATATTGCTGACAAAGCTGATTCACCCAGATTATGATGAAATGATGTCTAACGGGATAAACCTTTACAGTAAAATATTCAAGCTGCCAATTTATATCATTAAACATAGTTCAACAAGCTGTGTGAGCAGCTACCTGGGAACAGAATATAATAAAATTATAATTCGTGCGGGTTTAATGCACACTGGCACTGGCGCAGCCCTCTCGCCCCGCTTGCCGTGGCACACGTACAATGGCAACGGCGGCCGACCCTGGGAGCCGGCCCCTGCGCTCACCCTCCTGTCGGGGGCACGGACGATGCCCCGGAGCCAGCGGCGACAGAAGAGTGGTGGCCGGGACACGGCAGGGCTGGGAGCCAGGCTAAGCCCGCTGCCCGCAGAGTGGGGAACGCCGCAGGTGACAGCGGTGGCAGAGGGACTATATATTGCAAACAAGCCTTCCACACCACCAGGTATCGGCTGCTCTAACACGGTCAAGCATGGTTGGTGGTTTGTTTTTTCCTTTCCCCCCCGCCTCCCTCTTTTTACAACTGCAAAAAGTCTGTAACAGAACCATCGTCCGTGTCTCCCCCTCGTTGCCAGGTTTGAGCGTCAAGACTCTGTGTTTGTAAAACAAAAGGCACTCTGATCCCTGAAACAACAGCACTACTTGGGCTGCTCTGAGACCTCAGAAGCAAAAAGGGAAAAAGAAAAAAAGGGGAAAAAAAAAAGTCTCTTAAGAGCCTGAATGCACTCACATTCTTCACATCCTTTCCCTCCCTCACTGCAGAAATTCAGCTGCACTCACGTTATCAAAATCCTAACTTTGAAACTTGTTTTCCTTAATAGAAATATGGCTCCTGCAGCAATGGGGTTTACCAAAGCGTTCAGCATATCGAATGGGGGACACAGGGCAGGGAAAGGGGCTAGAAGGAATATCAGCAGTCATTAATCACATCACTTGTTCGTCTCTTACTGTTTTTATCATTCTAAGATATTTACTCCACTAGCTACAGGAAAAAATACCCAACAAACCAAAACAACAAAATACCACAAAAAACAAACCAACCCAAACCCAAACCCTACATCTTTGCATCTGAAAAAAAAAATTGAAAAGGAGAGGAAATGACTGCTTCCATCCCACAAGCCCTTAGCTGAGCTGGCCCCTGCCGAAGGCCACCTCCAAGGCCCACACACACCTCCTCAGAGGGCAGGAGGGGAATGCTGGCTCCCTCGGAGGAGAGCCTTTGTACAACAGCTTGCCATTGCCAACAGGGGAGTGACGGGACTCTCATACGGGTAAAAGGGGTCAGAAACCTCCCTGCTGGAACTGTAGTGGCAAGAGGAGTCCCCAGGGCTGCTTTTCCCCCCCCTGCACCCAGAGCACGCTGGCGGCAGGGAAAGGAGGGATGGGGAGAAGTATGTGGAACAGGCTATGTCCATCCTGGGGCCGCCCCTTGGTGACCAAGCATCAGTCCGGCGGTTACTCTCACTTGCCCTGCTGCGGTGAAAATAAATGCTTTTGCAAGGTGCAACGCTGGGGATGGGTTCCACCCTCTTAACAGCAAGAAACTCCCCCAGCAGGTCCATGTCAGAGACTGGCACGGCACCGGGAAGTGCACAGTGGGGGCAACGGGGGTGCAAACTGAGCTGTGGTGGGGACCTAAGGCTGAACCTAACACAAAAATGTAAACTATTGACCCCTGACATGCCACAGTGCAACAAAGGACTCTTATACTGCTATACAGTCGTAACATATAAATGATAAATTGCACAGCAAGTGCAATGCCAAGTAGTTCCCCATCAAGCAATGCAGTTTCTTTAAGGACTCAGTTCAGCAAAAATGTATATGAGAGCTATTAATGTGCTGAAGCGTGGGCGCTGCTCCACAAGATGGGGTCATTAACCAAATAATGCGACTGTATTTTATTTTTGTTATTGTGATTTCTTCTTTCTTTCTGGTATTGTTATGTCCTTAGGAACTAATATATTACTCAGGCAGGAAGATTATTCACTTTTGTATTTTGTTTTATGAATATTTCTGTATTTTGTTGTTGATGTGGGAAAAATACTGTGCCTTATGGTCCTTGCACTATGTGAATTTGTTGCTAGGATTAAAGCCATTTTAATTTATACTTTATGAACACATACACACCTGGGAATACTTGATAACAAGCACAAGAGAAGATAAATTCGCACTCACTAATGGATTAATTTATTAGTGCTTCGCAAAGAACATGCAGCCTTGTGTCTGGATTGTGGTTTGCTGAGGCTTTTTTCTTAGTCACGTTAACACGGAGATTTTTCCCCAGTTAAAGACAGGTTTCATTACCCCAGGTACATTCTAAGCTACACATTGAACAGAAATATAAACAACATGTAAATCTCGCTGATTTACAGAAGAAAAATCTTGAACGTGAAAACACTCCTTGTAGACCGCTACAGACATTTTAATCTGTTCTAAGGATAGGTTGACTTTGGCATGAAGGAGACAGCTTTAGGAAATCAGTGCAACAGCAAAGTATTTTGCTCCGCAAATGAAATTTATCTGTTCCAATAAACTCATAAGATTTGTTAAATTGTCCTTGGTAGATTATTGTCTTGAACAGAAAATGCAACACAATAATATGCTGCAAGCTACTTTGGGACAGCTCAAGTACTCTGAACAGATTATCTGGCCTCAAGGAACAGGACAAAGTTTAACTCTTAAGTATTAGACTGAACAAACTTGGTCCGAAATTAAGAAAAATCCTCCCATTCAAAAGGCAGCTAGATTAGGATACTACCTAAACATACAAACTGCTGCTGTCTTAGCCATTATGTTTTATTATACTCGACAGCACACAGTTATTAGCCTGTTTGTGTATTTAATGAAGCTAAAAACCGGTTACATATCCATATATAAAGGAAAGTATATTTTTTTTGAATCCTCAAGTATATTATTTTTTGGTGCCTCATTTCGCGTGTGAACACATGGAGTTACGGGACAAGAGATTTCCCTATTCAGTAGGAAGGACACATTGCTCCTGTTTTCTCTCTGACGTCCACAGGAGGTTATCAGACTTAGCAAACTGCCAAATCCTCAGAGGTTGGTTCAGGTTTTTGCAGTATCAAAACCAAAAAGCACGAGCACGTATGAATGTATTTTACAAATCTCAGTTATTAGAAAGTACAACATTTGATTTTGTTGTTTGTTTTAGAGACATTCTGGTGACTTGTTTCTGTAATTAATTTACACAAAAGTACTCTTCACATTTTTTGGGGGGAATGGAAGAAATGATTGGGATGGTTCAGGGGAATCAGAGGCATGCAATCAAGATAGTCCAACTATTGATTTTTCAAAGCATTTTGACTGAAAGACATGATAGAAATTTCCCTCTGTGGGACATTTAAAAATGGACCAAAAAAAATCCCAAGAATGACTTGGAATAGATTCATATCTGGTGCCTCCTTTTACCCTCTCTGAAAAAGAGGATTATTAAAATTTTTCCACATGTAAAATTTCCCTAGCAATATGTAGGCTGTTCACTACCAGTTAGCTGGTGTAATAGTAAGTATACAGAATATATAAGTAATTTTCCCCACCTACGTCAAGACAGTAATGGAAATCATACATACGCACAGCCCTTAAAAGACACTTCGTCACTTTTCAATGAATTTATAAATCACAGTTACAGAAATGATAACAACTTAAAAAAAAAAAGAAAGAAGGCTATAAATCTATAAAAAACTTCACAATCTGATATATCAGTATAAACAACGACAGATCTATATTCTCCATTTATATAGATAGGCTTAATTTTATTTTAAACCAAATTAAAATCCTTAATCCGCAAAAAATCTTGACGCCAACATCTAGAGGTTAATTGCTTTATCTATTTCTTTTTAAAGAAGAAAAAAAGGCAAATGATGAAAAACCTAGACTTTCTGTGAGTATTTATATGACTCTGGGCAGGGTATAGTATAGCCTCAGGACAGAATCCCCTCACCCACCATCAATTCCATAGCAAGGAAACATTTGAAAAACATCCAGCAAAAACTGTTGTTATATGAATAATACACAGTTCTGAATAACAGAATAAACTATTGATTTCCTTTCCCTTTGAGTGACAAAAGCTCGTGGCTGTGGTTTACACCACCAAAGTTGAAAGATTGTTTCTAACTTTTGAAAACAAATCATAGCAACACTCCCATCTTCACAGGTTCAAGACAAGCTGGAAATTTCAACTACGTACCTCATCTGCAGCATGCAGGCTCAGAGGATTAAGGTGGCCTCTTCTCTATAATTTTTAAGACCTTAAATTATCATCTTTGCAGCTAACAGCCTAAGTTACTTCTCTTTGAGGCACTATGTTGGATTTTAATGAAAACATTTAGTCTCATCCAACAACACACGCAATCTCTACTGATATCCATGAGACTGTAAATCAGTGCAGATTTTAACCTGAGGTTAATTTTTGTTACTATAGCTATAAATTCAGCAAAGCGAATTAAACGTGTTTATTTTCAATTCTATCAATAGCCTATTGAAATTACTCCACTGACTTACTGAATGCCTGAAGAATTTAAGAATTTTACTAGATTCAGGCCAAAATGTTTAGTGTTAGGTGTCAGCCAAATGCAGCAATGCTTTAATTTTCTCTGAATAACCCATTGTTTTCATCAATGAGAGGAGAGAGCAGGTAAATGTTAGATGCTGCTGCTATGCANGATGAGAGGAGAGAGCAGGTAAATATTAGATGCTGCTGCTATACACATATATTTTTGTTGATTTACTTAACGTTCATAAATCAACAGAACTGCTTAACACGTATAAGGACTTTAATTGATCCCAGAATATCAGTATCTAAACAGTAAGTCCACAGAATGCTTTGTCTCCAGTCAGACAACTTGAGGATGCTTTCTTATTTGCTACAAATGTGATGCTGTTTCCATGAAAATTAGTAACCACATCAAATGAAAATGAAGCTGCCCCTATAGAGCCTCATAGCTCATGGTGACAAGGTTATTTACAAAGTTTTCTCTAAATATATGTTGAAAACGATAAACCAATGTGATCATTCCGAGATCAACTCCCCCCTTCCCTACCCCGCAATGAGACTGCAGTGAACATTGCACATTATATCCCGGTTACTTGATTACTGGTATTAGCACTAACTGTTATAACCAACGATTATGATAGCTATTCCTAGAAAAATCAAGATTTCTCTGATCTTCTGCAGTTTTGACAGATCAGTAAACCCCTGAAATAGCATTCTAATTGCAGAAAATGTAAGTTTTCTTTTTTGTTCATTACTGAAGCCTATCATCTCCTGTAAAGTTCCCCCCCTTTTTTTTTTTTTTTTTTTTTTTTTTNTTTTTTTTTTCCTTCTTCCTTGGCTCCATACATCATACTTCTTTTATACTGCCATCTAAAAGTCCAGCCTCACATACCAGGATCTCTGACTGTGTTAAGAACTACACAAAGCCAAAACACCGATGTCGCTATTTGACCTACTTTTACAATTCTGAACTCTTTTCCTGGGCTTCTGCAGCAACTATGACAACAACTACACCTGTCCCACAGTTGCAATTGCATAGTAGGTGATTACGGCACCCTCACAACTGAGGAACCGTCATAAGAATTAGGCTACGGAGCAATATATTCTTCTATCCTTCTCCGTGTCATTAACGCAACGGTTCCTGCAGAGCCGAGACTCGCACTGCATAAAATCCCGGTCCCATCTCTTATGACGACTCCAGGTTTGCACAGTGGCACCACGCTGCTCTGCAGATGGGCTCGCCTTTATCCACAGGAATGCTGGCAACTGGGTTTGAACGTATTTATCTAAGTTGAGCTTAGATGTTTTAAGTCATTAGGCACTTCCACTGAATTTCAGTAGCAATTGGCATGGTTAGTCACACAGAGTCCTTTGAAAATGCCAACCTATGCATTGGAGAAACCGGTCCTTTCCCAAGTATGTTGTGACCAGGTCTCATAAAGCTAGATAGGAGAGGGAAGGGGAATCATATTTTTTTGTCAAAAAACAGAGAAAAGTACAAACCATACCCCAAAAGCATATTCAGTACTTTCAAAACATATGGTCTGGAAAGTTTTTGGAACCATGTATGAATTAGATTACTTATCTTGTCATAGGCGTGCAAGATTTCACTTTACTGCAGTGTTCTATGGGAGAAAGAATCATCTTCTGGTTAAATAAATGACACAAAATGTCTATTAAGGTGGAATAAGTCTATGAGTTTCTTAGCAATTACTGTAGGGATTTTCGCACTATTATTTCCAAATGGGTATTTGATAATATGGGTCTGTAAAATATAACCAGCCTCACAGAAACATTAAAGGAACTGCTAATAGCTCCCTCATCTTATGAACATATGACATTTAATAAACATTTCTCATGCTAAATGTTACTTTATTCCTTCCACAGATCATTAAGCTGTCCTTCACTTGCCTACTACAGGAAAATGTTTCAGATGCAATCGTGTTTACTGCTCTCTAAAGGCACAGAAAATTTTGTAAGTTTTTGTCAATTTCTTAAAACCTAATTACTTTCTTCAACTTCAGGACAAAGAATGTACATCAATTTGTGAAAAAAAATATAGCTTTATTCCCTAACGCACCAAGTAATTTAGTTCTACTGCAGTCAAAAAAACAAACGGGCAGCAGCAGAGTACAGGTATTTACACCAAGATTTTACAATATTGACTGAGAGTTTTAATGGCTGTGAATTATACATCTCTATTCTAATGACAAGAAAACTGCCGTATTTATTTATGTCCACGTTTAGCTGCCTAGATAACCGGCCCGAGTTTTGCACAAAAGCATTCAGGAGACTGAAAGCTGGGGAATTCTCAGATCTTTTTAGAAAGATGCTGGGTTTTATCTGCCTTGATTTGGGAAACTACATTTCTTTAGGCCTCCAATTTTGAGAACAGTAACCATATTTGCCATACAGAGAAGACACTTTCTCATACTGTTTCATTTTAAATAACGTATAATGTAGCAAGAGAATTATTTGAACTGACTCTGATTACTCTGTGCACGTGTCTCGTACTTCGCCTTACGCAGCAGCATTGCTGAGCCTCATTTCCAGTAATCCCGTGTTTCAGGCTCAGATGATGATACAAGGGCATAAGCTTTAATCAAAATTTTCCCGATGTTTGTGGCACTTGCTGCCTTATGGGCTCGCTGGTCTCCTGTGCAATAGGTACTCCCACGTGTCAGGAGTCTCTCAACCCACCTTCCTGAACCATCAAAAGTTTACTAACAGAAAGATCTCCCAAGTTTCTTCCAAATCTTATTAAGGGTCCTTTGTTTGGGAAACCAGGCACGGGACTCCCTGTACACCTCAGATCCAGCTGCAGGTGAGCAATCCACACATACGTGGTGCTCAAAAGGGTTTTATTTAAAAGAAGTTGTTCTCACCTACATAGGTCTCCCCTATTTAGTGAGGAAGAAGAGAAGCATCCCTCCTTTTTGTTATTTCTTTCAGTTGCACAGGGCCGTATACTTGAAAGCTTTAAAGAAGTTATTGCAGTGAACTTTATCATAAAACATAGCATTTGTCCAACAGCTCTTACGACTCAATGGAGGAAATACCGAATGCCAGTTCACAAATTGCTCCCATTACTGTGCAATTCTCCCCTGTCTGCAAGAAGGCAGTACGTATAGCAAGGCAACATCTCCAAATCTAGGCACATCTCTCCTTTTTTCCAATGCTAACTCCCTCTCTGTTCATTTTACAACTCAACTAATAGTGTGGGGTTTTTTTTAAAAAGCTGCGGCATGTTTGTTGGCTGTCGTGGTGTGCAAACCATGCACGTACACAACATTGCTTGCACTGCATTTATGCAGTATGTGATGTTAAACATCAGAGGGACAAAAGTTCAGGTATAAGTGGCTTGCTAGAGAAACTAATAGGTTTTATTTTTAGTTTCTTTTTGTTACCTGGGAAATGCCTATCAAAAAACTTTGCGATTCCACCAAAAACATTTGAGCAGTGACATTTTCTTTAAAGCTAGCGAATACACACAGGCCTTTAAGGTGATTATTTTACTATATAGTGTTTTCAGGTTCAAGGGAAGGCTCCTTGAAGGACAGGAACACTTCAGTACTCCAATTTGAGTGTTCTCTCAAGTCACCTATCATATGCCTTCCCCAGACCCCGTCCTGTGCAGCTGGTGCACGGTATGAACAGTCTTAATGGAAATACACTGGTAATTGTCAGCCTCTTTATGGTATCAAACTACAAATGGGAAGAGAAGAGCTCTGTTTTTCCCTAAGTAAAAATCCTTTCTTGACATCTGGGAATAATTTGTTCAAGCTAATCAATACCAAGCCAGGTGTACTGGAGAAGGACATTGATTTGGACAACAGCTTTCCAGTGTACAGAGCACTGTGCCTGAATTGCAGTATTTTTAAATGAGATGGTGAGAGGGGTTATTTGTTGAGATGTGAAAACTATGGAGTTGAGGTATATTACCAAGGCACCGAGGAAATGTGTCTCTTCCCTGGAGCTGTAACAATTCAAACGTTGCCATTTCTATTTGATGGCGGGTGTTGGCGCACGTGCCCTGACAACATCAGACCAACTTGTGTTTATGAACCCACAAAGAGTGTAATAAATAAATCCCCATATCATGCAGTCAGATACGGTGCATGCAAATGGAATCATGGCTTTTTTCCATGCCTAAGCTGCCTTGTTTATGGAAAGGTTATGGAAATGTATCTTGCTTAGAAGCCGTTAGCTAATAACATAAACAAACAAGTAGCAGCAAAATGGATGGCAAAAAAATAACCGTCGGATCTTCCTCACAGAGTCTAAGCATCTTGTGTAATTTTGGATACACGACGTGAATTTATGATGCTGATACGCAGGTAGCAATCTGAAAAACTATTTAATTGCTTTTGTGTTTGAATACTGTAGGTGTTCGAATTCTTTGCTACTATGAATATATTAAAACAACATTAACTACTATAAATAGATATAACAAAGGTGGTCTAATTATGTTGATGTTTGGGATGGTAATATGACTCGTCCATGAGATTTGACGTGGACATAGGGCTATGATAAAAAGAATTATTAACTGCTATCAAAAGCAACAAAAAATAGCATTTTGGATCAAAAGCATACGCATGTGCCCACAACCCAGAATCACCTACAGCGAGAGCAGCAAAATTAGAGCTGCTGCTTGGCCCCGTTAGTATATGGCAATGCGCTGCAATTAATTGTTATGAATATAATTTGAGAATACTGCCAAAGGGCCCCATATATAGAAATATTAAACTAATTGAATGTAATCACTCTGTCAGAGCCACTCAAACAAACTAATTGCTTGTGCACAGATCAGATGTAAACCAAAACAACCAGAATGGTACCTATATGCTGATACCTGCAGCACTGGTGGTTTGCACCTGGCCCTCAAGCCAACTCACAAATTACTGCAGCACCCACACAGGGCAGCATATGGGGAAAAAAAAAAAAAAGTAAAAAGGAATAGAATTTGTTCTGTGACCTTCATAAACATGAACCATATTTAAAGGCTAGAGGAAGAGGTTTAGATGAATGTGGAGCTCATTTGTTAAAGGACTCCACAGAAAAAGGCAACAGAAAGCCAGCAGAAAAGAGCCACTATGGCCTGTCCTCTGTGAGACACCTCAGTGACGCCTGTGCTTAGCATCATCACAAGTGCACTTCTTTTCTTTCTTTTTTTTTATTTCTCCATAATACAAACATTCAGGGGCCTCAAAGAATATAATAGTTCCCCAAAAATCCCAGAGAACATTCCTCCATCAAAAGTCTTCTGAATTACTCTTTCGTTCCAGGATTAAGAGGCAACTTTATCATACATTCAATTAGATGTTAGTATTAAGGAATTCAATGTTTCCCTTATAACACCTTTCTACTAGGGCATAAATTATTCTGACAAACAAAAATAGGGCAAAAGGAAGGTCCGGATTCTTTTCCAGTACAAACAAACTAGGTTTATCGGTAAGTAAATGAGCTCTGTAGGATGGGCTAGAAAATGGAAATAAAATAAATAAAAGCAAATAAATAACGTTATCACCTGCTTAGGGTTTGTTTTGTCTTACATCAGTAGGCTTTTGCTCGGAGCAAAGCCTTGAGATCAAGTCAAAACTTTTTACTTCTCTGTGGGCTACTCAACTTTCATGAGCTATCAACGCGGAAAGGGGAGCTCGCCTTTTCCGTGCTCTGCTCCACCTCTGCCCCTCACTTCCCAACGTGCGCAACTCCCAAGCTCTGCAAAGCTGCTCAGCCACCGCGGCAGGTAACACGCTGCTGGGCAGGTACGGCTCTGCACGGACTAACCCAGCACAACCGCGATTCAAGCGGAGAGTAAACACTGTCACATACACACTACAGAGGGTAGGTAAATACCTAGGCGGGATTCAAATGTATTAACTGTTCCTGTACTGTCCAAAGCATTTATATCTCTAAAAAGTAAATATAAAGCAAATATAGGTTGGAGGTTTTTTTTGTCTCATTGGTGAATTAGAGTCAGGAGTATGGAATTCACCTTTACATGAAATCTAAATGAATTTTGAGCCAAGGTCAACGGAAAATGAGTGAACACTACTACAGCTTCAAGTAACACAGTCCTTGCATAATCTGCCACCCAGATGAAATAGGGTTTTCCCCCTTGAAACACACTAGACTGACAAATTGGATGTGTATATGGTCACGAACTATTGCATCTCACATGTAAATTCCAATAAAATCTCTAGAAAACACTACAAGCAATTTCTAGCAGAAATAGAGGATACCTTACCGAAAGGACTTCTCCTTTTAGTAAGTCATAAAACCAAAGGTGTTTACAACCCAACAAGAAGAAAATGCTCTCAAATTACAAGAGAAATACCCAATTTATCAGCATTTCAGGAGGAAAGTAAACAATCCTGCTACCTGTGCACATCTTTATTTTATTTTTACTGCATCATGAATTCATTCATTTACGAATACGGTTACATTGACCACAGCAAGGTGGGGAAAGCTCTGGGTTATCAAATGGATTTGCATCTTATCTGTCAATGCAGCCTGCTAAAACGGAGGCACAAATTGGCAGGTGACCTCTCAATTGACAAGACCGTAGTTCCTGGGCTGGGAGCCCAGTACAAATTCCTTTTTCACAGTGGCAATATTACAGAGCAAATAGTAATAAAAGTGTCAGACACACTGTAAAATGTTCACAAAGCTTAATACAGTGAGGGAAAAAGAGACAAAGACATACTTCTATGGTGATTTCCAATATTTTTATACTTTACTTGAGGCTCAGAATTTCAGCTACTGAATAAGATCAGGTAGGAAAATTAACCTGAAAGATAGCAAAAAGGTGCCAAAGTTGAGCAGCACAATTTTCCAGTGCCTGCTCCAAACCCCACTGAAATAGAATTGCTGCTGACCTGAACTGAAAACTGATTTCACAGCAAACATTGGGAAGTTGAGTCTGTTAAGCTGAGTCTCATCAATTGTTTTGTTTTTTTTTTAATTTATTTTATTTTACCTTTATACGGTCTCAAACCTGAGAAGTCCAACTATCGCCTCTTTTTCTTGTAGCTACACATCTATTTTACTGTCATGTTCGTGGCAGGATTGAGGAGGAGCTTTTAAAGGGGTGATAATCGGAAAGACAAGTCCCCTTACAATGCCATGAAGATGTCAGATAACAGTGAAAAAGACAGCGTTAAGTTTTGTGTTCAGTGAGTAGATCCCACCCACATGACTCTAACCCAAATTCATTAATCAGATTGTTAAACAAGGTACCTTTTCTTTGGAGCATGTACATGTCAGTAAACATCAGAAAACAGAGGTTTAGAATATGCTTCTGATCCAAATCCTCCCTTTTCCATAACATTTAAGGAAGGGGAAATACTGTTTTTCAGAGGAGCTGTAAGGCTCCAACAAAACAACATCTGTATTTTCTGGGACTCTGGCAGCAGGTCTTCCCAGTCAGCTTTCCATGCACCACATTTACCAGAAGTGGTCTTTTTCCCTAAAATGCTGTACAGAATAGCAATCTCATCCTGCTATTTCCTCAGTCCATTACATCAAATGTGGTCTGAAAGCTGTGTTATAGAAGGGACTGTACTGCTGCTTGAACTAACAGCAGCATCAGAAACAGGTCTTTACATTTCAGAGTAGCTTTACAAAGGATCAGTAAATATCCTGGAAATAAGCTGATATCGATGAAAGAATACTTTCTGCTATTGCTGTAATATCATTAACTCTATCGGGCATGCAGATAAAAACAATTTTTTTTTTCAGACGGGTTTGTGAAGAATTCAGTATTTTGCCTTAGTATCAGAGAACATCGTCAACAGCAGCAATATTGTTTTCCTCAAAGGAAAACAGTTGTCCATTGCAAACTGTAGTCCCCTCCTTTTTTTTTCAGCAGCTGTGCACTACATATAACTACCTTTCAAGAATATTTTAAGCTGAAAAAGCAGCTGTCTCTGTTTTTCATTTGCCAAATGCACCTGCCATTGAAGATCAGTGATTTTCTTCCTTCAAATAAAACACTAAAGAGAGGCCAACACATAGTTAGACATATTTAGGCACCTAAATACCTTTGCAGAATACAAAACCCCAACAGCTTTACCTTTGTAAAACAAAGCTGAAGTCACTTTCAAAATGAAAACCGGTTGTCTTAGGCACACACTTCTTAGGCTCTCCAGAAAATTTTATTTCCATGGGGTAACAACCACATGGTAAGAGAGATAAGTGACGCCTGCACCTAGCCTTACGTTCACACTTTCAACTAGTCANTCACACATTCAACTAGTCAGCAGGAGGTAAACCTGCGGGTAGTTATTGCAGCGTGGAAGAACAGCCACGCGTGAATTATCACGGTCTAGGAACACCTTGTGGTCTTGCAGCTGATTCCTCCATGACATGGCTATTATTGCTCATGCGAGGTAGATCAGGTTAGCTTGGAGACACCTAGATTTGCTACGAGATACCCATTTTGCTGAGATGACTACTACTACTTTTGCCAAACAGTTGCATTAGCAGAAAGCTAGCGGGGCATCAAAGCTGGAGTCTGCGTACACATGTGGAAAAATTCTGCGGAGGTCCAGCAACCGTGGCGGGGGAAAAGGCAGGGAATCTGAGTCACTTGTACCATTACACTATTACATTGACCAGCTGAGGTCTTAAACATCTCTTCAGCTCTGAGGTGCAGAACCTGATTTTTCTAAGGTGTAAGAATTTTCTCTTGATTTTCTGTCTAAATTCATATTGCACCAATGTAAACCCATTCATTCTTGCGCCAACTTATCTTTCAGCTTCAATCATTCTTATCTTTCCTTTATATTTATCCACTTGATGTATTTATAGACCCAACAATATCTCTCTGACATATTTCCCAGGCAATCATTCTATACTGCTGTAATTTCCAGACAGACACTGGAACATTTATCAATTACTATACTGGATCAGCAATATATTTACTCAAACAAAGGTGTTCAAATACTTAAGAAAACCCTGATCACTGCCCCTACCATCACTTCCTACATTCCTATAAAACACAGCATGTGAAAAGAGCAAAACCCATACCGTGTACACATTGGTGCTGACAGAATCACCAGAAACAAAACAAAAAGACCCACTGAGCAAGAATAAAAGAGGTAAAAAGCTTTGACTAGCGTCTGAGTCAGACTCTTCAAGGGAGAGGAGAATGCAAGATCTGCCACCGAAAGTGCAATTTCACCCCAACAGGTAGATTAAGGCCTAAGTGCGCTGGCTGGCATGGCTGCTTGCTCCACTACCGGCCCAGCTGTGAGAAAACCGTCATAATGAATCTGGAGATTTTCCTCAAATCCCTTTTGCCTAAGAAGGAAATTTCTGCCCCACTAACTGGATTTTATCTAGAATTATTAAATGGAGCGCACCTTTTTAACAGAGAAAATGCCTTCCCATCATATTTCTGTGACACCTTCCAGATAAAATAAATCAAAACAGTTCAAGAACTCCTTTTCCATAACCAAGTTTTGCAATGAGGAGCAATTTTCAGAATAAAATCTTTTGCTTTTAGAACAGAATATAAAATTCAAGACAGAGGTCTTAAGATTGCATTTCCAAAAGCAACTTTTACAAAATCATGTCGTGATAATTACAGGTTATGTATATACATAGTCATACAAGAAATGCAGTCACACGCTGTGCTTTCCTCTGTCTTTTGTGTAGATACTAAACACTGCTGCACAAGACCATCATAATATACTTTTTTCTTTATTTCTTTTATTTATTATTTTTACTAACGCTGTTTAGATTGTTCGGACAGCTCACCTAGTAATTTCAATGTCTTGTTGACTCCTCTTCCCTGTACAGTATGGCATTTAAGCAAGTTTGAATACACGCAGAGTAATGACATAGGAGTTGTTAACTGCTTGCCTACCAACTGCCGCAGTACCTGGAGAAGAACTGCTTGTTGAAGAAGTAATACAAGTTGAGGCCTGTGTATGAGCCTTATTTCTGGCAGGTATTCTCAATTAGTGGTAGAGTGGTATATTAAGCACTAATATAAGTGGTTGAAGACAGACAGATATGCCAAATGCCATAAAAAAAAGGCACGCAGCCCAAGTCTGCCTGGGTTGAAGTCAGTGTCACTGTGATGGAGTCTCATTAGCTGCTCTGCAATTGCACATTTTCATTTTCTTACAGTCCATTAGGCTAACTTTAACAAAATTAAACACACTCCAGGGCAAAATAACCAAGTAAAACAAAACAAAACACTTATCCTGCTTATAAACGTTTTCTCAAGAAATTGCAATTTTGAGGATAAACGTTTATCTCTTGAGGAAACTAGAGACCATTCCTCCCAGTTCTCCCCGTTGGACGACCACAGAACTGGGATGGGGGAAAGCGGGGGTATTTTGTTTTTGTGAAAGACATTCGCCAAAAATACATCACCTCTAACTGGACATTACTAAATGATACCTCTACCATAACAAGGGAAAATTATGAATAATAACAATACAAATCAAACTCTACTGTGATGAATAAGAAGAATTAGATTAATTACTTAGCATATATCTCAGCTAGGTTAATGTTACGACTATGTACCCTACTCACAGCCTTTCATCGGTTGTGCTAATTTCTGCTTTCTCTGCCTGTGGCCATTAAATGCAACCTATGTTAGGTCAAAGAATGCATCATTTGCAGCGAATTATAAGGAATGAACCACACCTTTTTAACATTATCATCTTTTAAGCATTCAAGAGGATCAGAGAGCAGGTCAAATACTGAATGACATAAATAAGACCTGTTCATTTGCTTCCCCTGCAGCAGACGGGGGTAGCTTATGTTTGGATTTGACCATATGTTTTACCAGTAAATGTATGTTTTGTCAAGGCACTGGTACCAATGACAGTTTTCTTCTCTTTTTTTTTTAAAAAGTATGTTTATAAACAAAGTAATTAGTATGCAGGATGTGTCACCAAGTCAGGACATTTCATCCATTTCAATGGGTATTTCTAGGCTTTAAAGACAATAGAGCGTACCATCGCTGAGGGATGGAGCACCGGCTGAAGGTATTATCGAAGCAGCTTGGGAAGTCGAGGGGCCCGGAGCGCCATGGCACAGTCCCCTTGCAGCACACCGTCCACTATGTGCTTGCTAAACCAGTCTCAAGGACTTCAAACTCAATCCATTTATTTTTCTCCTCTTTGTAACAAATTTCTCTGACACAACTGATATATTTGATTTGAGGTCTTCGTCTATCGTGACCTCACCTGAGATGATGATGGCATTTTTCACAGGCCACTCAGCGTTTTGAAGTGCGTGTGGTCTGGCCAGGATATTTACACTGCTTCCTAAAGACTACATTAGCAGAATGATGAAAGTTAGAGGTGCCGGCATGCACTGTGCTTAAATCAGCTGACAGCCAATAAAATGATTCCATATGGAAATAATTTTAATTCCAAATTGTTCGAGTGCTTTGTAATGAATTCATACAGGAGCTTTGAGATCGATCATCGGATTGTTCAGGCTCTGTTCTCCCTCAGTGCTCCTTCCCCTCCACCTTCTACTGGTTATTTGCGTATAAACCCACGCCGGAACTGTGACTTCCCACTTTTTTACGTTTGCTAGGGAGAGAAAGGCACCAGAGGTATTTTAAGTGTCTGCAAAAGTTTCAGCGTCGGGATGCTCTGCTGTGCCACGCAACCACTCCTTTGTGTAATCAAAGTGGAACCGCAAACATGCTAAAGATGAAAACGGACAGCACGCCCTGTGCCTTGTCTTGTCAGACACTGTCCCACTCTGCACGCTGAGGAAGCAGCACCACGTGCTAGTACAAGCAGATTAAGTTCATCCCATTCGTATGTGCTGGTCCATCACTTTCAGGTAGTGTTTAATGTAACTGAAAAAGATGCCTTTGTGATTGTGATGGAAAGGTAAAATCTTTGCAGTACTTCTGCATTGCAATTTACTGTTAAATTGTGTATTCTAGTGCATTTTCATGTTAGAAAAAGAGGCTGACTGCTTATATTTTTTCTCAACTTATGCCACGAAGAAATATAATTTGCCTTTTAATAAAACCGCCACGGACCCGTTCTCTCCAGTTTACTATATAGATTTGTATACCCCATACAAAAATGTTATAAGTTTAATTGGAACAGACAGCACGACAGCATAATTTTATACAACTGTTTACAATTACGACAATGGCAGCTTCCACAGAGGTCTCGGTGATTTTTCAAGAGCATTTGTAAGCATAAAGTACGCATTAAAAAAAAAATAAATAGTAATTTGCTACAGCTGTGCAAAGTGGATTAAGGAAATCTATCAGCAGTGACACAGATATTTAGAAATGGGAGCTATTTTGCCCATCTGAGCACAACTGTAAGATTTGGTGACGTTAATAGCTTGTTTAATGGCTAGATTAAATAAAGTAGTCTATTTTAGCCTCAGATATATGGTACACAAGAAAAAGGCAGACTTACAGTTCAGGAAAGTACTCTGTTTTTTTTTCACTTAAGGAGAGAGTGAGATCAATTTAGGCAGAANGTCTATTTTAGCCTCAGATATATGGTACACAAGAAAACGGCAGACTTACAGTTCAGGAAAGTACTCTGTTTTTTTTTTCACTTAAGGAGAGAGTGAGATCAATTTAGGCAGAACCAAAGACCTCTGGTACTCTAAACCAGCGGAAAGCACACAGCGTACGCAAAGTTTTGGCAAGTTATGCCAAAGCAAGACAACATCAAAGCCGGAGTGTAAAAGGCACAAACACACAGAGCACGGGCCTGGGAAAAAAGTGGTGGGAAAGGCACTTCTCCGGCAGCTTTAGTACTGGAGCTGTGAACAACTTTGTTTTGTTTGATGTGTCCCGTTCAGGCAAGAGAATTTGCTCATTCTTTTGTAAGCATAACTGCATCAAATATATCTGGGTATTACCAGCTTGTCTTCCCAACTGCTAATTTCACAGAGGAAGTTCTTCAGATTCACTACGCTATAGATTTATTCTTTATTTACTTTTGAAGATATTCTCAAGACCCAAGAGATCCTTTTTGACCTTGAACTTTTGTTGTTAGATTTGTCATCTGCTCAAACCAGATTAGAATAATGCAATAAGGACAGACAGGGAAGAAAACTGGGCTGTGATTAATACCCGTAAATTACGTCGAAAAAGGGGCCCATGAGAGTTACTGGGTTGAAGACGGACAAAATTGCTTTTCTTCTGTAGGGAGAGGGGCAGGCAGAGCAGTATTTATGCAAGCAGGCAAATTAATTGGCTTTTGCTGAGCTCTGTGCTGCTGTGGTTAAACTGCTTCCACAACCTGACCTAATTCAGTTGGAATTTGCTGGGGTTTTGCCTCATTCAATGACAGGAGAGGCGTAGTACACAGCGCACCGCAGGAATGATCTTGGAAAGTTGCACAGCCCCATACCAAATAACTTTCTCATGTGCAAATAAGAAGTTCAGAAAACATTGTTGCAGCTCAAAACTGATCAGTCAAATCCAAAAAAGCTAGATTAAAACTCATATACTCTAGTCAGAAAACTGGCATAGTAATCTATATGTACTGTCGATGGCAATTAGCAAGAAGCTAATAAGCATCTAAGTTACAGGATGCTGCATATCCAAGCACTTTGCAGCGTTAGTGACCATTATGTTTATACACTGACAGGCCTCATTTTCTCCACTGTACTCATCAGGCTGATTTCTCAGCCTCCTCATTTTCCTTATATGCACAAGACAGAAAAGCCTGTGAGTGGCTTTGCTGTTTCTCCACAACCCTGCATATGTCTGTAAGCTCTCCCAGGAACACTCCCTCTCCTTGTGACAACCAGATGCTGGAAAGGGAATCAGATACAAATAGCTGCCGTCTCACCTAATAGTTACCCTCCTATCTATTACCAAGTATCCGGTCCAACATCTGTTCTCAAATATCCTATCCACTATCAAGCGAACAAAACCAAGGCATGCAATACAAATACCATTTGGGACACAACAGCAAGAAAATACTCCCAAGCCCTAAAATTGCATACAAAAAATTTCATCAACCATTCATTTACTGCCAGGGGTTTCAAGGGCATTAAAGAGTTAATTTTCACGGAGCCCAAGTATAATTTCAAAAACTGACTTAAGACATATAGGAGCCTAAATATTATTAAGAGTCCATGGGTGCCGAAACTCCACTAATAATTTTGCACTTTCTGCCTTTACTTTTTCCTTTTGTGGAAGACATTTGCATTCTTCCACAGCAAGACGCATTGTTTGACATTCAAATAGTGGTGCAGCTGCTAGTACCTAAGGCTTGAGAGATTTATGGATAATAACAGGAGCGCACAATAAACAAGTACATTTGGATGCATACCAAACAGAAGCTGCATCAGTCAATCAAACTGCTGGACAACAGATCCAAGTTTATAGATAAACGTAAAACAAAATAAAATTCTCCAGTCAGCCAGGCTGCTTCTTCAGAAAAATATGTTACGCGTTTCATAGTCCTGCACTGACATGGATAATGTACCACTTTCCTCTTCGAACAAAGCAGAGTACAGAAATGTGTTTTCTAAGCCAACAAATGTGTTAAAGCAGAAAAGAATAATCATTCCTCTGCATTGCTATCAAAAATAAAACAGCAAGCATATCAATCAGTTTGTGAAACAAGAAAAAAAAGTATGCGACAATGTCAGGATCTCGGCACATCCCACTTTGCACACAAAACAACCGCACTTCATCAGCACAGTAACTGTTGTACTGGGCACACACTCTTTCTTTCCCAGTCACTTCACTTATTCTGACATCTAATTTTTGCATTTTTTCTGGTGCAAATACCCCATTCTGTACAAATGGAAACAATAAAAATTTCTGTGTATGCCTTTTTCAGGAACAAAAGAGACCAAAATAAAGAACCATAGCATCCCAATCCAAACTTGACGACTTTACGCAGTTCTTCTTTCAGCCCTTATCAATCAAAACCACTGAAATAAAAATAATGATATAAAGAGGAGCTCTGAATTGAATTTCTGATTGTAAAGCTGTACCAAAAATCAAAGGTGTCTGAACACAGCTCTCATTAACAACTCCGGGGGAAAATGGCATTTTGAGTTTAATGTGCACCAGGGATGAGCAGATGTAAATCGGGGCACCCTGTGGTCAAAACCTAGGGAGTAACATTCCTGCTGCATTGATCAAAGCAGCTGTGTCTATTCTAATTTTCCTTTCTCTTCTAGCTTTTTATGGCCAGCAATCCAAAACACTGAGAAATCTTTCAGAACATCCCAAAGTCCCTCTTCAGCAATCTACCCGACCCCGGAGCCAGATCCTCACCGTGAGCCCCAGGCAGAATTAGCAGTCAGGGCTCCGCAGACCTGAAGTCCAAGTTTGTTCACATCCATCACCTTGAGAAGGACTTTCCATCTGCTTCTTCTGGCCTTCCACCCCTACTGCTCCGTTGTCTTACACAACTAAATCCCCATAAAACTCATCTTAAAATGTAGTATTTATCTTGTATTACCCCAATTTGGTTTTGTCTTTTTTTTTTGAGCCAACCACCTACTACTTAAGTATTTATCTACTCCTACCATGTATATGGTAAGGAGTAAGGCATGGTAAGGCATTTTGCATAAAGAAGAAAGAGGGATGTGCTTAGCCACTAATCACGAATTCCTTCCCTGATCTCATATTTTTCCAAACTCCCTCCTCTTGAAGAGTCTCTTAGCTAATGCCTAGCACACAGCTACATTTACTGCTTTTTAAACTTTACTATCACTTGTGGAAATATTACTTCCTTTGCTGCTGCTCTTTCTTCCGCTCAGACACAGACCATCTGCCATCCTCCTCACCAAACTACTTGTCAGCTTTAATATCTGTAGGCAGTGAAGGATATTATAGGTGTGAAGTACTTTCATATATTTCTTCCAAAATTTTGGGTTAAGGAGAGTATTTTATTGTAATGAGAAAATGACCACACAGAAAAGCAAAAGTCCATAGCAGACACGACAGAAGGCATGTACCATAAATTTTCAATGTGCACTTCCTATCCCTTATTACAAGCTTTTTCAAATTCTCTTTTGGCAATCAACTTTAAATGGTTTTCAGCACACCTAGATGTTAAGCAAAAGATTCCAAGTTATACAATTTAAACCCCCCCCCGCCAATCCATTTTCATTAAGCAGCAAAACATACAAATTTTTCCAGTGAAAACGTGGCGATGATATTCAGAATAATCAAACTAGAGAATCCTTGGAGTAATTCTAATGGAGTAATTCTAAGGATCGCAGCTCTAATAGGCATCTTGACAGCTGATGAAAGACAGCGTTGTCAAAAGTAATGCGCATTATAAGGATGAGATGTTAACTATTGAAAATTTTGTTTTATGCCAGCACACACATACTAGATGTTAGAAGGAACATTTATACATGAAAGATCAAGATGGGAAAAACTTTAGAGCCCAAATGTTCCAAATCAGTTGATCTAGGGTCAGGACTGGAAGGCAGGGAAGATCAGTCCTCTTTTTATACCTGTTGACCACTCTAAACTTGGGTAATTCTCATTTTAAGGCTTATGTAAGCCTCATTCTCATTTTAGTAAGTCTCATTCTCATTTTAAGCTTAAGTAATTTTCATTTTCAGGACAAACTCAGCTGGGAAGTTAAAATATACAGCAGACTTTTCAGGTCTTATTCTGGGCAAGCAAAGGCTCATTTGGAATTCATTTCAGCAAGTCTCTCCACTTGGGCAAAAACTGATTCCACAGTACGCTTAACACCCACCCCCCCACCCCAGACCATCACTCACTGGAGTTTTTTGGGGGTTTTTTTTTTGGTTTGTTTTTTTTTTTAATCTCATCTACATTGTCCATCTTGACAGTCCTGTGCAGGGTACTGTAGAAAGATCTGGATATTATGTGCAACACAAGAATGAGAAAGGTTAACTATTAACACCCTGCCAAGTTTTAGGAAAAGCCTTTAATTTCACAAGTGCTGAGTAGTATTGACCCAAGAAGCAGGTTGCTGATGTTGCACTGTACCGTTCACAGTTGAGATACACCTAAAGTATCCTAAATTAAAAGCTAAGCCAGGTCTAGTTCAACCCAACCCAAGACTATATATATACACTTTTCTTTTTTTTTTTAACCTTTTCTTTCTCAGTTTCCTCTTTTTGGTAACTTTGTTAACATGGGGGAAAAAAAAGAAAAAAGAAAGATATTTTCATCTTGATATGTGCTGAGCTCTAGCAGTCAGCTTCACGATGCTGCCAACTCACTGAGCTCAGCCAAGCATCTCTGGATCTGAGATGTTTTGCTGACCCAGCAGCGTCAACATCCATGCTCTCAGTGCAGATCTGCCTTGGCAGATACTGAATAATTTCCCTCTATTAAGAAGCAGCCAGACACAGAGCAGCTACGACTTCTGAGTCTTCCTCAGATTTTCTTATTGAAGCTTCTTCAATAGTCAGAAGAGCTAATATCCTCTAGATAGCACCTTTTAACATATAAATTTGGCTTTTGCCTAATTTGCCATATTCTAATTAGCCTTTGGTGGAGCAAGAGAGTACATCTCCCGCCTTAACCGCATCAGGAACTGAGGCTTATCTTAATTCAGACATCTGCAGTGTGGTATGAAAACCCATGTAAAGCCTACGCTGCTTTCACGACATCTTCTGGTACAAGGTTTCTGAGTGATGCGGGGTTGAGGAAAGGAGAAGTCCTGGAGGGAGAAATGGGTTATTCTGTATGTATCTTCAAAGGCACAGGCAGCTCATAAAACAAGAACCAACTCAACTGGGTCACGATCTCCCCAAGCAGATACATCTCTATATTTAGCAACAACTATTATAGCTGTTGACACCTTAAGAAAGTGTCCTTGTCACTACCCCAACTGGGCTCAACTTTTTATCTTGCTGCTTACAAACCTATGTAGTAGCATTGTCCCTTAGACACAGAAGCGGCACCTATATAATGCTGTGAATACGCCATACTACTTTTCAAGTAAAGAGCAGGAAAAGAGTTTTCTACAAACCCAAACTGGATAGCAAATATTGGCTTATACATAACTGAGTCCAAATTCTGAAAATTCTCCTGCTTGCATGACACACTGTGACAGATATTGTCAGCTAGTGGTTTTGCTTTTTTTTTCACATGGCATTTTCTTTTGTCTTTAAGGAATACATTCTGAAAACAAATGTACAGTTTATAACTCTATTACTGTATGAAAGCCCTGCTATGCTCAACTCGACATGAATAGAAATTAGAATTACGGATGACTGCAAAGTCAACAGCTACAAGAAAATAAAAATTGATGAGATTGATACTTGGTCTGATCCATCAATTTCCCTTATTTTCCCTCAGTGGAAACATGTACCATGTCAAAAAATTATGGTCTTCCAGAAAATACTTGCCTTCATCCATTTACCAGCTTGCTGCCTGACACATTGTCCCTGTTGTCTATTTAATAAACGGTCAGTTCATTGTTTAGTTTGAACAGAGAATAAACTGAGCAACCAGGATCTAACAGGACACCTGAGAAGAGCCGACATGGTTTGTAGCATGAATTTTCAGCAGGTGTGCTTAGCCACATGCAAAAGTCAATTTTGCACTACTACTTTCAGACTGTAAAGTATATTGGAGATAGGCAAGGATAGGCTTTATCTTACATTAGTCTTACCCTTTTTTGATGGTTCTCTGACAATGTGAATCACCTTACATGTTTGATGCATATTAAGGAACAGGTTTTTATTTTAAAAAATAAGCCTCAGCCTCTCTTA
>RSEF01000006.1:3103826-3122760 GCA_003993805.1 Himantopus leucocephalus
GTTTCTAAAGATGCACATAGATCCACGATTTTCTGAAATACTAAGTCCATGACAGTCTCATTCAAATTATCAGATTTCTTTTAGCTCTTGCTTTGCACCAAAGCATATATAAAGAAATCCCCCATCTGCTACTGCAGGAATGACTTCTCTCCTTAAAATACCTTACATGACCATAGCAAACTAAGCCTAAATAACGATTCATTGCTATAGACTAACTGCACAAAAGGCTGCTTTTGTATCTGCACGTGTTTATTTCAGAACAAGACACTGTGTAATTATTCAAAATACATAAAAAAATCCAGTGTGCGTTGATAGGATTCCCAAAGGCATCCCGTTGTAAGTGGAATATGCCTTCTATTAAAGTACTCCCTTTTCCAATTAAGAATCAAATGCAAAATTCAGCAGGCTTCCAAAAAGTTAAAGAGTACAAATAAAAGAGCTATTTTCTATTATGCTGATCAGTGGACGGGTATGGCTTAATCTGCTTGTTAGAAGACAAATACCTTGCCAAAATTAACAGATCTAATACCTTAATCTGTTGTACCACAGGCGTTAGCCTATTAGTGAGCAAATTATGGAGAAATCCAGACGAGAACCACTCACAATAATGTGCTTAGCAAAGACATGCAGTGCTTTCCAGTATCTGCAATTAACTATGAATTACAGGGACCTCAAACACCAACAGCTTGCTCTGTTAAAGCCTCATTTTGTTTCCATGCTGATTTCATTGCATCTCAGAATGACTTGAGATCTGGAGAATATGATCCAGCCCATTCTTTCTTATGCACAGTGTGCACTAGTACTTGAAATAGGTTCAGTTCCACAAGATGAAAAGAGCCAGATGAAAATATCATCCGGAGGGTGAGAAGAAAATAACTCTTAAATCCTCAAAACTCATGATGCTGTCACCCAGACTTCTGCACCCCCTGAGAAAGTTGCATCCAAAACATAACAAAGATTTTTTTTGCACGACTGTTAGAAGTCTTATTACTGAAGAAAGGATGGAGAAGAGTACACAATGTTGTGACAATCGCATGGATCTACTCATATGGATTCCCAGCTACTGTTTCTTCCTGCACTGTGTGGCTTCCATCACTGGATGGCTGAGGACAGTGCCAGCAGCCTCAACGAGAGGCTAGACCAGTTGCACACAGCTCTGATCAGCTCCTTCAGGTCATGCCCTGTTAGCAAAACTGCTATGACAAACAAACTTCACACAGTAAGACCTCAGTCTTAGAAATGTCAGCATGGCACTTTCTTAAGTACTAAATTCACTTGCAGAAGTGAAAGCCTTAAAGTTTCCAACGACGTAACTTCATCTGTTGAAGCTGTTGATTCAATATGATGGAAATGTTTCATACATTTGTATTCATATCATATTCATAATGGTTCCAAAGGAGCTATTTAATGTCAATTAAATGCTATTATAGTGTCAAAGGGAGTTCATTTTCAATATATTTTATTCTTCCTTAATACTTTGTTGCAGTACTTCCACGCTTTATTTCAGTAACGGTACAAAGTTAACTGACTACAAATGAACTGAAATAATGAACAATTTCCTTTTGTTCACAAAGCAAATTATATATACGGCACTTGTCTGTCTGCCTGTCCAGTCTAAAAAATGGTTTCTTCTCTTTGTCCTCCAACACAGAACAAACCAAGAGGAATAATCCATAAAGAGTGTAGTAACATATGAACTACCATCTAAGTAGGTCCTCTTCTTCCTTCTAATGAAGCTTTTTCTCTTTTCTAGCTTCTACGCTTAGCTACTGAGGATAAACTCATTCCTTTTTGTCCTTTTTTTAATCAATGCTTCATTCTCTCACCCTTCAGCTGGTTTTAGGCTCTCACTGTAACCATTCCCCTGATATCTTCCCAGCAGTTCTCTGCTTCCTGCTTTAATTAACAAGTCACAACAACAGTTTTCCTCATTTTTTTTTTCCTCCCCATTACCTGGTAGACCACAGTTCTACATGGCACTCAAACTCTGCTTTTTGAGCTAATTCTGACGTAATACCTCTTTCGGCCTCTCCTCACAATCAGACTCACACACAGATCTATGCCCCGTATAGATTTATTTAGTTATTTTTGTTTAACTAAATCTGTGGTTTTCATCAACTTTTTCTTAATAGCAGTCCACGCTGCTACAGACCGGTACTTGTTAACCAGTCCCCTATGTGATGGGAGTTTCTTTTATTATTTATTTTTAAATGCTTTCAGATTTGTCTCACATCTGTTCCATATGAACTGGCACAGAAATGACTCAGCCCATGGTGTAACAAATCTGATTGAAAACCATGAAGTTCTTTCCAGGTTACATCTAGTCTGATAAATGACGGTTGGTTTGACAAGGGTGAGAGAGAACAAGACAGTGAATATTTCTCTTCTCCTAAAAGACCTAGAAAAGAGTGGTTAAATGTGAATTTCACAATTTGCTGTCCACTGTCACTGTTACAAGACTTGTTTCAAGTAATGTTTTTTGTCCTTAATGACATCCTCCTTTCAATTTTCATGTTTACATCCACCTGCTTAACACACAAAAGCACTGGTTAAGAGGGTGATCGGGGAGCAGTTAGTGAGAAAGGGTAGAAAGGGACAGTTTTGCAGCGGAGCACCTCACTCCTGCAGCACAACATGGTCCAGCACCACCTTCTTTTTCAACAGAAATCCCCCTGCTTGGCAGGAGAGGAAACTGAAAACTAGGTCCCATCCTGACATACCAGAATACATTTAAACTTGAGGTTAATTAGCCCCAAAGGTTGTGATGGCTCCTGTCTCCTATGGTGTAGATACAGTTACTGTTGCCCCTTTTGCCTCAAGAAAGTCACATATTTGAGGGTTCACAATGTGTGTGCTATAAGGAATTAATAGTGATGTCTGGTTTTCTTAATTTACAAGCAATTATATGAAGTCTAATTTTGTAAGCCTAGCACTTAAGCAGGGCAATCACCCTGCTCACAGTTTCCCATCTTTTTCCAGACAACATTTTGTCCAGAAGTGGCTCATATTCCCAAGAACTTGTTCTTGGAAGAAGAATTTTGCATGAGAGTTAGTGAAGGCTCCATTGTCTTTGGCCAGCTTTGCGACCCAGAGGTGTACATAGTCCAGGAGCCCGTAACTGGATTTCCAAGACATTTCTTGTCTCTGCTCCTTACCAGCTTTTCTTTTAGTCTAGTACCTTGACTTCTACTCTTNGTTTCAGTGTAGTACCTTGACTTCTACTCTTTTACTAAGTTAGTTAACAAAGGGTTTTAATGATGTTTTACGTTGACAAAAGTATAAATGGTTACTAGATTGCTCAGTACCTTCAAGACAACCTGTGTTTGCCTGAAAACATTCCTACTTATAGCACCTTCAAACATAGTAATATATAATTTACCAAGATGACCCATTAAACTGTAGCATGAATACATTTATAAACATTAAGTCACAGTAAAGGAAAGGCACATTCAATTGAGAAAACAACGATACGAAATTACAATAGTAGGGTTGTGTAAAGGCAACTGTGGAACTCAGTTCTGAATACAAAATTCTCATCAAAAGGAAGTAAATTGGGAGGTCACAAACATTTCTACAGGCAGAAATACCAAAGTAATTTTGTACCTTGGGTTGCAAACAGTGGGTGCCATTTTCCAGAGGTGATTAAGGATGGACGGATACAGAAAGAACGTTCATGCTACAGGACATAGCTAGAAAATGTTCAAAATCCGGAATATGCAGGATTAGTGCTGAATATTTCAACCATAATTGCACTAATTCAATGAACGCCAATATGCCTTACTCTCTCTCCTGGTCTCAAGGAGACAAGGATATTCTAAGGTGATCTACAAGACCACTTGTCTTTGAGCAATTATTCCTATGAGTGATGCTGAGTCTCACAAACGTGTGCGCACGGTAACTTTGGCTCTCTTTCTCAGAAGAGGCTTATTCTAACATTAACAGCATGCAGACTTTAACAACTTGCAAAGGCTGTCTGCTTCTTTATCATGATACTTATAAAATTCATGGCAGATACTTTAAATAACAATAATTGTAATCTGCCTTATGCCTTTCAGAGCCTTAGCATAAGCTTTTCTAAAAAACAGAAAAACCAGAGGTATTGCAAGTTAGTCAACCAGGACAAATATATAATTTTGAGAACCTTCATAAATACTCTTTGAAAGGTGTTTATGTTATTATGTCTTTGACTAGTAACTTTGAACTTTCCTTTCTAGTTTCATAACGGATTCCAGAAGCTCTCATTTCAGACATGAGCTATAGCACGCTGCAAAGGTGGCTACAGTAACCTTACCAAGGTACTTTTTTCCCAAATGGAAAAACCCCAAAACTGTTTCTGAAGCTAAAGAAACAGGTTTTTTTTCCTAACAAGTCAGATTCGCTTCTCTATAAAGATGCAACAGACACAGTAAGGTTAAGCCACAGTAAAGAGGGATCTCTCATCAGCTCTGGCTTTAAAAGTAGCATTTTGTGGGGATTTTTCGAGCTTGCTGTCAGTCATTACACAACCAAGCACTCCTAATGCTTCCCTATTCTTCCCATGTCAGTGGCAAAAATGTTCTATTAATATAAAAATGAAACTGGGCAGCAGGCTCTAATGCAAGTTGCCTTTGCTCAGCTCTGTCAAGAGAACAGAAGAGTAGAACGAACTTCTGTACAGTCAGAAACCAGATGAAATGACTAAGAAAAACCTCCCCAAAACAGCTCAGAGGGACTTGCCGAATAAAGACAGCGTTCATGTTGCTTCCCTGACATTTTATGAAAGGATGATCTCTCTGAAGATTTTAGATATTTCCTATGAATAAACACAATTGTTCTAACCAGAAAAAAACCCCAAAATTTATGACTGCAAAAAGGGATAAAGACAAAAGATTTTAACTAATTGAGCCTGTGTTTAATGCCTTAAAATACTGATTTAGCAAAAATACCATTATTGCTTTTTGAGTCCTCATTACGAAAAAATAGTGCATTTTACAGAATAAGTATGCATAGTCACAAGACCAAGCTTATTGCAAATAAATACCTTTTTTTCAGTAAACTCACTGTATGTATTAAAAACAATTTCTTAAATGAATTGTGTTGACTTACAACAGAAACTCTACAAAGTTTGCTTATTTCCCCACACGCTGAAGGACCACTCAGACCATACTCAACTTTCCTGCTGCCTGTCTTTTTGGAAACAGCAATAATCATAACATAACATAAGCTTTTCAAGAGTCCCTTTAAGCCCCTGCTTATATCAAAGCACATTAGCAAAGTCCTATCAAACTGGATAAAATTGTCGGGATTTGGTACTACAGAACACAATACTACTATCAAGAAAGGCAATTCAATTTTTTTTTTCCAGACTTCTTTCTCTGAACACATCCAGCACATCACAGTAAAACACTGCCCAAGTGTCTCTTCCAGTCCACCCTCTCTTTAGTTAAAACACCAACTCTTTGCATGGTTCTATGCACTTTTGTGACGTATATACATCAATTGTATCTCTTTCCTACACCTGGGATAAGTAAATGAGTTTATGTTTGGGGTTTTTTTTGACATACATATCACTGTGTACCTTTCCTAAGCTTGATACAGGTAATGGAGATGGGCTTAACACTACAGTAATAAACATCAAAGAAATTTGCTCTTTACAGAGATAAGTAACTCTTCAGAAACACTTTCCAGCTATCTGGAAAAACATATACTTCATAATCTCTGTTGCTCAATTTATCATTGCCTATTAATTTCAAACACAGAAAAAGCCTATGTATTAAACTCAGGTTTCTGATATATGGAATACATATTATTTTCATTGTAAAGTATTACTGCTGAATATCTGCCGCAATGTTAATGTTTTGTTGTAATACACGGAGATCTGCAAATCTCCCAGTTCAACATGACTCAGAAGGCTAGAAGAAAAGTGAAAAATAAATATGTCAAGAATCATAGCAAGGGTTTCAGCATCCGTTGATCCACTTGGTTTCCCATGGCAATCTTTCATTAGAAGACTTCACATTACTCACGCATATTCTTTCTTCCTAATTATGGACCTCAATTTTATGAAAGCCTCTGTAATTCATAACAAACAAGTTACCCTTTAGATTCAATGCAAAACGAATCACCCTTGGAGAATGAATCTCCTGTAGCTCAAATCTATTTTAGCCATATAATTTGACGGCAATATTAATTCAGGAATATTTCTAGTTTTATTCTTGTGAAAAGCAGTACACCAAGGAAGAATCCAGAGAGACTGACAAGCAGTGGATATAATACACAAGCAAATCTAATACTGAAAAAACCCAACAACTCAGAAGTAGTGTAGTGGAACACATTGCCACAGTATCTAGACATAGAACTCAAAAGTAAGGATGTACGGGTCACGGAAACATCTACTATGTTCCGGTGAGAAGCAAAAACTTGTATCTTTTAATGGCTTTAAGCCAGCCAATAACAAATAGGCTGATATTAAAAAGATTATACCTGAAGATTAACCCATAACTACCCTTTTCGAGGATAAGCTTGACCGTACTTTCTTTTCAAGCATCTGCCACATTCCAAATCACAGAAAGAACTACTGGACTAGACCTGGTACATAAGACTGTTCAAAGCTCTTAAAAAAATCTCACTTCCTATGATTTCCACATTGTATGTAGAAGAAAAGTAAAAACAATGGTATCTGCAGAATATCTATAATACTTATTATCCAATGTGTATTTTTTGCATCTTTTTAAAAGTTGAGACTGCCGGTCCAGCTCCTTTTGAAATACAAAGGAGAAGGTAGGGTTGTTTGTGTGTGTGTGTGAAAATGCATCTATCAATAGGATTATTATCGGGTCTCTGGAGCATTGACTTTTTTTCCCCTGAATTTATACTGTGCCCATGAAAATAAGGCTTTCGTACAAGATCTGACTCCCTAAGGCCATCCCAGTGTTAAATAAGAAATCTAGATTCACATCTGTACCATATATATAACTGCATGACTGAAACTTACAGTAATTCCTCCCTGGAGTTTCAGCTTTAGTATTTTTCTACTCCCTCGAGGGCCAACGACTCTGAATAAGTTTGTATTACGAGGCAGTAGATGAGTCAGGCACTTAAGAACAAACAAGAGCTCTAGTCCCAACTATGCATCAAAGTCTAAAGAAATGAGAGAGAGCACGTTTCTCTGCCTCCATGAGGTTCTAACTGAAACCAGTTTGCAGGACTGAGCCCAGTGATGAAAAACAGAAGTGTACCGTTACAGAACACCGGCAATATGTATGGGTTGAAGCATTCGTTCTTTAAAAAGTTACTGTCTGGATGCCTGAACCACTGGGATTCTTTGGAAAACCCAAACAGCCACCTATTTGCAAAGACTTTAGGCTTTCCAAACCCTGCAAGTAATTTCTTCACCTTCACTAGAAAGATTTGAGCAACTTTACTGGCTCAGCCACAGCGAGGTTTCATGAGTAAAAACACAGTGGAGACTGATGAATATGATGGTGAGACCATGGTGACATGGTGAACTAAACTTCTGGGCTTCATATGGATGGAGCCTGTCTTCAGCGTGCTGCCTAAATTCAGGGCAAAGAAGGTTATTAAAAATGTGGGCCTTCCAGCTCTTCTGCACCTTTGCTCTCTGAGCTTCAAATGGCGTAATAGTTCCTCATGCATTTTTGTCCTGAACCAGGGANCGTAGTCGTTCCTCATGCATTTTTGTCCTGAACCAGGGAGGAAGCATTTCCAGGGCACTGAAAACATATTAAAGTGCTGACAGGGGATGAGCGCTCCACACTGACATTTAGGGGATTGGAGAGTATCAGGCTAAAGCTCTTCTGTGTCTAGAGACTTAATTTCAGCAGTGTTGTTGTATCATGTATTCATGGCATTAGTCCTAGCGAGTTCTTCCAGATGCATTCCTAAAACTGCCAGTGCATTTAAGAGAGAGGAAAGTAGCTCTGCCAGCAAAAGTAATGAATAATATATTAATCAATTAGAACTTTTATGGGATAGGTAATTACCCAGACCTTTAAGAAGCTACTAGAATATCTAGCATCACTTTCAAATCATTGACATCTGGAGTCACAGATTTCCAAATCCTGATACAGCTACTACAGGTGTACCAAATTTTAAAGGGCCCTTAATTAATTAATTAACCACCAACAGTCAAAAAAACACCCAAGTAGGAAGACTTGCTTTTTTTTTTTTCATTTTCATGGAGTCACTACACTTTGTCTACAAAGATGATAAGTTAATCTAATCAGAACTCGAATATAATAGAATTTCAAGTGTTTTTCCAAATAATCTTCCTCCAGTAATAAGCAGTAATCATCTGCTACAATTACGTATAGCTAGAATTATTAAATACAAATGTGTGATGTTGATGTTTAATTTTGTCTGTTCCTTTTGTAAAACATGCAGAATGATTAACATTTTAGAGAACTCATACTAAAGATACATAGCAGAAACACTCTTAAACTGTCAGATTACTGCACAAGAAAATCTGACTCTCATATTCTGGCCTTTTTTCTTTTACACTCTTTTTATTTGGATTTAAGTAGCAGTGTGATCTTTCTGTTCCACCTACCTGTCATCTTTGAAGCTGATTTTTAAATCCGTTAACCTGATTAGTCAAAGTAAGTGGTAGCTTGAATAGTAATTTAAACATAATGTAATATAATTTGGAGAATACAGAGTTTATTTTAAATGACAGTGCACAGAAGTGTATATGTCTCATATACATACTAAAACAGGCACAGCATTTTAAATTCTAAGGCTAGTTCTATATACTAATTTAGACCTACTCAGAATTAACTAGGTAAGTTATATTTTAAAAAAAAACAGATTTAAGAAGTAACACTAGAGAGGTATTTCTAAAATTTTAAAAAGTAACATTTAAAATGTATTACAAATTTAAAGATGACTGTGGGCAGACTATTGCTGATTTTGGGGGGAATTTTGCCAGAGACAAAACAAGTAATGCAAATAATGTGCAATATCTACGTGACATCCATTGCATGACCTTGGATGGAGACACCGTATGCAACCCTGGGGTCCCTGGGATCCTTCTGCAAACCTCAGGGCAAAGTCAGATGGTGACACACAAGCGGCTGCCTCAACTCTTTAGGAAATATTAGACTGTGGTAATTTTAAGTTTCTGGCCATAAGGAAGTCAGGATATAAGCAAAATTTATGTTTATAGCCGTCTTAAGTGAAAAAGCTGTTTTCTGTACAAAATCTAGTCAATGCAAAAGCTCTTGTTGTCAAGTGCTTTATTTCCAACAATGATGCTCTTTGTGGGCCCCACTCCGCCTATTGTTGGAAATCTCTTCACCCACTGCGTGGAGCCTGTGCTAGCATTCTTCACCAGTATGAGGGGTTTATTTTTAAAGCACTCCTACTAGCTAGGGACATTAGATGCATTAGAAATGAGATATTAGGAGGTCTTGCAAAATCTCCTTTGGCAGCCTTGTGAACTCTGGAAGCAGAACTAGAAGAACCTGGGACTTGGCTGGTTCCTCAGCTAAGATTCAAGGGAAAAGGAACGCTCATTCAGGAGGAGTAAGCTCCACTCCTGGATCCCAGCAAACGACACCTCACCCCCACACCCCCCCATTTCAGTAATACTGAGCTTCAGCTTCCTTTTCACCCTGTGCTGTTTGTTTACACTGATCTTCTCTGCACTGTATCCTACTGTGCATTTATAACTAGAGGAGAATCATAGAATGGTTTAGGTTGGAAGGGACCGTAAAGGTCATCTAGTTCCAACCCTCCTGCCCTGGGCAGGGACACCTCCCACCAGACCAGGTTGCTCAAAGCCCCATCCAGCCTGGCCTTGAACACTTCTAGGGATGAGCCATCCACAGCTTCTCTGCGCAACCTGTTCCAGCACCTCGCCACCCTGAGTGAGAACTTTCTTCCTAATATCTAATCTAAATCTCCCCTCGTTTGTTTTAAAACTGTTACCCCTCGTCCTATCACTACATGCCCTTGTAAAAAGTCCCTCTCCTGCTTTTCTGTAGGCACCCTTTAGGTACAAATAATTGCAAACTGATTTTATGAACAAGTTTACTATTGTTGCAATTAAAAAAAAAATGGATTTTAACAGATTTAAGACAACAGTCACAAAAAGTTTCCAGAATCACGTCACCTGGATATTCAGTGTATTCAGTGAAACTGATTTCATTTCTGCCAGCTTATTCCATGAAAGAATTGACTCTCTATTACTTTAAAAATGTGAATTTGATAGTTGAGGCCAAACCTCACCCCGCTTCTTTGGCATTTCTTTCAAAATCTATGGCAATATTTTTCATTATTTAAACTGAGCTTTCTGAACACAAAGCATGACACCTTTTCTCTCTCAAAAACAACTGAATGAACTAATATTTATAGGCCACAATGGTCAGAACTAGACAAGGCAGTATGAAAGCCAGTATAATTCTAGATTTTCTGCTACTTTTTTTTTTAAGGCATGTTTTCAGGCACAAAGAACAGGACCTTGCACTGCAATTTATCTNAAGGCATCTTTTCAGGCACAAAGAACAGGACCTTGCACTGCAAATTATCTCTCCTTAGATGAGGACACTGGCCTAAATACAAGAGGAATTCTCCTTCAAAATTGGTTTGTTTTAAAGCTAAATTTATAAAACAAACTATGGTGCTAAAAAAACCCCAAAAAACTATTGCTCTTCACACACCAATCTATAGAGAAAAAGTACTTAGGCTGCATAACTGACATATACCTATCAAGTTACTCCACACACAGGAGATCCCACCCCCTTCCAAAGAATACGATGCCTAAATATTTTTCACTTTTGTAATAGTCACTGACTTTTATTAGAAGCAGTTTTATTTTAGTCTTCAAAAATATGCACCAAGACCCTCCCAGCAGACCTGTACAGAAGTTGCCTTCCAAAAGAAAAATAAGTGAGTGTCTGGTATATCTGATGTCTCATAGGAGCATCAGGTTTTTAAGAAAGATATTTAATTTTGTGTGAAAATTCAACAGTTTTAGCCATTGGTCTCTGAGGCTTTCACACAATCATGATACACTTAACTACATTTGACGCAATCATAAAACCTCAAGACATAAATGCATAGCTAAGCATTTTGAGATCCATATTTCAACCCTGCAAGAGCTCACAAATCGTACCATTTCATTCAAATATGTATGTTGTGTCACACATTGCAAGGTCACTGCAGCAGATTAAAGCAAACAGTCAGGCTTTTAATAGCCAGGGGAAGTACAAAAGACAAAGAATTGCAAGGAACGAAGGATAGCACTTGAGCCAAGATGCAATAAAACAGGAGACTACTGACAAAAACAGGGAAAGGGATTTGTACAAAGTCTTACTCCAAGAGTCCTGCAGAGCTGCTCAGATTTTGTAGAGAGATCCTGCATTATAGGATTCCTAACCGTCATCATCATCTTTATTAAAAGAGGTAAAAATACTCATCAGGATTCTTCTGTCAAATGGGTCTTCAAGTGGTTCATTTCTTCCTAAGATTCCAATTATAAAAAGAGAGTATTGTTTCTTTCCAGTGTAAGATTGTTGGAGCCTTCAATCTGGATACTTCAAGAGCTGTACTGAATAGATTTATTTTAGTGGTAAGTGGATGAGAAAGGTCAGGTATGTCAGACACAAGATATTTTAAAATCATAAAATAAGAAATACCTCAGAAACAACAGAGGAATTAACTAAATTAATACCACTGCTACATCCTCAAAGTCCTTTGTAGGATGCTGGAGACAATTCCATTTATTCGATAACACCCACTAACATATTCGTATTCTATTAATTAGAAATATTTTTCATCACAATTTTCAAGGGCACGTATGTGAGAATGCAAACCTGCAGTCCTCAGACAATGCTGATATGGGATCGAACAAAGAAATAAAAGCTTTATGCTACTTATTACAGAGCTCAGAAGGTCACACCTGTGAGCTGTCTCACAAAGGCTTCCCTTTACTCACCATAGGAAAGCTCTCTGAAAAAACAAGTCTCCGCTGACAGTGATGCTACTGGAAAATACACTGAAATCCATACCAAATGAAGCCCACAGGAAACTTGTGAGGTTTCAGAAACTGTCCTCATTCCAGCAGGCTATAACCGATATCTTTCACATCTCTAGCTGTAATGACAAAACAACCAGGAGACAGGAGAGACCCACCTCACTCTTGCAAAAAAGACCAGACCACAGGGACGAGGAGTCCCATCTAGCAACCGAGAGGTGTGCGCCACAGTCACTGCCCTGCTGCTCTAGCTATTTGTGTTGCTCAAGGGCTTGGGACTGTTCTTGAGCACACATTTCTATAACTGAAACAAAGTCATGATGCCAGACACATTTTTGTAACTGAAACAAAGTTATGATGCTAGATGTGCTTCCAACAATAAGACTTTTACTTCCTGAATCTGAAGAGTTAATTCACATCTCCCCAAATTACTTTTGAGGTGAACAATTTCTCTCCCTATTTTAATCCCCTCTAGAAGCTACAGAAGTTGCTGAAAGAAATATGCTCACAGTAAGTGCCTACTGCAAAAAAAGTATATATATATATCTGCCAGATTCATTGAAACATTCCTGGCTAGCCTTTTACTTTCTGCATTCTCAACTCAGCAAGTCAATTACAAAAGTCCCACAGACAATTTATATAATAGCTTTATAAATTACACTATTATCGAAGTTCATTTATCTTCATTTTATTTCTCTTCCCTGTGTTGAAGTCCGCATCTCAGGTGCAGATGATATCCACAGTGAGAAATACATCCAATCCACCTTACAAAGAAAGGTTTGGGTCTGATGCTTTTAAGAAGGCACCCGTTGCGTTTCCAGACCCTACTGAGAAACCCTTTCCATTTTCAAGAATTATTAAGAGTACTCATGTAGCACAGCACTCAGGCTTTTTCCTTGAGCCCTAACATTTGCTACTTAGCTGCTCTTTTGCAGATGATTACTGTTTATTAGCTTTTGCAGGATATATGTTTCTCTGTATTATTTGTGACCTATAGTGGATGTAACTATGGTGGTCCTGCAATACGTTAGCTGGTTAAAACGATTCCCTCAAACTGCTTCACTGAATATCATTAATTGATTATAAATGTGATGATCATGAGCTGTCAGATTCTTCCCCCTAGAGGTCTGCCTGATTTAACAACAGAATGATTAGACTCAGATACATTCAATTCTTTCATAAGCTGAGTAAGAAAACCTATACTAAACATAAAATAGCATCTGCCACAGCAACAGTGTATACGAAAACTGATAGATGAATATCACAATCTTTACTATAACAATGATATTACAAATTAAGCATCATCTCTTTTAGGACTTATTGTTCTTTTCTAGTTATTTTTCTGAATTGACAAATTCTATGGTTGCACTATTTTTTTATATAAATTATTTTTTCACCTACCCAAAAATATCACTGCATAAAATCCTAACACAAAATGAAGAAAAAAAACCCCAAACCAACCCCAAAATCACACACCACTGCTATTGCTTTTCAGGGAGTTTGGACTAATGTTAATGCTAACATTAAATAACTTTAGAATTATGTAATGCTGACAACCATAATTATTGAACATTTTGTCACTGAAAAAGAGAAAATAATATAATGAAAGAAACTAAAGACAAAAAAAGGAATCTGTGACTAATCACCAGAAACACATTCCTTTACACATTTTTTAATACTGGAAAAGGATCATGAGCAATCAACCATATCAATGCTATGCCTGATATTTGAGTAACTACGTTAAAATCTCAAACACAAGAAAATTTTCTTACCTTTTTTTTTTAAAAAATTATTTTGATGGCGAATCTTCTCCTAATAACCAAACATCTGAGGTAGCGCAAACAGACAATTTCTTCCCCTCCCACACACAGTCTCCTTGGAGAACAATCAATCACTTTACAAGACTATACTGCATTTTTAAAGTTCTGCTCATACTCTATGGAGCCTTCTTTTATATAAGAAAAAATAAATGTAACCATTAATGTCTCCTTATGTATTACTTTATTTAAATGGCCTGTTGTTGCTCTTGTTCTTCAATGGCATCTATTCAACTTACCAGATTTTTTTCTTTAAAAAAGAGGCTCACAATCTGGACAACACCTTCTAGCTAAATGCAAACTGGAGTTCTGTTAATATACCCTTAGATGGTAGTCACCTTATTTTCCAACTATCACATTATTAACTTATTTAGGAGAGTCAGACATAAAATATTAAGAACCATTTTACCACTCAGCACTACCTACACTTTAGAGTTCACCTTCCCCATTATAGTATTTTGCATTTTCATGGACTGTCCTTTCAATTTGTCAAAATTATTACCTCATCACCAAAAATGTTTACAACCCCTTCCACATTGGCATCGTGCGCAAATGCTAAGCTTCACTATTGCCATAAAAGTAAAAATAAAACATTAGAACGAGATCAGGATATTGATCTTGGTGCAAAAGAAAACTGCTGACAATTATTCATTGACATTCATTTTCCAACCAGGTGTATCTTTGCTTTATCATCGTTCATCTCGGAACACCCTTAATTTGCTCAAAAAAAGCAGACAGATCCTTACTAAAACTGAGGTACCAATGCATAGGTTCTCCCGATGTTATTCTCTAGACTACATATTCCAGCACAGAAAAAGAATTCACCTATCTCCCCTGCAGCATAATTTTACCAAAGCTCCACCGAAAGAGTCGACAGCAATGGCCCTGCCATCAGGACTGTTAAGTTCAATTCAATAAAAGCAAAACTTTTTTTTTTTTTTCCCCCTGCTAGTAAAGAAGTCCTCTACAAGCAGAGCAGTTTTCAGCATTCATTCCACGGACATGAGCTAGTCTCATTTTTAACAGAGAAAGTAACTCTGTTAATAATATAAATGAGGTACTACTTCTATTCACTGACCCAAATTCATATGTCACAAATAGTGCTCATTACCTATATTTTGCAGGCATTTTAAGACGGGATGTGTATTATCTACATCTCCAGATATAAACTGGGCAGTCGTCTTCATCAGCTGAAGGTTATACTTCATTTATTTTGGCTAAATGTTACGTTTCTGTCAATTAAAACATGCACAAAGACTACCCAGTGCTTTGGGTGCCAGTGAGGAATACAATAGTGTACCAATGTAAAAAATGGAAATAAATGACATTTGGGATGCTTCATTATCCTGTTAAAATGTACTTCCTGTTTCACCAACAGGGACCCCCATCCAAATTCACTCCTTTAAAAGAATAATCCGTGCATGCCTGTACATGCCAGGTTTTTTTACTTATCGCTTCTAACAAAATCTACCAACTGTATAAAAATGACTAATGTCCTTTCGCCTCGAATTAGTTCACAGACCACAGGCAGACAATCAAATCCAACTCTGGATGGCTGCATAGCTCTGATCATGTCACATAATATAAGAACAAACACGAAGTTAAGCAAGGAGGGATAAAACCTCAGAAACCCTTTTTCGTGACTCTGTGGTCCTTTCATTAGACAACAGGAAAGTAAAAAGGATGATAAGCTGAGGTGCATTTTGAAATGTTACTGGAATATTTGGTAAGGCTATTATTCAGTTCAAGCTGTGATCAACAGTCTCTAACTATCTTTTTTCTATATTTTCCATGAGAACAGATTGGAACACAAACTGCTGCAGTGACTTGAATTAAGTATAGTTACAGGTTCTTCAAATATATTTTCACACTTCAAGGGATCAATATATTTGGCACATAAAGCCCCAGCGAAATTCTGACTCCCGCTGCACCAATTTAGGTACAGGAGTTACCTGAGAACCAACATAGTAAATGGAGAATGCAAACTCTATTGGACTTAACAGATTGTCTGCAAGGGAGGACAAAAGGTTCATGCTATTATACAGTTACCATCATTAGTTGCTCATCTTGCATTATACTGTGCCTCCTCAACGCATTTATTGCTAAGTGTGCAGAATCTAACGTACAAGATGTCACAAACTTTGTGCAGCTATTTAATAGACAGACAGCTTTATATCAAAATAACAAATTCTGAACACTCATGAGGAGAATAAGTTTTCGTTCACTTTCATCTTCCCTTTAACTCTTGATCGAAGCTGTATTTTCTAGTCTAGTAACAGAATTGCAAATCAATCTAAATACTTGACATCAATCTGTGGTTATCCAAACATGACAGAGACAAGAGTCAATGATAGAATGGCCATCTCTGACTTGTAAGATGACCATCTACCTTACTTTCATTTACCCACGAGGGACAGGGAACAGCAAGTCTGCTGAGACTTGTACTACTGGTACAAGGTACTACTGGTACAATGCCTCCATTTTCTGCTTCCCACCCTCAAAACCAAATAGGAATTTGTGGGGCAGTGAGCCAGTTTCTGTCCTGCTTTAACTGGACCCGGTGCAAGAAGTTGTGATGCAAGATATAAGGTATGGCACCTGGCGTTGCCTCTGCCCCTGGGAAATCCTGCCCAAAGGCACAATCTGCAGAGCAGAGCCAAGCCAGTACAACAGCCCCTGGCCAACTGCGGGACACAACGTACCCATCCACAGGTCACCCTGACACATTGCAACCCACGGCATGCAGTCAAGGGATTCTCACACCAAACAACCAAAAAATCACCTTTTGCATCTGTGCCTATAGCCTGGCATTTAGAGATGAGTAAGAGTCACACCATTTCACATTAGAAAAGAAAAAGTATCTCAAACCGCATTTTTTCCTTAACAACTTTGTATAGTCTAGGACAAAATGAGCACCTGGCCCTTACCGCTGCAGAATCTGTATCTTCCTGCTGGACACAATTCCAGCCTGAAAATACAGCAACTTTATAGTGAACAGCCTGCAAAGCATTCCTAAGAAATGTATTTACAAGTCAAAAAGTCCACCTATGGGTTAGTGAAAGGAAGAAGAAACGTCTAAATTTAAAGTCAAAATTGTTCCCAACTTGCCGAGACCCACACTTTTACAGGCTGTAAGCTCAGTGATCTGTTGTTCTGGGGAAGAATTCCTCCAGTTAACACTTCAACTCTATCTATTATCTTCCCGGCTAAGAAGAATTTATGGTTTGTGCTGAAAAAAAATCAGACTCTCAGTAGCTGATAAACTGTGAAGTATTTCACAATATATTACACTGGAATATAATTCTACAANAGTAGCTGATAAACTGTGAAGTATTTCACAATATATTACACTGGAATATAATTCTACAAAATTTCATAATCAACCAGATGCAACTCTTCTATTCAATTATCTCCATCGAGCCATATTTACTCTCACCAAGAGTATTTGTTCCCAAGTAAAGCACTTGATATCCTGAACTCCTAGGCATGTCAGGTGAATGAAAAGTACCATGTGGCTAGAAAAAGCCTGCATGCAACACTTCTGCCATTTCAATGAGAGATGGGCAGCCTACCAAAAATTCTGAAAACCTCTTTGCGAGGAAGGATCATTTCTGTACAAAATTCTGAAGATAAAAATAGCAGATTAGGAGTATCCTTATATGGCAAAACATACTACTTAACAAGCCCTGTAACTTTACAGATGAGGTCCACACTCCAGCATGTGGTATATGTAGTATAACATGGTTCTCCCGCTAAGATGTCCGATAACATGAAAAGCAAAAGCATTTCCACAGTGGGACCCGTAGGCGCTGTCACGAAGTCTTAAATGAGTCTCTGTATAATTATGTGTGAACAAAGTTGAGAGATGTCTCCCTGATTCTGCGAAATCATTGCTCCAAATTCATGACCTTGACCTGCAAGGTCCTAACAAACATTTGAGAAAGGACAGGATTGAGTCCTCCTAATACCCTCATCTCCTCTAACTCTGGGGTGTAATAGGGAAAGAGTAAGAGAGCACTGTGCACAGAAAGCCATCTCCGGTCTAGCTGCCCACAGCACGAGAGGGTTTTTTTACATCACAGGAACAATGACCAGATATAACCTCTCACCAACTTACGCAGGGAAAGGGGTCAGAGATGAAAAGCAAGGACACAACCTTCTTCGTGCTACATTCTCTTAAGCATATAGTGTTGTAATGAAAAGAAACTATTCACTTCTCTTTAAATAATTTCAAATGGTGACACCAAGCTAATCTTTGTATACATTTAAAAATGGGAATTCATAATAAGACAAATATCTCGGAACGTTTCAAATTTATGCTACAGGTTTATGAATAGAAAGAAAATGAATAGTTTCCTTGTCAACAGCATGAAATATACTGCGCGAGATCAGGATTAAGTCCGTCAAAACCTGCCAACAGCATTTAGAAAGAACCATGCTTTTCTGTGTACCATTGCAAATCCAGATAATACCCTCAATGACTGGAGACCAGACTAGGATTTGCATATGATGTCAAAAATGGGTTTGTGCCATGCTCGTAAACAAAACAGTTTATAAGGACCTTGCACTGCCTACTTAAGAGCAAATCTCTGCACTGCTTTGCACTTAATAAATCCAGAATTTAAAAAAAAAAAATTCAATCAGCAATTAAAAAAATCTTCTGTTTCTTTTCTACTGTATGAATCAAAAGCAAAATGCATATGAGAATACTCATAAATCCAAATAGGAATAGAATATATATCAACAGCCAATGAACAATATGGCCTGCAATGATGATGAAGATGACACAGAATTGTCTGTCAGTTCTGTAGGACTCAAATCATTTTGATCCACAAGTAGCTGCTAGAGCACAGCTCTCTGCATAGAATTTGTGTCTTCTCTCAGGAGAATGACACAAGTAGCTCTGAGATGAAATTTTGGGTTCAGATGAGATCATCTGACTTTCTGCCATTGTATACATTGCCTCGGAAGTAGTCTCTGAAACTAATGGCTTCTATGAGCACTTTAGTATCTCCAGAAGGACTAACAGCTCATGTGTGATCAATCGCTAACGTTTTTAGCAAGAACGTGAGAGCTGAAATGCATCTTTAGCCCAATAGTATTAACATTAATAGGGAGAACAATGATTTCTATTGTTTCTTTA